>CM031236.1:402173599-402736099 GCA_018340775.1 Taxus wallichiana var. yunnanensis
TCTGGCCAATCCCTCTACACATTCTAAACAGAGCTCTCAAACTCCTGAACCCACATTAAAAACACAAGGCACTAATATGTGAGGGTTGAATTAGTGGTAACTCATCAATTTTTAAGCCGATTTAAAATATTATGAAGACATTTAATCTTAATCTAACTTTCACTGTGATAAGACAAATACATTCCTAACATTAGAAACTAACAATCAAGCATGCATAGGCCTGCGAAGACAATGATTAATGTGGTAAACCCTTAAAGGGAGAAAAACCCACGCGAAATTAGTACTGATACTTTGGATAATTGTCCCATGGGAGATTAAAATTATTTCATTTTACGAGCATCCACTCAACTTAAATTAACAACTCCAATATTTGATAAGCCGTTGCATTACTTCAACCTTTGGCAAGATTCTACTTCGCATGGGCTACAACTCCTTAACAATTTATCTAAGATTCTACTTGCATGGAATCTTCAACTCACAACAACAATTTAGCAAACTCCTACACTGACCTTTTGCAGATCCTAATTACAAAGGAAGAAAAACTCTAATTTTCTAAGCATCCACTTGTAATTTTACAAAATTTTGATCACTTTCATTTATTTATGCGATACAACAAATTATGATCTCTTATTCAGCTCCTATTTTATCTTCTATCTCCTTTCTTCACTCACCTTGACTTAGCTATTTTCTCATCAACTTCATTTTTGTTGCTATTAATAACTTAAAATAAAATTTCATCTACATCCATTTATTTCTTCACAAAAGTATAAATTCACCTTTCTCTCTCTCATTTCATCATTATTATCAGCTCATAAAACTCCTAATATAGTCTTGAGGAATACACATTTGGCCTAACTTGCACAAGGATGAACCTCTCTTTTACATTATCTAATTCTCATAAAAGTGTAGACATCAAAATATATTTTACATGCACACTTATTTATTATTATACATCATAATAAACCTCTTATCATGACTCTTACACTTCCTATTCCAAAACTTCATATTCTTCTCTTTAACTTGTTCCAAAGAAGGTTATGTATGACATCATCAAAACTACATAAAATGCAATCATTGCATCTACAACATGTCAGTTATAAGTTATTATTTTACTTGAGATTTTAATGACACCTATGAATACATGGAGAGAATTCCTTAACTCATTTCACATCTGAAACAATTTATAACCTTCCATATTAAGTTTGAAATCTACATTTGTAAGTGCCATATTCTATTTTGTCTTCTTGAGTCGCATTAGAATATTTTTCTTCTAGAAAATGTAACACATGCAAAGTGTTGTTAAGGTGTATGCACGTTACAAGATCATTTTATTATATTCTATATGTTAAAAATTATTTTTATCTCGTCATTATATCAACAAGACTTCATTAGAGTTGATATGCTTCATGAGGGTGCATGGTCTTCAAAATCACTCTTCAACTTGCATGCATGTAATCACTCAGGAGGCTTCAAATCATGCAATGAAAATACGTAGGATGTCTCTTTAGGATTTCCAAAACATCATAAAAATCTTGGTATACTTCAAATCAAGGTAGGAGAATTACATTTTAACTCATCTTCTCGACTAGGTCTGTACAAACTAATTGTAGCTCAAATACCTATCAAAATATTTCTTCATCAACACTAGTGTATGGGTTTTAAAAACTTATTGCTTATTGTAAGATTTTATTAGTGATCTCTAGTTCACATTCAAATATCAGGAGTGGATCTATCACTTTTATTTCCACCATGACAAATGATTTGGACAATGTCTCGAAAAGGGTTTTCATACTCGAGAAAACTAGTATTGACAAAGTGATAAATTTTATCCACTTAACCACCTTTTAATGGATCTAAATTCATATTTATATAAATATAATATCCTAATTCAACTTATCAAACTCATGGAATGCATCAATTCAAGGTATACATCACAAAATGCTTTTATTTCGTGAGATTGTTTATATTGGTTTCTAGGTCATAAAAACCAATGTTGACTTAGTTAGATTTTACCACTTCAAACCTCACTTTAATGACAAAATAAACCATGGAGAACTTCACATAGGACCTCCCAATGCATCTAAAACAAATTAGTTTCATAGGTTATGAGTATAAATTCACACTTGCACCATTGTTTCTTAGACCTTTTCATGAGGCCTAAAAGGGGTAGTTTGCACTATTTAAACTTAGGAACAAAAACACTTCACCAAATAAATTTATGAACTAAATCATGTTGTATTAGACCTACATACACTTTCCATGCTCACATTTTCTTCAACACCATGCTTTTACATCGTTAACCCTTCAAACCATCTTGACTAGTTTTGGCTCTTCTATCCCTTAAGCGGTAGGTCACCATGTATGACATAGTTCATAAAATTTTTACATAGAACCTATATAAAAAACTTCATAAGAATAAATGATACTTCAAATAATTGCTTCCACATCAGGATTTTCATCATGAATCCTTCATCACATGATTGCACAAGAAAATCCTTAAAAGAGAGTGATTTTGTTGTACTTTCTCACCACACATGGAGCATCAAAATACCACCAAAATGAGCTACATGGAGTCCTCTACATGCCTCAGTCAATAACTTATCCTACCAAATTTATTTTATGACCAAAAATGTGATTTCTTCTCCATCTCTCTAGAGGTAGGGTTTTGGGAGGGTTTGGACCCACTTCACTTTGTAAGGATCATTCATAAACCATAGGCCATCATTTTAAATCATTCCAATTATAAAAATCCTCTCGAATCTATGACCCAAAATTAATGAAAATATAAGAGCACAATGCATATGTTTAACATTTCAATGATACATTAAATTCAACCATCAAGTTGTAAATGGCCATTCTAGGAACTTGGTAGGACTCAAACTTTCATTTCTTTCTTTTCCATTGGAATTTTATCCTAAAACTTTTTCCTCAATAATGTATCAACCTCCTACACCATATCTAGTAACCATAATTCCCTAGAACATTTTACAACTCTTCAAACTATCTCATTAGGTTGACTAGACCTTAGGTTTTTTCTGATTTAGGTCATGATCAAGCAAACCAAAACTATACAAACTCATGAAATCACTAAAAAACCATATCTACATGCTAAAAATAATGTATTTATCCTATCATCATGCTTTACAAAATCTCACTCACTTAGAAAATGTTCATTATGCCTTATTAAGCATTTAAGAACCAAGAGTTAGGTATAGGTCTAAACCCTTAGCAATGCTCAATCCTTTAACTAGCACTCTAAGTAACCTTCTTGAATCCTCTACAACATGAAAACAACATGACTTACCTTCTTGAAGCCTCCATGAGCTCACTTGACTGATCTTCATGTGTTATTTGGTAATCACTTACCTAGACTAGGTATATTCCTAGAACACATTACCAAACCATATGCCTATATAGTGATACCCATGTGAGTGTGTCCAAACTCTATGAATATGCTCAACACTTGAACAAACATTGATATTCCCTTGTATACTCCTTTTGGATCCATCATGCTTCATTTGGTCACCAAGGACCAAGAATAAGGTCTAGGAGAGACCTATCAATCATGCTCAATAACTGAACTCTGTATTACATTACCTCCAAAATAGTCTCTACATCATGTCCATATCTTATTATGCACTTCAAGAATCCTTACCATCATCTGGGGATCTCATCCTTTACACTTTTTCATTAATGGCTCTCTATTAAAGACTCATTTGACATCAATGATAGCACATGAAAACAATCTCCCCCTATCATTGATGGATATACATGTAATTTATCTCCCTATGTGACATTAATGATAAAGGGAATGTATATGATCATATTCTTGAGAAAATATGCCTTCAATAAGAGCTTCAAATAACCATGATGAGATACATACCTTTTTGAATCTATATTTTCATCATCATGCATTAAGTTCACTTTATATCCCCTGCATGTGTGCACATTCACATGCCAACAATTTTTCTAAGCATGAATCATCACAAAACATCATGTCTAACTTATTTTCCATCTATCTCGAGCTTCAAATCTTGCATGAGACCTAACATTTGTCATATGAGAATTTTTGTAATTTCAGCACCTAGAGCCATAAATCATCCTTTTATACCATTTTAATCAAACTTTTGCATGCTATAGAAGATTACATTCAACTTTAAACAATCCCTTAATTATCCCCTAAATTTAGTCTACCACCATTTAACTGAATACACAATAATGCATGTATATACCTTGCATTTGTGCCATGAGAATGGATCCAACACATCAACACGATCTTGAAACAATTTTTTAGTGCTCTTTTCCTCAGCTCATGTCAATTCAATTAATTTTCCTAAATTATTTCTCCCCCTTGGAATAGACAAGAAAATATCAACAATCATTCCTACCTAGTCTCATTATCATCTTAAAAACATGTAATTGAAGATCAATGTTAACAATATCTTCTTTAAGACATCTCCTCGAGACCCGTAGGTAATTATTTCAACTCCCAAAAGTATTCTTTTTATGGTATGATGACTTACTTGGTATAATCCTTGCTCCCATGTTTTTACCTAAAAACATCACTTACTATGCCATTTTATCCTCCTTATCACCTAAACCACTTTAATAGAGCCAACAACATGACTTCCCTACCTCAAGGTTCCTTCGTAGACTTTTAGCTCGCTACTATAGAGCTTAATAAACTTATAATACCCTGATGAAGTGTATTGTTTCCTCATATTAGTCTTTCCTTCTATTGTGGAACAATCACAGCACCCCCCAAATGACCAAGTTGTGATGGGGGCATTCAGTGTGATTTCTTAACATGGATCTATCCTAAAGTGTGGGACATTGTCAAATGGGATAGCTCTTCGAAGAAGGTTGATTCCTTTCCTAATCCTACCTACCAAAACTACTCATAATGCAAGAAAATACCTATCTAAACCTAAACTAAACTTCCAAAGTGATAGGGATAGAGAAACTTGCATGAAAATTAAACCTACACTAAGAGCGGTGATACACCAAGAAAAGGAAATGCTAGATAGATTCCCAACCCTACAAAATGGAGAAGAATGCACTTAGAGAGGGTGGTCATGCACCACAAACTAAAATGCACACATTACACCATTCCCAAACAAACACAACAACACCAAAACTTTGTAATGGAAGTGTTAGTTGCACATAACACGATAAACTACGAAAGGTAGGAAAGAACAAGAAAGATCATGTGAGGTTAGATAGATTAACATAGAACGTAGATTTTCATTGCTCAAGAATATTCTGAGTACATTATAATATGGGGAGGAAATCGTACCATTACAAAATTTTGTGTGAAGACCTTAAGCCCTATGAATTTTACAACATCTTAGCTAAAGGAAAGGAGAATACGGGTGTAGAGGAGGAAAAATAAACAATTTTTTTATATTATGAAACCCCTTTAAATTTTATATAGGAAGATTTGGAGGAGAGAGAGAGAGAGAGAGAGAGAGAGGAAAGCAAAATATGCCTCAACCACCCAAAAAAATCCATCAATAAAGCTGCAACAAGGATGGGGAGACATGCGAAACTCATGTCTAGATGTAATTTTCTGGTTGGAGAAGAAAGCATTCCCATACCTTAACTAATGACCCTCAACTACCCCAGTACTATTTAATTTTCATGAATTTTGGAGATTGAGAACCTCCAAAATTCATATTTTAATGGTTTCATACTGTAGATCATCTTTCCATGATTCCAACGACTAGTTTTTACAAAACATGAACACCATGTGTTCGAGATATGGAATTTCGGGATTTAGGGAAACCCTAAAATCTCGGGGTTTCAAAATCTCTGAAAATTCATTTTTCATGTCTCCATTATGGTTCTCTCCTTCCCACCTCTCCTTTGACTATTATTTTGTGAGAAATGGGCAGTCTAGTGAGATTCTACAATGGTTTGAGTGGAGGGGTGTTTTTTGTGCATTGGGCTCTGCAGTGTTTGTGGGTGAGTTAGCTCACTGATCTACTCGGCAAGCTAGGTGTTTGAGACATTTCACTGTATTTTCATGGTAGTTATTTTTACCTTCTTATCCTCTCACCTCATTTGACTTCCCCTCCCAAGATCCTATTTTCCACTTTTAGGCTCCCCCAAACTCACGTTTGGTTGGTGGCGAAGCTTATTCATTTGAGTTCCATGTGGCATGGATTCATGGCTCGGTCATCCTTCAAATTCCCTCCATGTTCCCCCATTTCACCATTGATCCCCTTCATTTTTATTTTACGGGTTCCAAAAAAACTTCCCACCAACTCACTTTGTGGGCTTCTGTGGGTTCTTCATTACATGGATCAACATTGACCCCATCCTACGCTTCTTCCCTTGAAACACTCTCCCACACCAGTTTGCATTGGCCACTTGATGCTTCATGAAAACTCTTAAACTAACCTCCCTCATCACATTAGTCCACACCTCTATTGAATTCTCTGAAATGTTTCCAAAATTTACTCCTGAGCTACCCATGTGTCCTCCAACAAACTCGTCATAACTCCCCAAATGGCTCACTCAACCACCTAGCACGCTTACTGAGATACTCACCCATTTCAAACATCCCCCTTTTGGGGTTTCAAAAAATTTCATTTTAGGGGGATTAACACTATTCATTCACTTGGGTAATTGAAAACGCTTAAATTTAAAAGTTCCAAACTCTGAATTTTGGAGTTTGGACTTCATAATTTGGCTTGTCATTTTGTGTGTGCATCCTTGCAAACTCCAAATCTCCAGTGACTTATTTCTCCAAAGTTGAATCTTGAATGGGCCATTGAACCCCAAACTGAGCCACTCATTTCATTCCGTGAGCTCATCAATATATCTGAATGTTGTGGCCTCTGAAACTAGGATTTCCAATGTGCACTAACCTATCTACGAGCTTAGTTCACTCAACCACCTAGCGACCAAATTTTACTTGAGTCAAGTTAGCATCCATGTTCTCACCCTTGAGATTTGTGTTCACCTTAAACTCAACAGCATCTTGGCGCTTCATGTTCTTTGCTAATCAAATGGATCATCTTTTCCATCTACCTTCTTTCATGAGCTCACCGTGTTTGCACATTGAAGCCAACCCTTATGACTCGGGCCTCATCATTTCTCTGAAGCAATGACCATTTCAAGTTGACATTCATGATTGCATCCCTTTTAATTATATGTCCTCCCTTGAGTTGAGTCAACCTCGCTTACCAACCAGGCCCTTTTACCTTTGTGCTTGACACCCCGATGCCTACAAGCCACCCGAGCCATGTATCTTCTCCTTAGCCAAGTCACTTGTATTCTCCACACTTCACTCCATATCCACCAGCCCTAAAAATCACGCCTTGGATTTGAAATGTTGGAATCGAATTCCACTTGGTACACATGAAAAAAATTCTCATGTTATGCAAACTCTTCCAACTCGGACTTTATCCGGTTGACACATCCTTGGCTCAATCATCTTTGCACATTGCTAGCCAAGATTCTTGCAATTTTGATACCTCTCCACTAATGGCTTAGGATTTTCTCTTGACTCAGCTCACCGAGTAACTCATCGAGCTACTCGAGAAAGTTTCCTTTCATTTCCTCCAAGTTGACTATTTGTGTGAGCCCTCGGTTTATTTGTGAGTCAATCTTACCAGGAGTTCTCTGCATCTTATCTCTAACTCAATGAGCTAAGAGATATCATTGAGTTCCTAACATTCATTCACTCGAGATCCTACGAACACATGCCCCTAAGCTCTTAGGTGTGTCAACCCCACCGATGCAACTCAAGCCCCACTGGATCTCTGTGTGAATTTCTATCGAATGGTGACCGAGCTCCCAAAGAGATCATTCAAACTATATTCACACTAGCTTTCCCCAAGACCTTAACTCATCTCACTTCCCTTTTGCATCATATGAGCTCGTCGAGCTACTCGGTGAACTATTTTAGTTCGATTAGCCTTGATGGGTCCATTTCACAAGTTTTACTCGCTTCGGTATTTGAATTTTTTTGGATTTTTCAAACCCAAAGGCTCATGGAGATTGGGTGAAGGTGAATTTTGGGCCTATTGACCAAATTTGGTCATTTTTTCTTGTTTAACCAACATGGGCATGTCGGGGGTCCATTTCTTCACCGTAATCACACAATGGGTTATCCAAAACCTAAAAGAGGAAAAAAATTCCTCAATTGATCCCAATATCTCAAAATTCTTCCAAACGCTCCCAAAATCGCTGATTTTTCTGTGAATCCCCTTTTAGCACTTAATCCCTTTCTCACCCTATTGTCCATTTTTACCAAGGGAAAAATAGATAACACCTTATTTTAACATCTCTTCCTAAAGATGATGAACACTTTAACTTCTCACCCATCTCGTTGATCAACACACATCATCATGAACTTTATTATGGCCTTGCAACTCTGTCATAATACTATGAGGAAACTCATAAAGAAAAACATATTTCGGGATATGATGTCTTTCCGCTAACTTGTAGTTCTCCTTCAAGATTCAACACTTCATTTTAGACATGTAGAGCTTAGGAAACCCTTTTAATACCCTAAAAAATATTATAGATTCATTGGTACAAACCTTGAACTACCATCTACAAGTTTGACATATTGTACCTACTAAAAAATTCAATTCTTGATCTTCATAGACTTGGTGGTACCTTCCACTTATTCACATAGCCTTCATGATGCATAATAAACCTTGATACACCTTATATATGAGGTATGAATCATGACATCACATCTATCATTATGTAACCTACATGCATACCTAGGAAAACTCATTTCTTCTTGTAGCATTGTATCTTAATTTTCTTTGGCCTAAGCACGATCTGAGACTTTGAACACTCCATGAAGAATCTTGAAAGGCGTATACATTTTCAAATTTCACATTTTGGACATCTCACAGCTACTAGTTACTTTATATAAGCATAAATCCTTACCTAATCTCTCATCTCCTCAATGTATTATTGCAAAACATATCATATTTTAACACTTTTATTGTATGAGTAGAACTCTTGATAGTTTAGTTTTCTTATGAAAAACCCCATACCTCTGATGAAACATCAATCTCTTTATGAGTAGATGTGCACACACACACACACACACACACACACACACACACACACACACACACACACACACACACACACACCTACACCTATAAAACAACATGACAACAATATTATGTGCGGATATCTTACGAGATATCCGGGCTTATTTCAAGGTTAAACCATAGACTCTTAAGGACTCGTAGACATATACATAGACCTACTATGACCATTTAGTGAATTGAACCATCATGATAAATCATTATCATTTATTCTCCTTTATACTCAGATTATAATCATACCACATGGCTACTTGACCTCTCATTCATATACTTCAATAAAATTAGTAAACTTTGGTGACAACATTACGATTATCCTTTAAGAAAAATATGAACCTTTGATATGTTATTCATGACTTGATAAATAGAAAAACTAACTCACCATAACTTATGGAGAACTTTAGGTAACTTTATTGAGATGATGTACCATTTTTATTTTACTAAAAGGATTGAAAACCAAACACAATCTTCACTTTTTATTTGACAAATCCTTATTTGTATATTTTCTTCTTCACAGGACTTGAGAGAAATTTTGAGTAGACTCCAAATTTCTCACTAATCACATAAGAGAATTTACTTCACCTTCTTTGATGTATTTTACATTTAACACCTTATAGGGCATATCATAACCTCATAACATCTACATATTATTCTCATTTGACTAGCATGCAACTTGACACTTTCTTATTTACTTTTGATCAAACCATTGACATTTCCTTCTTAAAGACTACCACAATATTGTATAATTATTACAAGTTCACACATTCTTTATAGATGAGATAATTAATTAGGACTCAAACAAACTTAGTGTAGATATTGTGAGATCTTTTAACCTCTTTCAAGGCTCGGTACTTGAGGACCGGGAAGGATCTCACCATAGACCACTTTGAAATATTTGAATAAATATAGATAAATATTTTGAGAAGTAGAATTGACAAACTATGAACTCAAGAATATTTTTCACAACCTCAAAACTCTTTTGAAGGCATCTCATAACTTCTATACAGGACTACAAAAAGATATATCTTTTGATCAAACTAGTCATGATTATTTCATGAATGATAGAATACAGTCATACTTGAATATTTGAAGACTTATCTTTGGTAATATCCACTACTTATGGCAACACATACCTTATGACTTAATGTACACACTTTGTTTTTCTTGTACACTCAAGAAGGACCTTCAAATACCTTATTTAGACTCAACATGCACAAGGACATTATATAAGAGGAGATGAACAAACATACTTTGGATGGCTCACTCAATTGTAACATGGTGAAGACTTTGATCAACATCTACAAGTGGAATGAAACCTCCAAGAACCTAGCATTCTTCTTTCTAATGGTATATGTCTCCTAGAATCCTAGAGAAGAAACACAATTCTTTTTGATCACTAAAAATAGTACGTAGTCATCAAAATATCTCAATGACTCTATCTTCTCTATTTTTTCCTTTGAGACCTTCTCAATCTTCTTGGATTCAATTTTTTGTGTTGTAACTTCATCTCCTACGTCTTCATCTTGATTGAATTACCTGACAAAAATACGTAATGTACTTCATTCACTTTCTCTCTCTTAGCTATGGCTAGAGGTTCTTCATGACTTGAAAAAGTCTAGCCTTATTTATTCTCAACTTTGTTAACACTTTTTGACATCATGATTGAGATAGGTTCTCTTATGGATATATTTGATTTCTTATCCTTTCTACCATCTTCACACATTGTCTTCTTATCATGATTTTCTTCCTTAGTCTTGAAATTAGTTCCCTCGTCCTTGTATTCATGCTCAACCTCCTTTTTAGTGATTGTTTCATACATGACTAACTTTGACTCACTCTTAGGATTAATTTTCATTTTGAACACCTTATTACCTTTCCTTTGAATGCATGAATCTTGCTGATATATCTAGGAGATCCATTGTGATAGCAATGTTTTGTAAAATGTCATTTTCCATGAAAATTATAACAAAATGACACCAATTTTTATTTTTAATCTCAGTTATGCCTCCATGGATGGTAATTTTTAAAATCATCCTACACTCCTTAGATTTGTGTCCAAAATTGTGACAAGTAAAGAAATACCCATTGAAATAACTTTCATAACTTGATGCATTAGGTTTCCTAAATGAGTTATACCTTATTGAATTTGTATCCTTGGCCTTCTTCATGTTTTCTTGTCTACTTGGACAATCATTGTCACCTTCACACTTATCCATATGCTATTCTTTGAAGACTATACTTTTATTTTCACTTTTTTCCCTTTGACTCTCCAAAATTTCATCAAAAACTTTAGATCTCTTCTCTAGATTTCCATACGTCTTCAATATGTTATTTACTTCCTCTAGTCCAACTTTCAAGGTTCTCAAATATTCTTCATATATAATGTAAGTATATAATTTGTTCTTAAGGGATATTGTCACTATATAAACTTAGGATTTCAGTTATGTGTTGAATTAGAGGCATTATTTCTCTTTGTCTTTGAGATATGTTGAGACTAACTCTAATGATGCTTCAAGTTCTTTGAGCCCATATTAATTTTTTCTATCCTTCTTACTCTACCTTTCCTCAAGAATAATGATTTTATCTTCATATCCTTTCACAATTAACTTTAATTTTTGGTTCTTACTTATTTTGTGATTCAATTCCTCCAGGCACTAATCAATTTTGCTTCAAGGTTTACTTCAACATCATCCTCATATAAAATTTCATATTCACTAAGATACTTATCTCTTGAGATGCTTTCATAGATTATCACCATGGCCATGTTTTTTATTCAAGAGGATATCATTTTTTTAATCTTGATCTAGTAGGACCTTTCTCTCGATACCAATTTTTGGAAACATGAGAATTGAGATGGGAGGCTTGAATCGAGTGTTTTTGAAATTTGAATCCAATTTCAAATCGTAATAATCTATTAAATCTTAATAAAATTTAACCATGAGAAGATAAATACATTATAACATGAGAAACTAACAATCAAGCACACATGAAGATAATATTGAATGTGGGAAACCCTTAAAGGGAGAAAAACCCACTGAAATCAATTCACTACTCCGACAATTGTCCATAAGAGATTACAAGGATTTAATTTGTTTAACATCCACTCAGCTTGAAGACAAAACTCCAATAATTTATTAATGATCCCACTTTACCTTTAGCTAACTTATACTTTAATGGAATCTCCAACTCCCAAAAATTTATCCAAGCTACTACTTGACTTTTTACAAGTTCTACTTGCATGGAAGCTTAAATTCCCAAAAATTTATCCAAGCTCCTACTTGACCTTTTACAAGCTCCAACTTACAATAAAGAAAAAAACTCCCTAATTTGCTAATAATCAACTTAGAATTTTACAAAGTTTTGATCACTTTAATTTAGTTGTCTGATACAACAAATTATGATCTCTTATTCAGATCTTATTATATCTTCATCTCCCTTCTTCACTCACCTTGAATCACCTCTTTTCTCATCAACTTCATATTATTTTTAATACTATCTTCAAAGCATATTTCACACATACATATAATGATTTATTTACACAAGGATGAAATAAATTTTATTCTCTCACATTTCATCATTATGACCATCTCATACAACTCCTAATACAGTCTTCAAGGCATACACATTTGGCCTAACTTGCACAAGGATGAACCTCTCTTTTACATCATCTCATTCTCCTACAAAGTGTATTCATAAATATCTATTTTACATGTATAATTAAATATTTTTATCTATAAAAATAACCCTCTTTTCATTCCTCTTACACTTCTTGTTCCAAAACTTCACATTCTTCTCTTCAAATTGTTCCAAATAAGGTTGTGTATGACATCATCAAAACTGCCAAAAATGTAATCATTACATCTACAACATGTTAGTTATAAGTTATGATTGTTCTTGGGATTTTCATTACACCTAGGACACGTATGAAAACCTAGATATCCTTCCTTAAATCATTTCACATATGAAAAAATTATAAAATTCCATATTCAGGTCCAACATCTACATTTATAAGCTGGCATATTCTAGTTTGTCTTCTTCCTCACATTAGAATCTGTCTTCTAGAAAATTTTCCTCATGCCTAGTGTTGTAAAGTTGTGTGAAAGTTACAATAGACATTTTATTTCCTTATATAAGTTCAATTTTTTTATCTCGCCATTAAATCAACAAAAATTCATTAGAGTTAATATGCTTCATTAGGTGCATGGTCTTCAAAAACATGTCTTCAACTTGTATTCATGTAATCAATAAATGCTTAAAATAATACAATAAAAACAGGTAGAAGGGCTATTAAATATGTCTAAAACATTATCAAATGCTTGGTAGTCTTTATATCGGGTAAGGGTCTTACATTTCAACACATCTTCTTAACTAGGTATGTACACACTCATGGCAGCTCAAGTACAAATTCAAATATTTCTTCATCAACACAAATGTATGAGTTTAAAAAAAAAATCTACTTGAAGGAGGATTTTAGTGACCTCTAATTCACATTAAAATAATTGGATTTCCTCTATCACCTTTATTGTAACCATGACACACCGATTTGGTCCAATGTTTCAAAGGGTTTTCATACTCGTAAAACCAGTCTTGACAAAGTGAGAAATTTCATCTACTTTCCAACCTTTTCATAGCTCCAAATTCATATTTTTGGAAAGATAGGATACTTATTCAACTTATAAAATCATGGAATACATCAATTCAAGGTGTACATCACAAAAAGGATTGTATTTTAAATCAAGCTGTTTATACTAGTTTTTAGGTCCTAAAAACAAGTCGTGTCTTAGTTAGCTTTTACCACTTAAAACCTCACTTTCATGCCAAAAAAACCATGGATAACTTTAAATAGGACCTATAATCCATATAAAACACTCACTTTCATAGGTTATTAGTTTTCACCCTTGTTTCTCAAACCTTCTTGATAATCCTAAAAGAGGTAGTTTGCACCATTTTGAACTTAGGCACAAAAAAACTTCACCAAATCATGTAATGAGATTAATAATGTTATATTATACCTCTATAAAATTTCCATGCTCATATTTTTCTTCAACACCATGCATTTACATCATTATCCCTTCAAACCATCTTGACTAGTTTTTACTCTTCTAAGCGTTTAAGTGGTAGGTCACTATGTATGACATGGTTCATCAAAATTTTGAATAGAAACTACCTGAAACACTTCATGAACATCTAGGATATTTCCCATAATTTCTTCCACATCAGTATTTTCATCAATAATCCTTCATCACATGACTACATAAGAAAAAAATTAGAAGATATTGATTTTGTTGTACTTTCTCATCACATTTGGAGCATCGAAATACCACCAAATTGAGCTACAAGGAGTCCTCTACATGAATCAGTCACTAACTTAGATTTCCTAATTTATTTTATGACCAAAAGATTTATTTCTTCTCCATCGCTCTAGAGGTAAGGTTTTAGGAGGGTTTAGACACACTTCACTTCTTAAGGATCACTCATAAAATATGGGCCATCATTTTAACTCATTACACTTGAAAAAATATCTAAACTTTATTCCCAACATAGATAAAATATTAGGCCACCATGTAGATTTTTAACATGTCACTTTGAGCACATTAAAATCAACCCTCAAGATGGAAATGACCATTATAGGAACTTGGTAGGACTCAAACTCACATTTTTTTCTTTTCCTCTGGAATTTTATTCTAAAAAAATTTCCTCAACACTTTGTATCAAACTCCTACACCATATCCAATAACCATCAGGCCCTAGAACATTTTACAACTCTAAAAAAATCTCATTTGGTTCACTAGACCTTAGGTTTTTTCTGATTTAGGTCATGATCAATCAAACTAGAATTATAACAACTCATGAAATCACTTAAAACCATATCTACATGCTAAAAATAATGTGTCTTACCTATCCTCATGCTTACAAGAGCTCACTTACTCAGAAAATGATCATTATGCCTTATTAAGCCTTTAAGACCCAAGAGTTAGGTCTAGGTCTAAACCCTCAACCATGCTTAATCCCCGAACTAGCACTCTGACTTACCTTCTTGAAGCCTCTACAACATGAAAAAAATATGAATTACCTTTCCGAATCCTCCATGAGCTCACTTGACTGATCTCCATGCACTATTTGGTCATCACTTACCATGATTAGGTATATGCCTAGAACACATGACCAAACCATATGTTTGCATACTGAGACCCATGTGAGTGTCTTTGCACTCTATGAGCATGCTTCAATACTTGCAAAAACATCCTCATGTCCTTGCATACTCCTCTTCACACCATAATGCTTCATTTGGTCACGAAGGACCAAGAACAAGGTATAGGAGAGACCTTTCAATCACTGATCCTTCCTCATGAGACTTTCAAGATAGTCTGTATATCATGTCCATATCCTCTTATGCACCTCAAGAAGCCTTTCCATCACCTGGTGATCTTGTCCTTCACATTTTTCATTAATGGTGCTCTATCAATGACTCCTTTAATATCAATGATAACACATGTTAACATAACCATGGATTGGAATCCCTATAAAAAACATTAGTTAGGTTTTTTGGAACCCCTATGCATTGCTAATGTTGACACTACTTCAAAGAGGCCTCGAACTACTCATCATTCTCTATCTAGCACATGATATATGGATAGATATAACTATATTTGGTGAGTTATTTGAAAATGATTGAGTTGAGTTTGCATCTTACTAAAATACTTAGAAAAGGGATGTTTGACTGTTTATAGATGATAGAGACTGATGCCTTGATCCGGTGAGAAGATTAATACCTATTGTGATTTCTTCCCTAATGACTATGGATGTGCCTTTTTGATATTTAGGAGCCTTGGTTTCCCTTTTTAGGTGTTAGAAGTGAGTGTATCAATATAGTTCCATACAATTTCCAGGTTAGAAAATGATGTATTGTTAAATTGATTTTATATGGTTCCATAGGTAAATTATCAAAGAAAGACCAACCTAGAGGGAGTAAAGTACATATAGGAGAATGTGGAACTAAAAAAAATGGAGGAAATGTTGGTGTAAAACAATGCAAATAGGTCAAGACTAGATATAATTTCTTGACCAAACTATACGGTCTTGAAAAAACATGAAATAAATGATAAATAAGCTTTGCATCCTATTAGATTGACTTAGTATATGGATTTTTTGCATTGAACTCTCAAAATTATATTCATATCAGTGTTAAGGATAAACAAGCTATACAACATACCTTGAGATGTACTAAGTGGGAATAAAAAGGTTGTTTTTATCTTACTAAAAGCACATTGTCAAAACCATCAATGTTATAGAGTAAAATTACAAATTTGAATTTTTATAGTTGTGATGATATACTAAATTAGTGTTCATAAATATTATTGATGATGTTATTTTGTCTATGTCTATATTGAAAATTTTTATGTATATTTAAAATTATTATTTGAAAAGTGTCATATTAAATGTATTATTATCTCTCATGTGATGATGTTGATGTTGAATGATGTGGTGCTGAGGAATTAATTATGATGTAACATTATTCTCATTTAAATTTCTTATGCTTTGTCATGTGACTGTAATGATTTTAGCATTCCACCTTCTCATGATGAAGATGATTATGATGATTGATTGATTGATTTGAAAACATCTCACTTTCCCTTTTCATGATGATTGATGGTTTCAAAGTATTGTGTTTTGTGATGTGATTTTTAATATTTCAAAAAAAATCACCTTTTGTTAGGTGATTTGAAAGTGAGATGATTGATGATGATGATATACTCATGACGATATTTACGAATCATAGACATGGAAGACTCGAGAAGATGTTTATAATTTATTTCCTTTGCATCAAAGGGGGGATTGTTGGGAATGATGCAAATTTTGGCAATTGAAATCCTACTAAATTTAGACAATTTATATTTTTAGAAAAAAATATAAAAATATAATTTTTTAATTTTTTAAGAATTATTTATTTTATTTAGATGTTTGTTTAGTCAAGTATGACAAAATAAACAATTTAATGTGATTTCCTAAAAATAACCAAAAAATCTAAAAATAGATAGTCAAATGTCAATTGTTAGATAACTATATATTCTTGTGTAGCTATCCCCAAAGAGATGGAAAACACTTTATAAGTTAAAATAAGTATAAATATGCTAATTTTATGACCATCCGTATATTTTAGGAGACTGGGTGAATTTTCTTCAAGAGTGCTTAATAAGCCTTGTAAATATGCCCGGTTGCATAATTCTATTCTTGGAAAAGCTTCTTGCTTGTTGAATTTTTCCATGGATTACATGACCCTATTTTTAAGTTAAATAGAATTCCAAAATTAGTTTATGAGTGTGTTTATATTATTATTGGTTCTATTTTTATTTTAAATTGTTTTACAAATTGATTTGTAATTCCTAATTTTAGTTATTTTGTATTAATAAAAACATGGCCAAAAGGAAGGTGCCTAAGTGCTCCATTATTGCAATTCATGCAAAAACTTGTACTAATTTTTATTGTATATATTTATATTTAATTACCAACAATATTAAAAATATTATTTTGAAGTTTAGTGGTGCATACAGTGCACAATTTGATCATCAACTACATAAGTAATTTTACTAGTTTTCTGGGCCTTGTTTGGATGATATAGAGCTTCTTTTTGGATTTTTATAGAGGCTTATCATCTCTTCAAGTTTCTTATTTTTTTCTCCTTGCATATTTGTTTTCATCCTTTTCACTTTTAATGTTTATAGTGTTGGCATGAGTGGGTTATTGATTTTCATTGATGTAAAAGGTGAATGCACATTAATGACAAAGGTGTATGAGGTCTAGGAATACTAGAGGGAGTTTTTATGATGATGACATGGTGTGCACATCTTTGCAAGAGTGGAGACAATGAGGATTGGTTGATCTATTAGGTCTAATCGGGTGACCTAATCAGCAAGGGTGATAGCACATGGATGAAAGAGTTTCATGGTGGCTTGAGGAGAATGGTCAAGGCATGGAGATCGTGAGAAGAGTGTGTTGAGACACTCATGTGAGTCTCAAAGTGTAATTAAAGGTTAAGAATATGATTTTAGGTTCTCATCTAGACTCATTCTAGGTGCTTGGAGGCCTAATAAGGTATGATCATTAGTTACATAGCTATGTAAGCCTATGAAGCCATGAAGATGAGTGATACAAGATGTTTAAAGGTTTTCATGGCCTTTTAAAGATTTTTCATGCTAAGGTATGAGGTTATCCTACATTGTTTTGGTCTAAACATGCTTATTTCATATGACCTAGCTATGCAAGGCATGGTGGTTCAGAAGATGCAGACCTATTTATGATAAGGTGAGCATTGGATAAGTTTTTAGATATTGTCCTAGTTTCACGTGGGACACAATTCAGGTTAATATGAAGAATATTTTAGAAATTATGGGTTTGTTGGTCATATCGAGCTCAAGAGAGTACGTTTTCCAACTGAAGTGAGAGAAATCTTCTTGGTTAGCATGTGTGATGTCTAAATGGGACCTTAATGATTTCAAGGATTTTGATTCATGGATTTTAGAATATATTAGAGTTAGGATGAGTATAAATTAGGTCTAACATTCATAAATGGTTGTTAAGAAGGTAAGTTACTTTTTCATGAGTTCGAAACCCTAGTTCTTGAGTGATAAGAGAAATATTCATGGTTTGAGCACATTGTGGATTGGATCATAAAATCCGATGATTAGAGGATGGAGATGACTCTCTTATATTTTATATGGTGGAGGTTTGAGGTCATGACAGTAAGTGGAGCCCACCTAGATATGTTTGTTCTAAGGAAATTTAATTTTTCTCTCAGGTTTTCCATTAGACCCTATTTTTCAATTGGTGTTCTTATAAGTTTTTTTTGGGATAAATGTTACATGTTTAAAGTTATTTTAGAGTTATTTTAAGTTATTTTATGGTATACAAAGTTCAATATTTTGAAGACTTGTTTTTAGGGCTTGAAGCGCAGCTTTGCACTCACTATGAATAGAAGTGCTTAAGCACTTGTGAACTTTTTTATTATGGTTTATGACCTTGGGGTTTTTTATATAGTTTTGCACTCATTGTGAAGAGAAGTGCTTGAGCACTTTTGAACTTTTAATGATGATTTATGACCTTGGGGTTTTTATACATCTGAAATTACATGATTTAACTATTTTTTGATATCTTCAATTTATTTTTGGTGGCATGAAGAAGGTCATAAGTTGACTTGGTTTGACTAATTGAGGACAACATCTTGCTTTAGTCGAAGATTGGTCTAAAGACCAATATATTGGATTAAATTATGATTGTTATCCATTTAAGAGTGAAGAGGGATGAAATTTTAACCTATTCCATGAATTTATAAATCTTTAAGGTATCATCAAGGGTGTAATAAGGTCAATATTGAAAAATTAGTTTTCGGGTAGTATGTATTACTTGAGAGGTGAAGTTGATCTATTGGATTTATGTGTTAATTCATAAGGAATAGTATGCTTGGTGATGTTATTTAGGTTATTGTATTTCCATTGAGTGGTTACATTCCACGGTTTATTTGTTCTGGTATGATCTTGGACTTCATTGTTGTAGACTGGTTTTTGGAGGTGCCTTATTTGAGTAGGAAATAATCCTACTTGAAGGTGTAATGAAAGAAATGAATGGATTAGAGTACTCTGAGCTTGTGAATGATTTTGTGAGGAATTTTTTGACATGTTTGGATCCTTTTGAGGAATTACAAATATGGATTAATCCCTTTATGTCATGGAGTGCTCAATGAAGGAGAAACTAGCCTTTTAGGCCTAGTTGTGCTTGTTAGATGTCTTGGTGCATTTCGACTCATATGAGTCTTTCATAATGATTTATATGAGTGTGTTAGTGTTGGTATGACCGATATTAATGGTCATGGATGACCTAGTTATGTTTATGAGTTGATTCATGTATATAAAGTGCATGTATTTGTTAATTTATAACTCTTTGGGTGAGTGGAAAAAGTGTGAGATAGGTGTGAGTGTGAAAGAGGAATGAGGGAATCATGGAATATCTAAGAGAAGTAATGAAGTGTTGTGGAGTATTTAATATCTATTGTTTAAGGTAAATTATCCTAATCATCCCATTAAAGAGAAATATTGAGCGAAGTAGGAGAGAGTGTGGTTGAAGAAGGTTTTGAGGTACGTTATCGAATTTGTGGCTATCGGTTGTAGCTGCAACAATACATCAATGATCTTCATCTAAAGTTGGTTGAGTGGGTGTTTGATCATCTTGGAGGGTTATATCCTCCTTTTAGGGTTAGTGCTCTTGTTGGGTTGATGCCTCGCTAAACAAATCTTATGTGATGTGTCATATTCATGCAAGTATTTTGGTTTGTGTAATATAATAAAAAAATTCAGTGCGTTTTCTTTCCTTTGAGGTTTTCCCACTTATATTTTGTGTTCTTATGTACTATCTCATGGTTATGCTCATGTTAATAGTTTTTATATATTGCTAATCTCACATTAATGCATGGTTGTATTGAAAATGGTTTATGCAAGTTAAATTGAATTGGTTAAATAATTTGAAGGATTGATTTACCCCTCCCTCTTAGTCAATTGTTCTTATAAAAATTGGTATCAGAGAAGTTCCTTTTGAAGAAGTTTAATCACTTGAAGGAGGCATTTTGAAGCACTAAAATGGTGAGTGAGAAGAGTGACACTTATACTAGTAACTCTCCATTGTTTGATAGAATAAACTATGAATTTTGGATTCTTAGGATGAGGAATCATATCGTGTCCTTAGATTTTAACATTTGGAAATCTATGTTATATGGATATACAGTTCCTCAGACTCCTCCAACAAGTAATATAGACAAGAAGCTTAGTAGTGACAAATCCAAGGCTATGAATGCAATCATGTGTGGTCTAGATGAACCAAAAATTGTGAAGGTCATACATTTCACATCAAAAATTAATGTAGGAGAAACTTGGTCATTTATGAAGGATATTCCAAGGTAAGAATAGCTAAACTCCAAACTTTCAGAAATTATTTTGAAGGCTTAAAGATGAGTGAAGAGGAATCCATTTCTGCATATTTTCTTAGAGTTGATAAGGTTGTCAATACCATGAGAGGATTAGGTGAAGAAGTGAAGGAAGAAGTTGTGGTACAAAATGTGTTGATGTAACATCTTTGACATGGTTATTTACTATAATGACTTCCATTCTTGACATTACAAATGTTGACATGTGATTTTTCTTAGAAGGGTGTACTCTTATGACTTTTAGAAATCATGTTTGTAATGGATAATTCATTATTTTTGAAAAGGTTCATTTTGTTGTGATTTTTGCTTACTTGAAAATGAGGCCATTCATCTCTATGTATAGCTTAAATCCATTTTTATGAACTGGTATTGTTGTTGTCATACTTATCTTGTGTTGATAGAAAAACCTTGGATCAATTCCATTGATCCAAGGTATGCTTCAGTTCTTCTTACCTATTCATCTTGTTGACTTGGCATTCAGAGATGGAAAGGTGAAGTTGGACTGAGCCTTGTTTATGTATAAATATGAAGGACCCTTCTTCAGGGATCCTTGTTTTGCAATAGGCTTTAAGTGATAGGCCGGGTCTTCTTGTTAATGTTAAAATGTTGAATAGCGTATAAGGACCTTGGACCTATTACTAAAATACTAAGGTGACCCTAGTCTAAAGGTATATCTAACCTAAGTTGGGGAGTGCTATGATTATTTAAATAAAATACAACCTAAGGTAAATAAGATTTACCTAGGAACTAAGGTTGATTTCTAACCTAATAAAAATCTAACCTAAACTATTGCTAACCTAAGGGGTACCTATGGACTACTTGGCTATTGGCATGGTTGGTGGCATCATTTTTAAGGCATTAAATGGAATTGATCTTGGTTTTAATTGCTATGGACTACTAATTTTGGTAGAGGCATTGGGAGTTTAGTGGATGCCTAGTTGGCATCACCACTAAATGGAAATTACATGCAAAAATTTGAATTAAGGCATCACCAAAAATAGATGGTGGTGGTGTGGAGAAATAGGAGGGAACTGGTTTTCCTTCGCATTAATTGGTTTTGTTTTTGGTGAAAAAAATTACCTACGAAAATGCATGGAGGGTTTTGGTATTGTTGTTTTGATCTTCAGTTCATTCAACTTTTTCGGTTCTTCAAATCAGTAGTTCTATTTTGGATATATTTGTTATTTTCACATTCTTGAGCTATTTTGGACTCTGTGGAAGTATAAGAAGAAGTGGAAGAGTTGAGGTGGTTGATGTTGCGTGGAGAAGAAGAGGTTGTTGAGGCTCAACTTGGAAATCTTCTGCAAATAAGGAAGAAGCTCTATCAGGCATGATAGGCTCTACCCATTAAGTTGTTCCTCTTTTTCCTAAATTTCTTCATTAAAATAATTCTTCTCTTGGGAACAAATGTGTTTTTATATGATGTTTGATCTTGTTATTCAATGCTTGAATTTTCATTATATGCTTGCTTGATTCACTATCTTGATGTAAATACGATCTGGGTTTTGTATTTCCTTTGTTGGAAAAATGCTTGAAACATGCTTAACTTCTGTTTGGACTTGAGATGTTGTTGAATATTTTATATGCCTTCTTGAGTGTGCTAAAAATTGGATAGTAACTTGTCTGTTATTGAACTGGAATGGATCACCTCAAGAGAAACATGTCCTTTGGCATGGTTGTTAGTTAATTATGCTTGTGTGATCTATGGAATGGTTTATTGAATTCGATTACATCTTCTCTGGTACAAGGAAAATAATGGTCTAGGTTTATTCTTCTTGGTTTGACTTGCTTTATATGAATGGTTCTTTTTAATCTAAAATACAATTGTTTTAGTAAGAGCTCATGGTAATTACAGTTGAACTGAGAGTAACTTGACTCTATCTAACTGAATGAACTTTTGAAGGAAAATAGACTATGGCATTTTGGGTTTATTTCTTCTTCTAAGCTTGACTTCATGCATGGAACTTGTAGTCATTCCGACTTATTGTATGTCTTCCTCTCAAGTTAGGAATCTAGGTAGGTTTTGTTCTTCCTGTTCCAGTTGATTGTTTCATTGATCATTGTAAAGATGTATGGTTCTGAGTTGGCTTGAATGGAAGTTTTGACTGTAAGTATTTCTCTCAACTTTTCATTCACCATCAATTGATGGGTAAGCTATTGTGTTATCTCCTTGAAAAGGAAAATTTTCTCGGAAAAAGGGGTAAATTACTTAAATGTTACTCTATCTTCTTTGTTGGGAAACTGGGATAACTCCTTGAACTGTTGCTACTATTTTTATAAGGAATATCATTTTTGTTGGCAGTTTTGTGATACAGATGTTTTTAATGATTGTAAGTTTAGGAGGAATCAATTTCGGTTTGTAGCTTTTATGTTACAGTTCAGTTATTGATTATAAGTTTGAATGGTTCTTTGGAATTCAATGGTTGTTTGGAGTTAAGTGTTTTCTTGGCATTGGGTAATCAAATATGTCTGGTTATTTTTCAATCTTAGTAAGAGTACCTCTATTAAGGAATGAGTATTGAGATCTTATCTTACCATTATTCGATGTTAACCCTTCTTTCTGTTCTGAGTTAAGGTATTTACAATACGTCCTCCTTGAATTCTAAAAGGTAGTTGTATGTGGATCTTATTTCTCTCTGTTTTGGGGACATCTATTTATCTTAAGCTTTGATCTAACCTCCGTCAGATTTAAAAATGGAAAATAGTAGAGGTTAGACTTTTCTTTTATGTTCTTTCTTGGATTGAGAATGAACAATCTCTTTCTCTTTTCTTTTCATCTTACATCAGTATCACTCCGAGAAGAGGGAACTGACCTATTTAGTTGTATCATTATGCCTCCACTAGGACTTTCTTGAAGAATTAAACCCCTTTTGTGATAGAATAAGTTAGCTGAAGCAAAAAGGTTACTCTAAATATTTTTATGTTAGATTGGGAATTTTTGAGTAAGTCTCTTATGGAGTAAAATAAGAATTGTAGGATTTGTAGCTGATTACTAAATCCCTCCATTCTTCTCTTTGAATTTTAAATTTGTAATTATGTACTTGTTTGTGATGTGTGATTAGTTCCAAGTGCATGTCAAATTGAATTCATTCCTTGTCAAATATGTTTGATGTTGATCCTAAACGTAGGTTGGTTTTTGACTCTGAAGTTTAGGATATAGATTCTTAAATAAGAAACTCTTTCCTAAAGGTTTTGTTGGTTCATCCTAAATTTACTCTAATGTTTGATTGAGCTTGGCATTTTATATTTTAGGATGAAGTTAAGTTAATTTTGAGATAAAAGTATTAGGTTTCCGTCTAATGTAGACTGTTCCTTTGGGATATTAGTGTTAGTATCTTCTCAGGTTAGATGGAATTAAATAAGATGTGGATCATGAAAATCTGTAAATGAAAAGTAGTTTGTGATTTGGTGAATTATTATTTATCTGGATTAATGTTTTAATTCTTTCTATGAAATCATTGGATGAAAATTGATTCTGATTATGTCATGATCTTTACTTAATGATGATATGAATCAACACTTGATTTCTCTCTCTCTTATGACTAGTATTTCTTTATGATATGTCTTTATGTAATGCTTTAATTGTTTCATAAAAGTAGAGTTCTCTTTATGAAACAATTAGTTAAAATCACATCATTTTAATGCTTAGTGCTTATCATGCTTAGTTCAATGAACTGACCCGTGCTAGAAATTTTTGTAGATGGACTTCGTAAGTGGTAAAAGAAGACAAGATATTTTATGATGTTACTTTTGTTTACCAAAGAGACTGGATCTTTTATGATGAAATATGAATCATTATTGAAATGCATTTTTTGGAAAGAAAATTTGTATTTTTAATTGAGCTTATTGATGTTGAAGTTGTTCGAAGTGTTTGAACTTACAATGTATGAATTCCACTTTGATGAATGGAAAATATTGTGGGTTTATTTGTACTTGATGTGTCATCTTTTTGTATATTCTATGGATGGAAATGATAAGCTTATCTCTATTCTTTTAAGTATATATTTGTAATGAACCCTCTTAGGTTGATTTAAAATAAACTAGAGGATAAGGGTACTAAATATACTACCCTCTTATTTAATGCAACTTATTAAGTTTGCATTTCGATCATCATTCAATTAAATCACTATGGTTTTACTAAAATGATGTTAATGGGTAAATGGAATCATGATGAAAACTTGTAAAATGTTATGAGGTTCCAAATGAACCCTAACTCTTGATAAGTAAAAGGAAAGGCAAATATTCTACAATGTTAAGTAGTCTATTTAAGACCTTTTGGAATTAAATCCTAATGTTATTTTGGAAAGAGGAAGGTGTGCTTCCTCTTGATTAATTCCTTAATCTGAACAAAAAAATGATAAGAATATATATACAATAAGTAGACTTCATCTTAATGAAGTCTATTATAAAAAGAATCTGATTCAGAACTTAAACAAGCTAAGACTTGGATAAGTTTAATAAGTTTACATCACTGTTAGTATGTTGTTTTCTGTTTGTAAAACTGAATCTTAAATTAGGAAGTTAATGAATGAAAAACAAACCTTTGGAAAGGGATTGGAGACAGATGTATCTACATAGTAGTTCCAATTATAGTTAATACTTATAACCCTAATGATTAATGAAACTAGGGGTTTAGCAGGGTTACTGTAATTAAATTAAGGAAAATAATTGAGTAATTAATTTCTTTCTTGGGTATGTAATTTCAAATGGGATGACTCAGAAAAATGTTGGCACATGCTAATTGTAGTACAGTACCTTTATGAAGACTTGGGTCATAATGAGGATACTTTATTGCAGTTGACATATTGCAACACCCTTCAAAGTTTAATCATCTAGATCTATATAAACTCGAGACTTGATTATAGTTATACATTAGGTTTAGTTAGAATCATGATCTAGTGTCGGGGAAACTCGCAAATACTTAAGATAACTAGACACGCACATTAGGTTTATTGAGTATGTCTATGTACCCTTAGTCACCGTGATTAGTTCTCTACACTAAATTATGTTGATAACCTGGGTTATGGTTAAACCTTGAACAAGTGGACTAACAGGAGTCGCTTAAGACCATTCTAGATAATAGATGAAGTGGGGTGAAGGAATTATTCTATTTGATGAGTATGTGATGATTGCATTATTTGTCTCATTTATTTCATTCATATGGTTAATAAATTATCATTTAGCTATGATTTTCTAGTGCATGGGGATGCTTTGTATAGTTATATCTTAGCAAGTTTGATGCATTTTCCTTTCCTTTGTTCATGCAACCTGATTACCGTATAAACTCCTACTAACTATCTTCATGAGGGAAATGTGATGATGTGTGCAGGGAAATGATGAACATTTATTGCTGATGCAATTAAGAGGTCCGAGTTTGGAGTTGGAATGCGGGAGCAAGAGACTTTTTCCACCCATCAACCTATAAGTATGGGACTTGTTTCTAATAGTCCCATAGGAATTTATGAGTCTTGGTTAATGTTGATTAGTGGGAGATGTTAGTGCCACCTATTATGGTGAATTTTGTAACTATTTGTGTCTATATAAAGACACCTTCTTAAGAACATGATAGTAGTTGTTATATATATATATATATATATATATATATATATATAATACGTAGCTTTGTGATAGAGAACTCTTCTTTTCATTTACTAGATATGTTATGGAACGTGTTTGAATTAATATAAGTAAGCGTCATTTTGAGGATCTAAAGCTATAGAGATTTCCTCTATCCCAAGGGAGAGAAAGGGCCCACTCGACCAAGGAGACAAGAGGTTATTTACATTTACATGCACATCTAGTTTTCTAATAAGTTTCACTACAATCTTTATTTCAATATATTTCATGCAATCTCAGTTTGAATGTATTTTCTTTTCCCATTGGAATTTCTATTCAGAATGTGTGTTTCCTTTTATACAAAGTTTAACTTAGCATATGCTTTTACTTCTATTGATTCTTAGTTATGAGTGTGTAATTTCAATTTCGTTACTTCATATTCCTTTTTGTGTATTTTCATTTAATTTAGAATTCAAGCTTTTCAACTTCACTTCATTGCAGCAAATGAATTCTAGAGATTTATATTAAAATTCCATAGATTAGTAACCAACTAAGGAAAATCTTGACAACCCCCCTAACAGGAAAATTGGTTACATAAAGCTTCATTGCATACAGCCTAGGACACATCCCCAGTTTATAATGACACTAAAAGAATATTCAATTAGTTAAATGATTGGAGAATACAATGAACCATCATTTTTGGTGTCATTTTGAGGACTTCATAGAACACCACATCACTTTTCTCAATTTACATGTTATGGGTGTTAATGGAGTTTATATCTACAACCCATAGAATTCTTGCACCTTGTTTCAATAACCAAACTTGATGCATAGGCCATGGGACGAACAAGGAGATTTACACCATGCAACATCCAACAAATATATAAAAACAAAAGATATGAAGGGAACACCGATAGTGATACTCAACTCTAACACAATGCCTAAAAATATTTTTGAGCATCCCTGTATCCTCCAATCAACACTCAAAAATGGCGGACCATGGTAACAATGGAGACCAAACCTTGGAAAGAGCCTTAACTTATCCTATCATCTTGGATGAGTATGAGGACACAACCATGAAAAACATCTCTCCATCCATCCTCCCTATTTTTTGAGGCATGTCTATGAAAGACCCCAATCAGTTCTTGTTTGAGTTAAAAATTCTTTCCCAAACCTACGACTAGAGAAATAATAATCAAAAACTCAAACTCTTTCCTTCCACTCTCAAAGACTACTGTTATGAGATAGTTCATGGGGTTATCCTCTAAATCCATTAATTCTTGGGAAACCATGGAGATAGCCTTTTGGATAAATACCAATACTATTGTAGGGGAAGTGATAGGAAAGAAGAGTTCTTCTAGATATGGCAAAAAGAGGATGAAAATCTAGAGGATTATCTAGATAGATTTATTTTTCTTCATCGATGGAGTGGTTATGAGTTACATGCAGACATCACTAAGACATTTTTCCTTAAAGGAATTGACGAGGAAACCAAATATTCCCTCCATCTTATGGGTGGAGGAGATGTGTATAAAATTACTATGGAACAAATCACCGAGCTATGCAGAAGTTACTCCAAAACATGAGGGGGTATAAGGAAGAGAAAAACATCCAAGCTTGCCCTAGGTACCTCTGAACTTTTGAAGGAAATGGCCAACATGAAAATAGACATTTTTTTACAATTAACTTCAACCATAGATGGGCTTAATGACAAAACCAATGTTGTTAAAGAACCTTTGGACATATACGCCCTAAGTATAGGAAGAGACATGCCCTGCAGGAATGTCCTTTGGATGTTACCGACATGTGCTTGATATATGAAATTGCTGACCATGACACTAAGCATTGCACCTTCTTATCACAATTGAAATGAGGTTTGAATGTTGTCTCTCAAGATGATGTAGAGGTCAACGTTTTTCAATGACAAAATAATTAGGTTATGTTTTCCCTCGACCCGCTCGGAACCCCTAGAGAATGTCATGTCCCGATTAGGCTCCTCATCCTACTTGGGGAAAACTTGAGTGGAAAACATAAAATTTGATGACATATCCACATCCACCGCCTGGATGAATCCTTACACTCATTTGGGTTGGACACCACCTACTCTAGCAAGTCCATGGTACATTATATTTCATTATATCCACTCGCCCAATTGACCTTAGGGTGAGATTGTATAGGTGGATTCTTTGGATACTAATTTTATCAGTTCTTCTTATTTGGCCACCATTGCAAGTGCAAAACCATATGATGGAATTTGTTTAGTCATACACATTGATCGATGTAGAGGAATTTGTGACTATGGAAATCAAAGACTGTGGCTATGGAAATTAGAACTTTGACTGCAGACACATTTTTTCTAGACATGACTAATATTGTCACCTCGGTAAGTGATACTTCTAATGAAGCTTGTAAGGAAATATATGATTATAATACGGAATCGACAGTCTCTAATTTCCATTATCCTCTAACCAAGATTTTGTCTCTTTAAAATGTATCCATTTTGCACATGCTTCAACATCATGTTTTCCCATTGAATTCTTTAATCACCAATGCAGAGCTCACCATTTAGGAAGATACCAATAAAGTGCCTATTTTCATAGGAAAATAACTGACCATTAGTAATAATTTGGAGGCTAACCAAGAGGATAGGGTACTCGAGATTTCGAGGAAACATCCCCATACTATTTCTTGGGATTACACCGACATGAAAATAATTTATCCTATAATGTACTCACCATATCAACACTAGAGATGTTAAACCCATAAGGTAGCCACAAAGATGAATTATCCTAGCCCTCAGAGACATAATAAAAAATGAGATAGAAAAATTGTTAAAGGTAGGATTCATCTACCCTATATCTGATAGTCAGTGGGTCTCACCATTAGTTATAGTCCCTAAGAAAAATGGTAAATGGAGAATCTATGTTGACTATAGGGAACTCAACAAAGCCAACAAGAAATATTATTTTCCCTTTCCTTTTATTTACCATGTTCTAGACAATCTACGGTAAGAAAAAAATTTCTTTCTTGGATGGGTTTAGTGGGTATAACCAAATAAGTATTGCACCTATTGACCAGGATAAAACCACCTTTACTTGCCCTTGGGGTACATTTTCTTATCAAGTTTTACCTTTTGGGCTTTGCAATCCACCTACTACATTTCGTAGAGTAGTCGTGCCATTTTGGAGATCTTACGAATGACTGTGTTGCATTTTACATGGATGATTTCTTTGTCCATGGGTCCACTTTTGACTAATCTCTGGATAACCTTGAGAAATTATTGAGTAGATGTGAGCGAGAACCAATCGTCCCTGAGTCATGAAAAATTTTTGATGATGGTGGATCAAGGAATTGTCTTAGGTCACCATGTTTATGCCAAAGGTATACAGGTTGACCCCAAAAAGATTGCAGTCATCACTCAAGCTACCTACACTAATAAATTAGACTGACATCAAAATTTTCCTTGGACATGTAGGGTATTATCACGGTGATTCATTAAAGACTTTAGTAAAAATTTTGCACCTATGTTTTCATTGCTGACAAAATATTGTGTTTTTGAATGGTCCCCTCAGTGTCAATAAACATTTGATATTATCAAGGAGAAGCATACAATAGCCTCGTCTTACGAGGTCCTGATTGGGGGAAACCTTTCCATATCCACACTGATACCTCCAATATAGCTATGGGATATTTTCTTGGGTAGAAAGATGTAGAGGATCACATGTATGCCATTTACTTTATCATCAAGAATCCAACTCTGTGATAAGGAACTATACCACTACGGAAAAGGAGTTTTTAGTTGTTTTGTATTCTTTGAATAAATTCCAACATTACATCACTCGGTATAAAGTCTTTGTTTCTATGACCACTTTCATCTAATATTTGATGAATAAACTAGTCGTTAGCGATCGAGATAATTAGATGGTTAATCTTTTACAAGAATTCAATCTGACCATTATTGATAAGCCAGAGAAATCTAATGTTTTTGCTGATTTTCTTTCAAGATTAAATGTTTTAGGTGATGAGGAGGTATTCTAGGATCAATTTCCATATGAAAATTTGTTTTCTATATCAACTCAAACTTTGTGGTTCACAGATCTTGCAAATTATTTAACCATAGGGAAGTTTCCTACCTATTTTACTCATAAAGAGAGATGAAGGTTGGTTAAAAATAGTGCAACATATAAATGGTGTAATGGACTGTTGTTCAAATGTTGTCCTGATATGGTTCTTCACAGGTGTATTTGGGAAGATGAAGTATATGACATCTTGCAAGCTTGTCATGATGAGCTAGGAGGAGGACATTACTCAGTAAAAAGGAAAATTCACAAAATTCTTGGTGTTGGGTACTATTGGCCTTCCCTCCACAAGACTATCAAGAAGTATGTGTGGTAGTGTGATGCATGTCAGAGAATGGGGAAGCCTACACTCTCAATGGATAAATGCCTCTTAATCCTCAACTATTCTTAGGACCATTTGAGAAATGGGGAATTGATTTCATTGGACCTTTTGATCCTCCATATTTTGGAAAAGAATACCTCTTGGTCTTCATGGACTACGTTATGAAATTAGCTGAGGTTAAGGCATTGGCATCTACCAATGAAGATGCGATTATTGATTTCTTGTACAATCAGATATTGCTACGATTTGGGGGCCCCATGGCTATTGTATCTGATCAAGGTCCTCAATTTGTGTCAAAAATGATCAAATATTTTCTCACCATATACTGAATCAAGCACCGTAAATCATCATCATATCACCCCCAATCCAATGGGCAAGTGGAAGTCACCAATAGATAACTTGAGAATATTCTCACTAAAGTGGTTAGTGTTGACAAGAAAAATTGGGTACGAAAACTCCCCAAGGAGTATGGGCCTATAACACGACCTGGAAAACCATTGCTGGTTTTTTTCCCTATGATTTGGTAAACGGGAAGAATCCACTGTTACCTATTGAGTTTGAGTTATGCACATATAGAACAACACTAGAAGTTGGCATCGGGTGGATGAAGAACAATGTGAACAAGTGTTACAGCTGAACGAAATGGATGAAATGAGGATAGAAGCACATCAACAGACGTAAATTCTCCAACATCAGAGGAAGACCTAGCATGATGCTCATATCAAATCCAGGATGTTTCATGAAGGGTAATGGGTCTTACTCTTTGATTCTAAATATCAACAGTTTAAAGGTAAGTTATACACATCGTTGGTTGGGTCTATATCAGATCGAAAAAGTGTTTGATAATGGTTCTGTTTGACTAGTCCCGATCGATGGCGATAAAAGGAATCTTCTTGTAAATGGCCATAGGCTCAGGATTTACCAACAACCTCTTGATAAGGGAAATTTCACCAGTGACATCATGTTGAGTGAGGAAATGCATGCGAGGTGGCTCTCCACCCTCCAACTAGAAGTAATTGTTATATTTTAATTTCAATAAAGGAGGGTGGTCATGATCTTGATCTTATCCCTTAGTTAGCCATTTTTTTATTTTAATAAATGTCGATATCTTCATTATTTCAAGGCCACTAATCACATTTTTCTCGACGTGGGAAGCTATAGATATCAGACGTTGAACTAGTATGGGTAAGTGCATTTTAATTCACTACAAATATTTCCTTATGAAGTAACTCCCCACGCATAAACTTATCATAATTACATCCATACACAATGATTGATGTATTTATTATGGATATCCTTCCAAATCCAATGCTACGACATGATGGCATGAGGGTGTAATGAGTCATGATTTCTGTGCACACCACATGTGTCATCCTCCATGAAAGGGATAAGTGGAATTTCTATTTCAAGTAATGGGATGTGCGCCATCCCACATATCAAAATTAATCATGGATACCTAGTCTTGTCAACATTTTTGTGTTGTCAAATTTACCCTAATTTTTTGTGATTCGAGGATGTAGGTGCATTTCACATTTATAGTTCCTAACTATTTCTTGTCATTGCTTCAATAATTTTGGATGAAAATTTCTACACCGCCATCACACCGTGAATTCTAGCATGCCCTTGTTCTTTTCTGTGACAACTATCTACTATCCTGGATTCATTTTCCTTCATCATGGGACAAAAGAAAAATTCTGAGCCTAATTCTCTAGACCCATTGCTTAGAAACATTGCAATTTTGTAGATATTTTATGATTCCAATTGGCTTGACTTCATCCAGAAATTTGAATATTTTTATGAAGGAATCATGGATGAATTCTTGGATAATTTTGAAATTAATTTCTCTTGCGTTGGAGGGAATCAAGTGGAGGTTACCGATTAAGTAGTTTCGAACTATCCGGATTACCATATTTTGGTTTGAAATTTAGGAAAATTCTCCCCTCAAAGACTTGGTTTCTCTATTTCATGAGGAGGGTAAGGCATTTCCTAAGATAATCCTTACCTCCCATGGTGTTCAGAAAGGAATTAAGTGGGACAATCTACCAAAATTTGGAGGAGACGGCCATGTGGGTTAACCGATACTTTATATGCGATGGTCAGCCATCTGTGTTGGGTGAAGATTCTCTCAAAATTATCATTCATTTGAAGAAAGGAAGCATCAACCCTACACTCAATGTGAATTTACCAGAATACTTGGTTGATGTAGTTGTTAATTTGGTCAAAATTTAACACTATCGAGAGGAAAGGAAGTGCTCAAGCACTCATGGCTCATTTATTTATTGTGTTCATGTTAATTGTTTTTAATCCCAAATGAAGGCTTGAATGGATGAGTGTGGGGAAGGATCTAAGCCAAAATAGCTCAAACTAAAACCATCTTCCACACCATGGACCGCTATTACATCATTCAGTTTTCATGCACACAAGAAGGAGGAACCTAGTGCCCTAGCAAACATGGGCACATCTAGTGATCCAATGTCAATATTGTCTAGTTATAAAGGTCAAAATACTTTGACTCCTTCTTCTTCTATTTTTCTATGGTCATGACAGTCTTGTGCATTGCCCAAACCTGGAAGTTCTCGGTCTAAGGGTTTTGTTGGTGCCTCTACCCCTGAATAGGAATTAAGGAATGAGGAAGGCAACCTAACTGTTCCCACTAATAAGTCACCAAACAATGTATTCCCTCTAGCTATTCTCGACCCCACAACACTCGGCTATGCCCTCATCTTCAGAAATCCATTCCATAACTCTGGAAACAACTTTGGTATCTGAAGCACAAGATCCAGCTCCAGAATCGATTGCAATGGGAATTGGTCACATTGGGTTATGTAAATCTGATGATTCTCATGGTTATCTAGAGGAGATTACACTCCTTAAATCCCAGTTGAAAGGTATGGAAGAAACAAACATTTCTTTACAAACTAAATTTACTCAATGCACAGTAGACAAGGTTAGAGAAATTATAGCTCTACAAGTAGAGGTTAGCAGTCTAAAGTGGTAGAGAGATAAAGGTCTTAGTATTTTGAATGATTTCCACCAAATGTCTCTTCAGAATTTAGAATTAAAAAAGGAAAATAAGAAATTAGAGGGGGAAATGAAAATCATTCAAGGTGAAAAACAGAAATTGCAGTCTCTTTTGGACTCTATCTATCCTTTGGCTTGTAATCTCTTATCTTATAGGATACCATCTTCAATTTATAACATGTTTGTTTAGGAACAATTTTATTCTTGGTAGTTGATGCAATTGTGTTGTCAAGCACCTTACGAAGCCCCTGATGGTAATGCTTTCTTCTCCATTTACAAATACAGTACTCCTAAAATTCAAAACCTACTTTATGAGTTCTACCTCCATAATATGTTAGTCACTAATGTCCCTGATTTCTTCATTAACTTGTTTGTGGGGAATTTTCAGTTAAAATCCTTTCAGTATTTGCTTTGAAATCAAATCATGTGGGGATAATAGATGGATACCTTTAATCACACAGCTCAAATTATAGGATTATATATTTGTCCTACACATCACAATGATGTGGCTATGTGGAAAAATTTCAGATCTCTTTACTACCAAGCCAGTATTAGAGAAAATACCTTGAAGATATTACTGAAGTGTGTGGAGGACTTTGAAACCTATAGTCAGCAGTACTTTGGGGCAGCAAGGTAGGCATGTGATAGGAGATGGGACACTTTGATTTTAGCATTGAAGATAAGGGAGGTTATCTCACCTTAGAATTTAAGTTGGAGTATGCGACGAGGTGATGCCCTCATCACAATCATCAGGAAGTTATTAGAAAAAAATAGCAAAAAATATAAAGTGATGAATGGGTAGGACTTCAGGTGCGACCACCTCTCCTCTTGAGTCCTAATACCACCTAGAAAAATAATGTTGCCCACTCAAATGATGTTTTTACATCTTAGGTTGAAATAACTTCCAACACTCAAGGGTGTAAAGGTACCAAAAAATAGTATGTTGATCGGTTCGAGCAGTATGACATGGCCCAGTAGCTTGGTCATAGGGCGGGGCAAAGATAAGTTGCATCGGTACATGCAACATGTAAATTGTGGGGGAAAATGATAAGTGCATTATTTGGCTCATTTATTTCATTCCTATGGTTAATAAATTATCATTTAAATATGATTTACTAGAGCATGGGGATGCTTTGTATAGTTATATCTTAGCGAGTTTGATGAATTTTCCTTGTGTTTGTTCATGCAAACTAAATACCGTATAAAATCCTCATAATTGTATTTGTGAGGGAAATGTGATGATGTGTGCAGGGAAATGATGAATTTTTATTATCAATGCAATTAATAGGTCTGAGTTTGGAGTTGGAATGTGGAAGTAGGATACTTTTTCCACCCATCAACCAATAAGTATGGGACTTTTTTCTAATAGTCCCATAGGAATTTATGAGTCGTAGTTAATGTTGATTAGTTGGAGATGTTAGTGCCACCTATTATGGAAAATTCTATAACTATTTGTGTCTATATAAAGACACCTTCTTGAGAACATGATAGTAGTTGTTATTTATATATATACTTTGTAATACATAGCCTACGATAGAGAAATCTTATTTTAATTTATTGGATATATTATGGAATGTGTTTAAATTAATATAAGAAATAGGAATTTTGAGGTCGAAAGCTATAGATATTTCCTTTGTCCCGAGGGAGAGAAAGGGCCCACTCTACCAAGGAGACAAGAGGTTATTTACACTTACATGCACATCTAGTTTTACGATAAGTTTCTTGCCATCTTTATTTTAGTATATTTCATGCAATCTAAGTTTGAATGTATTTGATTTTCCCATTGTGATTTCTATTCATAATGTGTGTTTCCTTTTATACAAGGTTTAACTTAGCATATGATTTTACTTCTATTGATTAAAGAGTTATGAGTGTGCGATTTCACTTTCGTTACTTGATTACTTTGTGTGCATTTTCATTTAATTTAGAAGTAAATATTTTTACTTCACTTCATTGTAAAAATGAATTCCGTAGATTTATATTAAGATTTCGTAGATTAGTAACCAACTAAGTAAAATCTCACGAAAACCCCCCAATAAGAAAACGATTACATAGATCTTCATTGCATATAGCCTAGGACACACCTTGGTTTATAATGACACTAACGGAAGATTCGATTATTTAAATGATTGGAGAATACAACAACCCATCAAGTATGTCTTCTAGGAATATAAACATGAACAATATGTTAAAAATCTTTGGACAAACTATCACAAGTTGTGGTTGCATTGTCCTAAGTCACCTAGTTTAAGAAGTGGGATCATATGAATATTGGTAACAAGTATTTAGATATGCCTCTTAGATAGAAAAATTAATACCCCAAAAAGGGTAAGAGAACCAAGTATACCTAGTATACAAATCTTTAAGTTAACATGAGAGATCGGTAGGATACTTGAGTCATGAAATGAGAGATCGAGTGTTTCATGAGTCATTACACTACATATGGTTATTTTTTATGATATTTATTGGAATGGAATGTGTGTTCTAAATTATGATTATTTAGAACAAAGATCATTATTCACAAAAATCCCTTGTTTCTAAAGTCTTAAAAATGGGAATGTTACAATTAAGGTGTCTAACTCCTAAGTTTGATCCTAATGTATCTACTATTGAGGAAGCTAAGGATTTAGCAGTCATGTTAATTGATGAGTTACATGGCATTTTTCTACACATGAGATAAGGATTGTTGACTCTAAACCTGTCAAGAAGGATATTGCTTTATGTATTGATATGAGGAAAAAGATAAGAAGATAAAGGATGATTGTGTTTCCCTTGAAATTAATGATGATGAAATATTTGCAATGATTATTATAAGATTGAGGTTGACTCAGGTAAGTACAAAGTAAATCTACCTTTCAAATTCTTCAATTATGGAGAAGTAGGTTACTTTGATAAAACAATTCCCTCATAAGCACAAAGAGGAGGATGAATATATTTATCAAGATTATGACATGAAGGCTAACAAGTTTGATAAAAACAATAATAAATTAAATATTCTTGACTAAAATAAAAATACCAAGAAGATATTTTACTCAAAGAAAGACTTATATTCATCTAAGGTAAGTAGTTGTGATGATACTTCTGAAAATGAGCATGAAGAGGTAGGTGATGAGGTTTTTGTTATGTCAAAGTATGTTATTAGGTCTATGAGTGATATCTCCATATTTTTAGCAACAACATACAATCTGAGGATGAAGAAGAAGGAGATTAATTTGAATCTTAGCTAATGTGTGTTAATATTGAGTTGAAGCATGTTGAGAAGAATAATAAGAAGTTGAAATCTCAAATCAAGGAGTATGAAGAAAATATCCATAATCTTAAAGAAAAACATTGTTCGTGATAGGTAAGCTTGATGAAATAATGAAAAGGATAGAAATGTAGATGATTTTCATAAACCTTAAGTTTGTAGTCCAAAGAAGAATAATTTATGAAACTTGAAGATATGATGATTTTGAGGGAATATTTATCTCATGCGGCTATCAAAGCTAAGACATTCAAAAGTTTTAAAAGAGCACTAAATATCTTGATGATCTTATAGGAAATCAAAGGTCTGTAGGAGACAAGACAAGATCAAGGTTCAAGGAAGATCTCAAAGGTAAATAGGTGATGTAAGAAAACATAGTAGTAATCATGAAGACTAAAGAAGAGCATAAGGATAGAAAATTCAAGGTGAAAATAAGGTATGTGAGGCATCCTAATGCATTAAGGTAGGAGAGATCCTTCAATGGATATTTCTACACTTGTAATGTATTTGGGCATAGAGAAAAGGAGTGTAGGATACATGTCAAATAATATCACTCATGGAGAAATAGTAGAGATGATATTTCATGGAAAATTACTTGCTTTAGCTGTCAAGAGAAGGGACATATTGCTAGGTACTTTTTACATGAACCATCTAGCCAAAATTGGAAGAATGAAGGTCTCAAAGGTAAGAATGAAACTTTATGCTACTACTAGAATTAGGTTGGTCATTTTTCTAGAGATTTTTGGGTCTACAAGAAAATCGGGAGCTTTGAGTCCCTAAATTCAAGAAAGGAGACAAGGTAGTATGTGGGAACCAAAAGTGACTCAATTTAGTCAATTCAGACAAGGTGTTGAGGTAAAGCAAGAAGTGTCTCGGGTTGCAGACTAGAAGAAAGAAGGAAAAGGTGTGGTACAAGTGACTAAGATGGCATGGGACCTCTTTAGTATATTGTTATATAACCCCTATGTAATCGTATGTCTCTAATAGAATTTTTAGAGAAATTTTCCTCCATAATGAAGTCGGAATGGAGGAGGGTGTGCATGTGTACTTTACTTAATGCTAAATCAAACGAAGAAAGAACTACCACATAAAATAGTTCTGTAATTTAGCTAAAACAAAGCATAAACACCATCAAGATAGAGAACTAAGCAAGATCTAAACTAACATTATAACTTTGAAAACATGAGATCAAAACTATGCATGCTATTTTAACATCTCTACTCTCCTAGATTACCAACAAGAATGAATGGACCTACTTATCTCCAATGACAATCAAAAATTGATTTTTTGATCCTTAAAGAATGTAAGAATAGGAAGCTTTAGCTCTTAGCAATGGTGACCTCTCAAGAAAACAAAAGGAAAGCTCTTAGTCTCTTTGTTATATGCTTTGCATTTTCTCTCTTAAGAAGTTTAGGTGTAAGCTTATAGAAGCCAATTAGAGGAATATTAGTACGATTTAGGCTATTATGATGGGATTAAATAAATTAAATATTGATTTATTAGTTAAATGAAGTGTAAGGATAATTAATTAATAATAATTAATTAGTCCGGATAGACAAGGTAAATAATTAACTCGAAGGTCGTTAATTAGGTTAGTAGCTAGATAGGTGAATTAATGAATTAGCGTATTATAATTAATTAACGACAATAAGAGGGAATATGAGAGCTTTTGACGATATGTCATCGATTTTCAAGAAAGGGGACAATTAGTGCAATTTAATTTTATAAATCACTTGGGCGTAATTATAGGTGTCTACATTTTACCCTCTTTGGGGTGGCATAATTGATTCCGCTTCAAAGATAGTAGATGGAAGAAAATTTTAAAGGGATAGAAGAAAAATTAGTAGGATCCTCGAGTGTCAATGGGGTGATGAAATAATCCAATCGACGATCAAAAAATATGTGACAGAGGTAGAAGAATTGGGAAGGGGCAGCATGCCTCAATAAGAGGGAAGATTAGGGGGAAAGGAAAGTGATGTAGAAGAAATATTAAGGAGGGGAGAGAAGAGCTTAGCCTCTAGCCACTATTTATTAGAACAATTTTGATGTCATCATATTGCCATAGGAGCTACATCATCAATCCTTATGAAAAATATAAGCACACGACAAAGGTAGAACGACACGAAAATCCATACTACGAATGATTTTCCATTGCTAAAAACACCAACTCCACGCAACATACAAAATTCAATGCAATACAAGAAAGTGAAAGATGCCTAACTCCATGCAACATACCAAATGTCCCACTGGGCATCTAAATGTGTGCATGTGTACTTTTCTTAGTGCTAAATCAAATGAAGCAAGAAGTACCACCTAAAATAGTTCTATAATTTAGCTAAAACAAAGCATAAACACCATCAAGATAGAGAACTAAGAAAGATATAAACTAACATTATAACTTTAAAAAGATGAGATCTAAACTATGCATGCTATTTTAACATCTCTACTCTTTTAGATTACCAACAAGAATGAATGGACCTATTTAGCTCCAATGGCAATAAAAAATTGCTTTGTTTGATCCTTAAAGAATGAAAGAATAGGAAGCTTTAGCTCTTAACAATGGTGACCTCTCAATAAAACAAAAGGCAAGCTCTTAGTCTCTTTGTTATATGCTTTGCATTTTCTCTCTTAAGAAGTTTAGGTGTAAGATTATATAAGCCAATTAGAGGCATATTAGTATGATTTAGGTTATTATGATGCGATTAAATCAATTAAATATTGATTTATTAGTTAAATGAAGTGGAAGGATAATTAATTAATAATAATTAATTAGTCTAGATAGAAGGGGTAAATAATTAATAGAAGGTCATTAATTAGGTTGTTAGCTAGATAGGCAACTTAATCAATTAGCGTATTGTAATTAATTAACGACAATAAGAGGGAATATGAGTGCTTTGATGATATGTCGTTGATTTGCGAGAAAGGGGATAATTAGTGCAATTTAAGTATTTAAATTGCTTGGGTGTAATTATAGGTGTCTACATTTTCCCCTCTTTGGGGTGGTGTAAGTGATGCCACTTCAAAGATAGTAGACGGAAGAAAATTTTGAAGGGATAGAAGAAAAATTAGTAGGAGAGAGAGATGCCCCCTCGAGTGTTGATGGGGTGATGAAAGAAGCTGATCGATGATCGAAAAAGATGTGAGAGAGGCAGAAGAATGGGGAAGGGGTAGGATGCCCCGATGAGAGGGAAGATTAGGGGTGAAAGGAAAGTGATGTAGAAGAAATATAGAGGAGGGGAGAGAAGAGCTTAGCCTCTAGCCACTGTTTATTGGAACAATTTGGATGTCATCATATTGCCATAGGAGCTACATCATCGGTCCTTATGAAAAATATAAGCATACGACAAAGGTAGAATGACATGAAAAGCCATACTACGAATGATTGTCCATTGCTAAAAACACCAACTCCATGTAACATATAAAATGCAATGCAATACGAGAAAGTGAAAGATGCCTAACTCCATGCAACATACCAAATGTGCCACTTTGGGAATCCAAATGTGTGCATGTGTACTTTGCTTAATGCTAAATCAAATGAAGCAAGAACTACCACCTAAAATAGTTCTACAATTTAGCTAAAACAAAGCATAAACACCATCAAGATAGAGAACTAAGCAAGATCTAAACTAACATTATAACTTTGAAAACATGAGATCAAAACTATGCATGCTATTTTAACATCTCTACTCTCCTAGATTACCAACAAGAATGAATGGACCTATTTAGCTCCAATGGAAATCAAAAATTGCTTTGTTTGATCCTTAAAGAATGTAAGAATAGGAAGCTTTAGCTCTTAACAATGGTGACCTCTCAAGAAAACAAAAGGCAAGCTCTTAGTCTCTTTGCTATATGCTTTGCATTTGCTCTCTTAAGAAGTTTAGGTGTAGGTATAAAGGTAGAAGGAGGGCTCCTTATATAGCCCAATGGATAAAGGAAACACTTCATCCCTTTGCATGTGGGATAAAGGTAAAACATGATTAGGAATGGATAAGGTTGCTTTATAAAAGGTAACCTTACTTTAGAAGGAAGTCATGGAAGTTGGGGGTGTTTTAATTAATAAAAGTTGATTAACTAATAGGTAGATGTAAGCTTATAGAAGCTAATTACAGGAATATTAGTACGATTTAGGCTATTAGAAGGGGATTAAATCAATTAAATATTGATTTATTGGCTAAATGAAGGGGATAGCTAATTAATTAATAATAATTAATTAGTCCAGAGAGAAGGGGTGATTTATTAATGGAAGGTCGTTAATTAGGGTATTTGTTGGATAGGTGACTTAATTAATTAGCTTAGTGTAATTAATTAATGATGATATGAGGGAAAATGAGCGCTTTTGATGATATGTCATCGATTTGCGAGAAAGAGGATAATTAATGCAATTTAAGTATTTAAATTGCTTGGGCGTAATTATGGGTGTCTACATTTTCCCCTCTTTGGGGTGGCATAAGTGACGCCACTTCAAAGATAGTAGATGAGTGGAATTTTGAAGAGGTAGAAGAAAAATTAGTAGAAGTGAGAGATGCCCCCTCGAGTGTCAATGGGGTGATGAAAGAAGATGATCGATGATCGAAAAAGGTGAGAGATAGATAGAAGAATGGGAAGAGAAAAGATGCCCCGAGTAAGATGGAAGAATAGGGGTGAGAGGAAAGCGATGCAAAAGGAATATGGAGGAGGGGAGAGAAGAGCTTAGCCTCTAGCCACTGTGTATTGGAACAATTTTGGTGTCATCATATTGCCATAAGAGCTACGTCATCAGTCCTTATGAAAAATGTAAGCATACGACAAAGGTATAACGACATGAAAATCCATACTACGAATGATTTTCCATATACTGAAAACACTAACTACATGCAACATAAAAAATGCAATGAAATACAAGAAAGTGAAAGATTCTTAAATCCATGCAACATACAAAATGCAATACAATATGAGAAAGTGAAAGATTCCTAACTCCGTGTAACATACAAATGGTAATGAAATACGAGAAAGTGAAAGGTTCCTAACTACGTGAAACATACAAAATGTAATGCAATATGAGAAAGTAAACAAGCTAAACTAATAAATAAACATAATGTAATGTCTTTATTATCAAGATTCAGTTCTGACATGTGTTAATTAACGACAAGGGTTAATGATGGTGCCCCAAGCAAGGATACATGCGAGGGGAATAATGGAGGACACTTGGGTCTAATGGAAAAGCAATGTGCACTACGAAATAGTACCAGGCAACTTGTTGTGCCCCATAGTATAGACGAAGTAAGTAGCCTAGATTTTGTTGATGGAGGTAGATCAAGATGATCCACAAGTCACACACATGAACAAGTGAGAACCAAAGAGCGATGTTTTGTAGGATGATTTTTAATTTTTATAAGTTTTCTAAAACATATTTGAATGTTTTTGATGATTTTTCTAACATATTTGAATGTTTTGGTTGATTTTAAAGTTTTATGAAACTATGTATAGGAAGAAAAGGAAGTGTGGATGCCCCTAGCAATAGATGGGATGTACAAGGGCATAAGGCCATGTGCGTACAGAAAGATGAAGATGCAAAAATTCCCCAATGATTAGGTGGGAGTATTCAAAGGTAAACTCTTCATAGGTAGAAATGGGACCCAAGGCCATTATGGATAGGTTCAACATGATGATGAACATAAACCAATGAAATGCTAGGAAGAAGCAAGGATACCCCAAAGTGTAAGTTGGCCTAAAAGCACATGGTAAGAAGGAAGGAGAAGATTGTTTTCGTGAAAGGTGACGAACATGTCTACAAATATGGAAAACAAGTAATCTTATACACATGGATGTTCTAGATGAAGTATAAGAATAATTTGAATGATATGAATGTAGCTTAGAAGCCTCATGATGAAGAAGTGATTAACCAAAGGAAAAAATTGTAATACAAGATATGGACTAGAGTAAGAGTCTGAACAAGATCCAAAATGAGACACTTGGTAACATACTAATCCTACCTACTCATAGAGATCCAGTGTTTGCACATGGATTTTACTAACTATTGAAGTGAAGATTTAATAAAAAACAAGTGAAGAGACCCTAGCCAATGTGTAGGAATGATTTATTTTGAAAGGAAATTTTGTGAATGGATGGTGAAAGGATAGCCATACATTGCTCCGCTACCAGCCAGGCATCCATAGCCCCAACGGAGATGTATTTTATTCTAATCACAACATTACTCTACTTCCAGTAAGGCGTCCATAGCCCCGATAGAGATTATTGGAAATACCCCAAGAGAGAGTAATATATCAATTTGATTTTGTTTTGTAGCTTTTAGCTTTTGATTTTGATTCTTTTGCTTTATGAAAACTTATTTCAGTCTCTTGTTGCCAAGGGTTAAGAACCACTTGATGGCTTAATGGAAGGAGGTGGAAGTGCTTACGATGATGACATTGGCTAGTGTCAAAAAATATGTCCAAAATTTCTTGGCAACAATTTTATTAGATGTTGAATGTGATAGGATCTCTAAGAGGTCACTCGTTCTTTAATTTACCAAGGTGATAAAAGACCAGGGTCAAACAGATACCATAGAGATAAATGTCACAAAATTCATGTGAATAAGCTAACCAAAATATCACTGAAGGGATGAAAATGGTAGGAATACTTGCATAATAATAACAAGGAAGGGAAGAAAGAAATATCCATGTGTACACAACACCTGATTGTAATGTTTTATCTTTGTACCTTTGATTTTTGTTGTGCTTTCTCAATGTTTTTTTTTTAATTTTTGAATTGTTTTTTATTTTTCGATTTTTGACAGATTTTAAGAGTTGGGACTAACAAAGTCAATCTATGTGGTAAGATCCAAAAATAATGTTTGAGACTTCCTTAATAAGGAGACTAGGCATGTTTATTTATCAAGAGTCATGTTTCCCCGATCTCAAAGATCATGGTGATTTCACACTCAACAAAGGACTGCAATTTATCCCGAAAACATAGATTTTGTCTATAGGAGCTTGAGTTCCCTATCCAGAGGTTTATGCACTTTGTGCCATACTTGATGGTTACGTTGATGTGTGTTCTTGAATCGTGCTTGATTTACAACTTTGAGATTGTTCAAGTTGTTGGGGGATTTTGAGCTCTTTGTAGTTTTGATCTAAGCTTGGTTAAGAAACTGTTTTGGTTTCTTATAAGCTAATGTGTGACTTGTCTGATCTCAAGAAGGAGAAGAAAGTGAACATGGACGTTTAGAACTGATGTGAGAAATGACCATGGGCTTGCCACCATCTTTGGTAGAAGAATAATGTGATTGATGAAAAGGATACGGTCCAAGGATTGAAGAAGATGGGCTACTAGGAGGTGAGCCATAGATAGAAGATGAAGGGCTACTAGGATGTGGCCCAAGAATAGAAGAAGAAGGGCTACTAGGATGTGACCCATAGATGTAAGATGATGGACTACTAGGATATGGCCCAAGAATAGAAGATGATGGACTACCCGGGGGTGATCCATACCTAGAAGACAAGGGGCTAGTTGGACATGCCCCAAGAATAGAAGATAGTGGACTACTCAAAAATGTCCCACAAATAGTAGAGGGAGGGCTACTAGAAGGTGACCCACACCTAGATGAAGATGAAGGGCTACTTGGTGTTGACCCCATAAGATATTTTTATTGAGGAATTATGATAGACAAAGCATTATTAGGTGATGAGAAGATAGGCCATGGATCAATGCAAGACCAAGGAGTTTCATCACATAATGAAGAATGGGAAGATGGAAGATTAAGAGGAGGATCAAGTTGCATGATCTGAGGCTCTTCCTCCATTTCTTGATAAAAGGAATCAACCTTTTCCTCACAATATGTAGATGCATCAAAGTCTAAAGAGAATCCTTTCTCGTAATTTGCTAAAGGAATATCTTCATATGCCCCTATAAATGCCCTGATTGTTTCTTCATTCTGAAAGAGATCAATCGGTATGAGTTTTTGATCAACCACCAGGGGTTGATTGGAAGAAAGAGATCCAATTGGTGTGGGAGACTTAGAAGATGCTTGATGATGATTGATAGAAGAAGATGTTGTGGGGGATGAAGAAGATGTGTAGCTATATGTCTCAGGAGTAGAAGAAGGTGGTGTGGACCTACCTATACAATGGTATGTCGTATGTAAAATAGTAGGATTAATTCCAAAGTCTATAGATTGTGACGCATGGGTTGATTGAGTCACACGAATCTTCAAAGGAGGAAAATTTATTGGGGTGATTGATGAAGAAGGTCCTGTGAAGAAGGGGAGGACCATGATTCAAGAATCGCATTGGATGAATAATAAAAAGGGTCCTGCAAAGAAATGGAGGACTGCGATTCAATAATTGTATTAGATTTTTTATTGAATGGATTTAGAGTCATGTGTATCTTCAAATGAAGAAGACGTCATTGAGGCGATTGATAAAAGGGGTCCTATGAAGAAAGGGAGGACCGCGACGTAGGAGTCGCATTAGATGAAGGATGAAGATGATTTGTGGTGACACAAATCTTTAGAGGAGGAGAACATTGTTTAGATGACTGATAATAGAGGTCCTGTGAAGAAGGGGAGGACCATGACTTAGGAGTCGAATTAGATGAATCTAAATAGTAGTTTGGATCGAATAGTAGTTTGGATCCAAATCATCAAAAGAATCTAGAAGAAATGTTTGGATTGGAATCCTCAGAAGAAGAAGAAATGTTTGGATTAGAATCAAAAGAAGAGTGGGGGGAACTCAAATAATAATTTGGATCAGAAGCATCCAAATCATACCACCGACTATGAGATGAAGGTGGGGAACGAGTTACCCATATGGGCTCTCTAGCATGAAGAACCAAACAAGGTTTAGTTGTAATGGGAATCTTTTGATTTGAATTACTAAACCTAGGTTCCATATTTTTGTAAGTATGGGGAACCACATGATAGTCAGTCATTTTGGCATTTTTTAAGCACAAATGTCTAGATCTAGATAGTGTGATGGAACTCCTTCAAAGGGAAGGAAGTGACATGTCAATTTGGGTAGCATAAGGACAACCAACTAGACATTGTGTAAGTATGGAGATGTGTGCGTGATTTTTTGAAGAAGGTCTAAGGAAAATAGACATCGTGATGATGCAATCTTGATGAGATCGAAAGGGATTGTCCTAGAAAATAAGTTTTCTAAATGAATAATCACAAGGAACAATCATGCAAGTGTGAAACAAAAATCCAATCAACAAGGAAATACACCATATGAAAATGTGATGCAAAGATGATCAACACAATGTCAATATTTACGTCAAGCTCGAAATGAACAAGGTGTAAATATTAACAAAGGGTAGATGTGAATCCCAATCAAAGGATACCATGAAAATTTTAACAACCAACAAGGCCTAAATGTTAAATGGTGAGGTTTACAAACGTAAGCTATGTAACCACACTAATTGGACATGTCTATCGAGCTTCGAGAGAAGTTATATATTAGTGTCAAAGTGGTATCGAAATGACACAAACAAAGTAAGCGACACCCTTCAATATTTGGGACAATGTTTGAAATCAAACTAAGTCAAATTATACTAAGGATGTGTTAAAATGTGGGTAGCGTAATGCCACAATATAGACACTTAGATCATGTTTATGAGAAACGTGACATAAGTATCTTAATTATGTCGAGACAATACAAACAAGGTAACATGTCAAAGGGAGATAAAATGATGAATCATTCCTAACTATGATGACGATCCTGATGTGGGTATCAAGATCACAAAGGATACCAATGATATAAATATGTCTCCACACACTTTAGACGTTTAACTTACCCAGCCACAAACATGGATGGGCATAAACGGACAAAAAAGTGGCAGAAACAATCGATTGGTAACACAGAGGTAGTCACCCTTCTTTTGATCAACAAAGTGTCAAAAGAATGTGTAGGAAGTAAAACAAAGTGGGGATGAAAAATGCTGGCCTCACTTGGCAGAGTTTCACCTCACCTTAAGGCAAGTGAAAAACTAAGCGAAAGTAACGCGTCACACGTTTCGCAATGAAAAGATGGTTCACAACTCAACACTATTTTAGAATGGTCAAAGTGGGCTCCTGGCCAAAGAATATCTTCCTAGGTGGTTCTCTCATCCTAGGTGTTACAAAATTATCCATGAGCGGGATGATTTACCCAAATAGTCTCGACTATCTTGGGAGTATCTCAACTTTTCCCCCTTCAAGCACAGTGGGTAGTAAATTCATCCATCGTGTACTTAAAAGGGTCACGTAGAGACACCTTGTAATGCTATCTCACTAAGGAATCACTAGTCAAGTAGGTAGTGCAGAGCACTTCCCATTTTGTCCACAAGATTCCCTCTTGCACGAACTACTTTGGGGTTCCTAGAACCACTCCCATTGTTATAGCTTAATGCATTATGCCAAAGGGGTTATGTTCGATTAAGTGGAGAGGGATGTACCCTTTTCGAAAACACGTAATCTGAGTGTTTTGAATATGTTGTTCTTTGTATCTTGTTTAATTAGGTGTGGTTTGCTTGAACACCTTTTGGCAACCTGTATCACAATTGTATTAGTAATTTTTGACTTTTACTCAAAGAAAGAGTTATATTAATCTAAGGTAAGTAGTTATGATGATACTTTTGAATATGAGCATTAAGAGGCGGGTGATGAGGTATTTTTTATGTCAAAATGTGTTATTAGGTCTATGAGTGATATCTCCATATTGTTTGGCAACAACATACAATCGAGGATGAAGAAGAAGGAGATTAATTTGAATCTTAGCTAATGTGTGTTAATATTGAGTTGAAGCATGTTGAGAAAAATAATTAGAAGTTGAAATCTCAAATCAAGGAGTATGAAGAAAATATCCATAATCTTAAAGAAAAACATTGTTCTGTGATAGGTAAGCTTGATGAAATAATGAAAAGGATAGAAATGTAGATGATTTTCATAAAACTTAAGTTTGTAGTTCAAATAAGAAGGATTTATGAAACTTGAAGAAGATATGATGATTTTGAGGGAATATTTATCTCATGCGGCTATCAAAGCTAAGACATTCAAAATTTTCAAAAGAGCACTAAATATCTTGATGATCTTATAGGAAATCAAAGGTCTGTGAGGAGACAAGTCAAGCTCGAGGTTCAAGGAAGATCTCAAAGGTAAATAGGTGATGTAAGAAGACATAGTTGTAATCATGAAGACTAAAGAAGAGCATAAGGAGAGAAAATTCAAGGTGAAAATAAGGTCTGTGAGGCATCCCAATGCATCAAGGTAGGAGAGATCCTTCAATGGATATTGCTACACTTGTAATGTATTTGGGCATAGAGAAAAGGAGTGTAGGATATATTTCAAATAATATCACTCATGGAGAAATGGTAGAGATGATCTTTCATGGAAAATTGCTTGCTTTAACTATCAAGAGAAGGGACATATTTCTAGGTACTTTTTCATGAACCATCTAGCCAAAATTGGAAGAGTGAAGGTATCAAAGGTAAGAATGAAACTTTATGCTACAACTGGAATGAGGTTGGTCATTTTTCTAGAGATTTTTGGGTCTACAAGAAAAATCAAGAGCTTTCAGAGTCACTAAATTCAAGAAAGGAGACAAGGTAGTATGTGACTCAATTTAGTCAATTCAGACTAGGTATTGAGGTAAAGCAAGAAGTGTCTCAGGTTGTAGACTAGAAGAAAGAAGGAAATGGTGTGGTACAAGTGACTAAGATGGCATGGGACTTCTTTAGTATGTTGTTCTATAACCCCTATCTAACCGTATGTCTCTAATAGGATTTTTAGAGAAATTTTCCTCCATAATGAAGTCGGAATGGAGGGGAGTGTGTGCATGTGTACTTTTCTTAATACTAAATCAAATGAAGTAAGAACTACCACCTAAAATAGTTCTCCAATTTAGCTAAAATAAAGCATAAACACCATCAAGATAGAGAACTAAACAAGATCTAAACTAACATTATAACTTTGAAAACCTGAGATCAAAACTATGCATGTTATTTTAACATTTCTACTCTCCTAGATTACCAACAAGAATGAATGGACCTATTTAGCTCCAATGGTAATCAAAAATTTCTTTGTTTGATCTTTAAAGAATGCAAGACTAGGATGCTTTAGCTCTTAACAATGGTGACCTCTCAAGAAAACAAAAGGAAAGCTCTTAGTCTATTTGCTATATGCTTTGCATTTTCTCTCTTAAGAAGTTTAGGTGTAGGTATAAAGGTAGAAGGAGGGATCCTTATTTATCCCAATGGATAAAGTAAACATTTCATCCCTTTACATGTGGGGTAAAGGTAAAACGTGATTAGGAATGGATAAGGTTGCTTTATAAAAGGTAACCTTACTTTAGAAGGGTTTAATTTATAATTAGTAAGTCATGGGAGTTGGGGGTGTTTTAATTAATCAAATGTGATTAACTAATAGGTAGATGTAAGCTTATAGAAGCTAATTAGAGAAATATTAATATGATTTAGGCTATTAGAAGGGGATTAAATCAATTAAATATTGATTTATTGGTTAAATGAAGGGGATAGCTAATTGATTAGTCTAGAGAGAAGGGGTGATTTGTTAATGGAAGGTCGTTAATTAGGGTATTTTTGGGATAGGTGACTTAATTAATTAGCTTAGTGTAATTAATTAATGATGATATGAGGAAAATGAGTGCTTTTGATGATATGTCGTCGATTTGTGAGAAAGAGGATAATTAACACAATTTAAGTATTTAAATTGCTTGGGTGTAATTATGGGTGTCTACGGGAGTATGATTACTTGTGAAAATGATACTATAGCGGTCTCATCATTAGGTCAAGAGAAGTTCAATTTGTTTTTGAAGCGTGATAGTATCTTAGAAGACAAGGTACAAGTAATGGAACAAATTGTGAAAGGTTTCTTGGAGTATGTAGAGATAAATATTGATGATTTGATATTTTTAGGAAGGTATGGATTACATGAAAAATCCATCAACATGATTATATTCGATTTTGAGTCAATAAGGTCTTCAAGTAGATTAGGTGTTGGAACAATTTTTGTTTTGGTGCAAGGAAATAATTTTCAAGAAGAAGTCAGTCATTCAACATGATGACTTGATCACACCATCTATAACATATGATAGGGTGTTCTATAGGTATTCTTATGAGTTAACTCATTCCATATGTTGTGTCTCAACCCTTGATCTCTCGATTTTATGTGTATCAAGTAAGTTCAGGCATCATGGAGGTAGCATGAAGAATTTTGAAGTATGATCAAGACTGTGAAAGCCAAGAAGGTATATTTTTCAATTTGCTATGCATGGGCATGTTGATAAGCTCCATCTGTGTGTGTGCATCAATAATATGGTCAATATGAAGTTTGTTCTTAAGGGGTTTTAAGTTTTAGAGAATCTTGTCATAGTGGAAAATTTTGATCATTATGCTCTTGAAGAATCTAGTTTAGGTGATTTTGCATGAATGAGTATGTTATATTCATGAAGAAAGTCATTCATTCAAGTATGATGACTTGATAGGACCATTATATGTTGGGTTAAATAGTGTTTTCCAAGTATTTCCATGAGTTGACTAAGCCTACAAGGTGTATCTTTGGTTCTTGATTCAATTTTGAGGTCTATCAAGTGTGTTTATGCATCTTGGAGTAGTATGTAGAAATTAAAATGTTTTCAAGTCTTTGAAGTTAAAAGGATAATTTTCTCAATTAATGAATGTGATTACAAGCATGTGTAAGGGTTCCGAGGTTTGTAGAGGAATATTAAGGAGTATATAAGGATTACAAGGTATGTGATTGTATAAGTGAATATTTACATCTTGGTAAAGTACTACAAAAACCTTTCGATTTCAGAAAAATACATTTCAGATTTTTTTAAATGTGGTTATTACACCCTACTATTAAGGAGGAGATCCAATCTTGTTGGAAAATTAATGTAAAAGGTAAAGCAATGTTCAAATTGGTGTCTAAATTAAAGAATGTCAAAGCTAGAATGAAAAATTGGAATAAGGAAACCTTTGTAGCTGTTGTCAAAATTTCACCCCTCCAGGTAAATTTCGATAACATGCATCAGAGTTTTGTAGTTCCAGGCAAGTAGATTGAAACAGGAAAAATCACGAAAAATGGCTAAGTCCTAGTCCTAGGAGCAGTAGGGACATTTGGGACATCTAGGCGTGGATCAGCCGAAAATCCTCCAGGCAGCCCGTGAAGCAAAGGGACATCTGGGCCACAAGTACGCGCGGGACGCGAAATGCCCGAATTGGCCGAAAGAAGGAAAAAATTGCCCAAGTCTTCATCCGGGACAAACGGGACACAAGTACGCGAAATGGCGACGCTAACCGGCCGGATCGGCGAAATGAGAACAAGCTTGATCAGAGGCAAAGGGACATCTAGGCGGAGGTACGCGAATCGGCCGGATCGGGCGAACTGGAAGAATTTGTCCCGCGAAGCACAGGGACAAGTGGGACAAATGGACGCGAACCGGCCGAATCGGGCGAACCGGAGGATTTTGTCCCAAGCAGCACTGGGACATCCGGGACAAATGGATGCGGTGGACGTGAAGGAGCCGAAAGGGCCAAGAACCAACCAAATCATGACACGTGTCACAAGGGAAATGGTCAAAAAGTCAGAGGGCGAGTTTTGAAGGGTCAGCCCGAACCAATGGGATAGTGCCACGTGTCCCAGCTAGGGCCCACAAGGAAATTTCAAAAGAGAGCCCGCCGAGAGGTGGAGGAGAGAGAGTTTCTCAGTGAATCAGAACCTGCCACATGTCATCTAGGTGGCAGAGTGCGGGAAGAAATTTAAAAATCCGTTTTCACCTGTTTTGTGCCCTAAATCTTCAGATCGCCATAACTTTCGATCCAGAGCTCGGATTTGCACGTTCTTTATATCAACGGAAAGCTTGTGAGATTCTCTACATGATTCCGGGGTCAATCTTGCATTTTGGTTCAGTTTGGAGAGAGAAAATCAAGAAACACCTCTGGCGTGAAATAACAAGTAGAAGTAATGCTTCAACAAACAACTTTAATGTAGCAGACAGTTCGCCGCTTCTGTTGGACAGCCCGCCGTTTTGCCAGGATCCACCGCTTCTGTCATAATGAGATGAACTGAATGCAACCTGGAGGTGGTTGGAGTAGATTTGGCTTCCCCCTCTCTCTTTCCTCTCTCATTCTTTCTATATATTGTAAAGAGGAGCTTCTTTTCAAGGGTCGAACATTTTCTTTTTTCTCCTCCCTTCTTCTCCTATCAGTGAATTTGTGGAATTCGAACCTCTCATTTGAAACATGTCTACGATTCGCCTCTTGGCATTCTACGATGTATTGTATCAATCTTTGGAGCAAGTAATACATGTCCGTGGATGATTCTCAACCCTCTCGTGTTCATCTTGCATCCTCCCGGTCTTTCACTACGAGGTTTTGTTATCTATGCATGATCTTATATCACATTTGAATGCTCTGTGTTCACCGGCAAAATAGGTGTTGTTCATTCCTCGGTGCATCACCTCTATTAGCTTAGATTTATTTTATGCATCTTCTTACCTTGTCTCCTTGGCAGATTAGATTAGGTTTTGAGAAAACCCTCTGCATATTTCGTGTGCATCCGAATAGAGGAATAGGAACTAGCCTTCTCTCGGAGAATCCTTTCTCATTTTCAAGTCCCACATTTGGAGAAAGGATTCAATGTTATGTAATCACACTTTGGATGCCAAAGTGATCAACCTAGAAACCTGATCGCATCCGGGGTGCTTTGTGATTTTGCATCAACAGTAACATTTTTTTCCAAAAAGATAAAATATTTACGGTTTTAAAAAATTTAGAGGAGGTGATGGAAGTTAGGGGATTAGATCAAGATCTTAGGAATAAGGAGAAATCTCTTTTGGTTGATTATCATAACTTGGAAGAAAAAGAGGAAGCATATTGGAAACAAAATTTAAGGGTCATGTGGTTAAAGGAGGGTGATAGGAATACAAAATTCTTTCACTTGAAAGCCTCTATGCACAAACAAGGTAACTCTATCTTGGAAATTGAGGACAGAAGAGGAGTGAAATTGAAAAAATAGTTTGAGATTTCTAGAAGAATTTATAAGTTTTTTCTCTTATTTGTTGGCTACTGGAAGAGAGCCAAATTTAGTGAAGGAGAGAAAAATAGCATATTTTTTTCAACCTATTATTTCTCATCAGGAAAATGTTGAGTTGGTTAAAATTCCTTCTCCTCAAGAGAAAATCTACTATCTTTGATTTGGAAGGAGAAAAATCACCTGGGCCAGATGGTTTCCCTACTTTCTTTTTTTAGGAGTTTTGGGACATTGTTCATGTGGATGTTGAGGAAGTTGTCCAAGATTTCTTCATGAATGGTAAGTTGTTGAAAGAGATCAATAGTAATTTTATAGCTCTTGTGCCTAAGATTTCTGGGGCTGGTAAAGTTGCAGACTTTAGACCTATTAGCTTATGTAACACTATCTATAAAATTATTATGAAAATAATTTCTTTTAGGATCAAAGATTTGTTGGAAGGTTTTATATCTCTAAATCAAGGAGCCTTTGTGGAAGGAAGATAGATTCTTGATAGTGTCATTACTATTCATGAAACTATCCATTTGGTGGATGTCTCAAAATGGGAGGCTATGTTGTTAAAAATTGATATGAATAAGGCATATGATAGGGTGTCATGGAGATTTCTAAGGATAATTTTGGAAAGGTTGGGATTTCATGTTCACTTTATAAATCGATAATGGAATGCATTTCTACTCCTAAATACTCTATCCTTATCAATGGTAAGTTTAAAGGGTTTTTTTCCTTAGGGAGGGGTCTAAGACAGGGGGACCCTTTGTCTCATTTTCTATATATTATTATGACAAAAACTTTGAGCATAATTTTTGATGACCGTAGGGAAAGGAGGATTCTTAATGGTTTAATTATTCAAAAATGGGATGACACGTTCTTGTTGGGAAAGGAAACTATTTCAGAAGCTATGGCCTTCAGGGATATTCTTCAAGATTTTGAAGAAGTCATAGGTCATCTTATTAATTTTCAAAAAAGACCAATTATTTTTTTGAATGTTGAGGAAGAAATTCATAACATAATTGTTGTTGTTTGGAGTGCCCTATCAATTATTTTCCTTGTTCATATCTGGGTATGCCTCTTTTTAAGGGGAGAATGGTCCTGGATAATTGGAATAATCTTGTTATTAGATTTCAAAAAAGTTAGCAACTTGGAAAGGGACTTTGCTTTCACAGGCTAGTAAATTACAATTACTCCAAAGTTCCTTACAAAGTCTTCTCGGTGTATCTTATGTCTATTTTTAATATTCGTACAAAGATTAGAACTATAATTACTCAGATAAAACATAGGTTTCTTTTTTTGGGTATTGAATCTAAGGATAGGGTCACTCTTCCAAAGAGTGTGGTTGGTTTGGGGTTAAAGGATATTGAAAGTATGAATATAGCTTTAAATGTAGACACCAAATTTGGGTCACACTCCCACTTCACCCCACATGTATATTAATTTAATTACCTACAATTAAATTAATTCCCATTCTCACAATATATATTAATAAATACCTTAACTAAATTAATTTCCATCTCACCTGGCACCTCACCCCACTACATCACATAGACACTTCATCATAGACCTATTCATAGAATGTTTCCTTTTAACTAATACTTAGTCTTACCTACCTTAATTAAATAATTCTTTGTTCAACCATAAAATCACATGCCTATTCTTCCTTTAACCACATGCCCACTTATCTAAGTGCAACATTCCATTTTGATCTCGTGACAATGGAAATAACAAGCCAAAAAGATTGCCAAGATCTCGTCATTTTACCAAACCTAGTATTTCCCACCTTAACCAGTACCAACCCTAAACCGATGTCAGTCACCTCTAACCATCATCGTTACCTTATATTCATTTTGGGTAACCTTTTCTAGAGGTTGGAAGAATTATTCAAGTTTTGGAGAAGAGATATCTGCATGCAAGCATGCACCAGAGCACTCTTGCACATCCAAACATCCTGAACCAGCACCAAACACTGATCTAAAGGGCAAGCATTCATAGTAATGTTCTTGGAAGAATGTCTATAGTACTAACCACTAGCTCCATGGATCAACCATCACCTCCATCCAACCACCAAGTCTGCAAGTACAAGTAAGTACATTTGGATCTACATCTTTCCATACTTACTTAGATTAGTTTCTTTATCTCTGTTTGGGAGTCCTAGTCTCCTTTGCATCTCATCACCTCTCACCTTCCTACCAATCCCTCCACCTAACCACCTACAACCTCCCAACCCTCCATACCCAACTCCAAACATCTCTGAGTATTCCCAACACTATTATCAACCTCACCATTCTTTGTTTATTCTCTATGCAATCACAAAGAATCATTAAAACCAAACTTTATTAAGTCTCTATCAGCCTAAACCTATCGACACCGGTTAACCTAAACCATCATCGGTATCCTCTCAACTGGAATTGGTCATACCATACCGACATCGGTCTCTATATCTGGTAAATCTTCCTGTAATAGCAACCTTATAACATTCACCCAAATAACCCAAACCACTCAAAACTTGACCTTGACTGTCCCAACCACCTTATTCACTTTTCTAACTTCCAGATCTGATCATAACCTAGCTTGTTAGATTATATTTTCTTATTATACTTGAATGAGACACCTAAATCATATCAAATACAATAGGATATTATTGGTTTATGTTATTTCTTGCATTAAGTTATTTTAAACAGTGGATTGACAACCATCTAGGAAGTATCACACTTCCCAGATCTAGCACATGCTAGGCAGTCCACTGACATATATTGTTTAATATTATTATTTTGGTCTTGTTTTGTATTCGCAGGTAGTTCCTCCTAAAAAAAAGAAGTTCTCGTAATCAGCATTGGATGAGGAAATCCGAATGCATGCACTCTACCTTCCACCTTCATTCACAGGTATTCCTCCTCACCCTTACCTTATATGTTTTGCTCATACATACACAACTTATTGATGAAACATTTTAGCATGCCGGTGGGACCCTCTTTTGGGTTCATTGCATTTTCTTTGTATAGGGAAACATTTTTTGTGTTTCTTTCCTTTTGAAAAATACACATTTTATCTTCTCCTGGTAATATTCCTTTCTTGTAATTATCTAAATGGCATTTGTCATTTGGTACTTAAAACAAACCAATTCTTTCTTCTTACATTTGCATAGTAGTAAAAGAGCACTTGTTGTTGCAGGATCACAAAGACCCCTAGATGCAGATCGGGCTTCTAGGTTGATCACTCTAGTATCCGGTGTGATTGCACAAGATGCAAACCTCTCTCCAAGTGTGGGACTTGTCAAACTAAGAGAGGAATCTCCATATTAGAGGCTGGTTCCTCAAACTCCTCTGATTTAGATCTATATTTGCACAACTACAGAGGTTCATATCCTAATCCTACTCTAAATTGCAAGGAGACAGGGATAGAAATGCAAAAATTGAAATTAACTAAAGATGGTGATGCACCAAAAGGAGTGGTGAATATTTTTGTCATGCAAATAGACACAGACCAAAGATTGCAACATAAAACATACACAGACTGATAAGATATAATTTAGGATCTGAAATGAAGCAAATAATACAAACAAAGGACTGAAACCCATTCACAAAGCTTGCATTATCATTTCCAATGTCCAAACCACTGCATTACAACCTCAGAGAGGTAGAAAACCTGTTACAGTCTTTGAAGAGGTCTGATTCTTGCAACAATCACTTTTTGGAGGTGAAAGAAGAAGATTGCTATGCCCAAAAATGTTCTCCTCCTTTCAAATGAGCCAAATCTGGCTTTTACATTACATGGGTCGAGCCCAGGAGAGAGAAAATGTACAAAACATGGGAGCCCATTCCTCCTTAACTGCAAATACATTAAAACGGCATGGGGGACCTTACAAACCCATACCCTATCATTTTTGACCCAATTGGAGGAGAATGCGACCCATTCTGCATTAAATTTGGTCGCTGAAATGTCACTTCTAGCCATAAACACGTGTCAGATCTGTTTCTCAACTTTCTCTCTCTAGACTAAACCAAAATTCAAGATTGACCCTGGAATAATGTAGAGAATTTTATAAGCTTTCCAATGATATAAATAACGTGCAAATATGAGCTCTGGATTGAAAGATATGGCGATCTGAAGATTTAGGGCACAAAACAGGCAAAAATGGGTTTTGAAATTTTTTCCCACGCTCCGCCACCTGGACGACACGTGTCGGGCGCTGATTGGATGAGAAATTATCTCTCCTTCCCTTACCCGTGGGTTTTCCTTGAAAGTTTTGACCTTTTTAATTTTGGAAAATTTCCCATTTTTTCCCCGCGTCTCGCCACTTGGGACACGTGGCATGATTTGGTTGGAGGACAGGGGCGTGGGGTCATCCTTTACCTTCTAGTTTTTGGCCAAAACTTTTGCCAAATTCTCTAATTCCTCCTCGAGCTCGCACTCCCCTTCTCCTTAGGACACGTGTCCTCTTTTTATTGGCTCGGGCCAACGCTTCAAACCTTGCCCTTTGAAATTTTGGACGTTTTCCCTTGTGACACGTGGCATTTCCTGATTCGTCCTCGGGCCTGCCGGCTTTTCGTGTCCCACGCATCCCTTTGGCCCGGATGTCCCAAACTGTCTGGGAAAAATTCCTCCGATCCTCCCGAATAGGGCTTCCCTATCCCTCTTTGCGGCCGCTTCGCCTTTTCGCGTCCTTCACGTCCTTTCGGCCTAGATGTCCCAACCTTATCTACACAACAGTTAGCCAATTTTGTTTCCTCCTTCGGCCGAATCGGCTTTCCACGTCTTGCGCGTCCCGATGTCCCAACTGTCCCAATGCTCTGCGGACCACTGGCGGCCTTTCGGCCGATTCGTGCCCCGACGTCCCAACTGTCCCAAGGACCGCCTGGACTAGGACTTAGCCATTTTTCATGATTTTTTCTGGCCCAAGCTTGTTTTTTGCAACTTTTTCACCCTTTTTTAGAACTTTCTCTTTTCTCCTTAGACAGGAGAGTTAGAAAAAGGCCGAGGGGACCCCAGAAACATAATTTTTCCTTGAATCAATCTATCTTGCTCGGGACCAAGGAATTTAATGCATGTTATCAAAATTACCCTCGGGGTGAATTTTGGATAACAATTTGGCAACTCAACAGGGTCACCTACCTACTAGGTAGAAGATACCAGTTGCCTGAAGCAGTCCATTGGGCATGGAGTCATCAAATATTTTTTTAGAACCCCAACTGACTTAGAATGTGTAAGGAGGAAGATGGAATATCACCTGATGGAAGCAAGGACTGCAAAACATCTCTGTGGACAGCAAGATGTGCCAAAGCACTTAGGGAAAACAAAACTAACCTACAGCAAAACAATGTGCACAAGCACTTAGAGGAATGAAAATCTAACCTAATATTTACAAGGGTAGTGAATTTCCCTCTAGAAGCAATGCTTGAGATAGATTCCATTTACTAGAATCTACAGTTCTTCACCATCCAATGAGGCCAATTGGAAAGCATTGTTGTTCTTGCACTTCATGACCATGTATGGGCCACTCCAAATGGCATCAAATTTTGAATGCCTTCCCGGTTTTCTCTATCCACATCCCATTTCAACACTAGATCTCCAACCTGAAAAGATCTATCTTTGGCCTTCCTATCAAAGGTCTTCTTGATCAAAGCTTGATCCTTTTCCATTGCTTGGGATGCCTGATTTCTGATCTCTTGCAGCTCCATCAACTCTGCATACTTCACCTCCATGGGCTCAAATTCAAGCAACTCCAGCTACTTCATGAGTTTCAATGTTGGCAACTCAAGTGATATGGGCAAGATTGCCTCTCTTCCATAGACAAGTTTGAATGGAGAGTTACCTGTGGATCTTTGGGAGTTATCCTATCATCCCATAAGGCTGATCTCGGTTTGGTATGCCAACACCTCGATTCTCGTCACGAGTCCTCCTAATGATCCTCAACAAGTTCTTGTTTGTAGACTCGGCCTTTGGCCATTACCTTGAGGGTAATAGTTTGATGAAGTGCTTAGGTAGATACCGTTCTTGACAGTACCACTCTCAGTCACCTTAGATCTAATGAATTCCAATGCATTATTAGAGATTATTGTAGTAGGTACACCAAATCTGGTTGTTATTACCTCATAGAAGTCTAAGATGCTAGACTCATTTGCCTCTTTGAGTGCTCACGCTTCTGTCCATTTGGTGAAATAGTCTATGGCTATCAAAATCCATTTTTGCCCTTGGCTTGAATTGGGATTAATGACTCAATGAATTCCAAACCCCATTGCATGAATGGTTGGTCAATTGAGAAGAATGCACAATTCTTACACCTCTTGATCCATGCATAGCAAATCAATCTTGAAGATTTTAGGCCAAAATAACCAGCCTTCATGATTTTTAGAGTGTCACTCTTAGTGCAAAATGACCACCAACTAGTCCACCATGAAACTCTTCCAACACCCTTTGAATCTGATTTGTGCTAATGCACCTCAAGAAACATTCCATTCACATCTTTCTTGAAAAAAACTCCATCAACAATGGCATATGGAACAACCCGCAATCTGAAGTGTCTCCTTTGGGTCTTGTTCATCTCCTGAGGGCATAGGCTCGTGCCTAGGAAGTGTATAATGCCCTGGGTCCAGCAAGGAGTGGGGGCAACATTGTCTTCTTCTTGATTGCCACTTGGATCATGGCTGTCTTAGATCACAAAATAGCCTCTTCTTCATTGCACACTTCTTTTTGCTTCCCCAAAACTAGCTGCTCGCACAATCCTTTCCCTCTTACCAGCTTGGTGATCTTGATCTCAATGTCATACTCCATGACACGGGTGATCCAACCTGCCCTTTTCTCATTCAAATCCTTGTTGAGGAGGAAGTCCTTAACCCCAGCATGTGAGACCAATAACTGGACCTTGTTGTTTGAGATTAAATGCTTGAATTTCTTCAAGCTTCTGATTACTGCAAGCACATGCTTTTCAATAAAAGAGTATCTCACCTCATAGTCATCTAGGCTCCAGCTGAAGAAGGCAATTGGCTGCTCATCATTATCCTTGTTCTGTTGTACCAAAATGGCAGAAATAGTGTCATTACCTCCAAATGCATAGAGAATGAAATCCTTGGAGAAGTCTGGGTTTATGAGAGTTGGTGCTTGAGAGATGGCTTCTTTGATTGCTTCAAAACTCTCCTTGCCTTTTGCTATGCACTTGAAAGCCATGCTCTTCTTTAACATTTTGGTGATGGGCTTGACAAGGGCTGCAAAATCTGGGACAAACCTCCAAAAAAAGTTTATCCTTCCCAAGAAACTCTGAAGGGCCTTCTTGTGGCTTGGCAATGGTAGTGCTCTTATGGCTTCAACCCTCTCTGGATCAATTGCTAATCCTTCCTTGGAGACAATATGGCCAAGGAGCTTTCCTTCATGTGCAAGAAAGATGCACTTCTTAGGATTCAAAGACACTCCAAATCTCCTGCACCTCGTGAAGACTTGTCTCAAATGAGAGAGGTGGTCTGCTGCATTTTGGAAAAAACAGTGATATCATCAAGGTAGATCAGCACCACATTGTTAATCAAACCTTTGAATGCCATGTCCATTGCCCTTTGGAAGGTAGCACTAGCGTTGGACAGCCCAAATGGCATTTTCCTGTATGTAAAAGTTCCCCATTTGGTTGTGAAGGCTATCTTGAACTGGTCCTCTTCCTTCACCATAATTTGATTATAGCCTGAGTAGCCATCAAGTAGTGAAAACCTCTCGGAGCCAGCCACAACTTGCAAGATTTGCTCCATGGAAGGGAGTGGGTAATGGTCCTTGAGAGAGGCTCTATTTAAGTCTTTGAAGTCAACACACAATCTGATTTCTCCACTCTTCTTTCTGACTGGAACTAAGTTGGCAACCCAACTAGAATGCTTGATTGGGAATATGATCCTTGACTCAATCAGCTTGTCCAATTATTTCCTCATGAGAGGCTCCATGTGTGGATTGACTGGTCTTTGTTTCTACTGACGGGCTTAGTATTTGCATCCAATTCGAAGGTATCTTTGAGCTAAGTTGGGATTGAAACCTTTCAAGTCTTCATAGCTCCAAGCAAACACGTCAGGGAACTCTTGACACAGTTGTATGAACTCATACCTTTCTTGTTCAGTTGTCATCCTTCCAATTTGTAATGGTTTGTTCTCTTCTACCAAGATGGATACTGAATCCTCTCTCTTGACCTAAATGTTTGCTTTCTCCTTTCTAAACTGATCATTGGGGTTAAAAATGGACTCCAAAGTGATAAGTCCCTTGGGCAGCTTGTTAGTTCTCAGCTGTACCACTTGGTCACCATACTGTTGTTCCAATCTTTCTTGATTCTTGGCTGAGAACTCAGCTTCTTCTTGCAAGAAATGGATGATTTGCTGGTCATTTTCAAACACTTGCCAACTGACATTGTTATCTGGCACTGAAGGCCTCACAATCACGTGGATGTTTGGCTATACCTTGTCTCATTGAATACTTTCCACAATGTCAAATGCTGCCCCTACTACTCGCAAGCCTGTCAAAGTGACTTGATTCTCTTTTCTAGGAATGGACTTGATGCCAAAACCCTCAAAATATTCCATGAGGTCCCACACCCTATTCTTGTAGCACCTGAGTAGATCATTCTTGGCAGCATGTTGTCCCTTGACTTGATTTACAATCAATTCACTATCACCAAAGACTTACAAGTTCTTTATTTTTCTCTTTATTGCCCAATGCATCCCTTGCACCAAGGCTTCATATTTAGCAGGTGTTATTCGAGCATGCAAACTAAAATCTAAAAGCTGAATAGTACCTTACTCCTTGAGGTGAAACAAGCATAGCTCCACCTCCTGCACCTTTTCTACTCCTTGACCCATCAAAATATAGCTACCATACCTCATTGTCATCTTTGTGGTTTGACTTGGTGATGCTAGGAATAGGATGATTTTCTTCATGTATGCAATAAACCCTAGCTCAGATTCTTCCACTTCTTGATAAGGATCAAATGCATGTATCTTGTTTGCCCATTCATCAAGAGTTAGATCCGGGATGCTTCCAACCTTGGTGTCAGATTCATCAGTGCTTTGGTGATCTTCTTGATCAAATCTTTGAGTAATTGGCATTAGTCGACTTGGAGCGTAAGGCTCAATGTGAAAGTTTGCAATAGGTTCGACCTGATTGTAGCCTTAGTTCCATACCTCATTTCGAACAGCATGTGTGACCAATCAGAAGATAAGTATCCCCCAATCTTGGTTGTGAAGTCCCTTGACAAGCATAGGGAAAAGAGTGGTGGAAGGTCTATGACTGATACATCTTATAAAACAACAACATTTGGACATGCATGCAAGGTAACACTCAAGTTTCTAATCACTCCAATATTGTTCTATCGCTATCCCATCCACTGCACTACCCCTTGGATATTGTTTCATACTAGAGCCCTAGCTGATCAGCTATTTGTTTAGGCATTACTGAGCTACTTGCCCCGGATTCTATCATGCAATTGTGCACTAGCTGATTTCCAATGATCAATGAAACATAGAAAGGAGGGGCTTCAACATTTTACCTTCTTTGTCCTCAATGATTCCCCTGTGTAGCATTTGTAAGTACCTTCTCTTGCCTTTGGATCTGTTGATTTGAAGTTGGCCAGTCCTTCATGGCAGCTTGCAGCAGATCTCTTTGGCCTAGGATGGATAGGGATTCCCACATTGATATATTGACGTTTGTCTTCTTCATCTGATCAATGATACTGAATGGTGATGAAGGGTCTCTTTGTTGTCCCTTGGTTTGTACATTTACTCCTTGCATGTGGGCAGCAACAATTGGTATTTGAGTTGGCCTAGGGGCTGTTCTTGGCTGCCCTTGTGCATTTAGAATTGGATTTTGCTTGCCAACCATTTGTGGAGCCATGGAAGGTTGTGGATTGGTTGGGGCTAATGGCTGTTCTTCACCCAAATTCCTCCTTTTTTACCTTGTATTGGCTGCAACACCCGAGAAACTACCTAGTTCATGCCACAAAATCCTCTGCTTGCCAATTTACCAATGTGGTGTCATTTGGGGCTGATTGCTTTGTTGGAATGTTTCTTGTTGTTGATTTGTTTCCTTGATCGCCCTCACCCTCCACACCAATAGTTGTCACCATTAGTGCTTGATTCAAAGCACCATTGAAGCACATGGATTGGTTATGAGGCTCATTGCATGGAAAACACCAATCATACTCCTGGGCAATGTTGTTTTGTGTGTGCACCAATGCCTTAGAGGCAGATATGGCATTTGGATTATAGGGCTGGAATGGTCTATTGGCAGGAGGCCTTGTTTGTTTTATATTTGTAGCTGGATTAGGAGGCCTTTGTGGTTGGTATGGCTGCCTATTAGGCTGAGCTTGGGGTTGATAAGAAGGTCTAAAACCTTGGGCCTACTGCCTTTTGAGAGTAACCAGCTCATTGCCTAGGTTTTGCAATTGCTTCATGACTTCTTGAAGCTCATTTGGGGCACTTGGAGATGAAGTGGAAGCTTCATTTGAACTCTGATTTCTAGGAGTGGGAGAAGGAGCCAAACTAGGTGCTTGATTGGTGTTTGGGCTTTCTAAACTTGGAAACAATGGCATGGGAGGTCTAGGGGCAAGTTTGCCAGCTTGGATCAAACAATTTTCAGCCCTAATGGCAATGCTATAAGCCATAGGGATAGTTATGCCTCCCATGGACTGAATCAACATAGAAATATCAAAATTTAGAGCTTTGAGATAGTAGAGAAAAGCACCTTCTGCTATTAGCCTGACTACCATTGGAATTCTCTCCCAAGTCTTTTGAAATCTGAAGTTGAAATCGGTCAATTTGCTCGTTGGGAGCTCTCTTGATGGTTGTCAACTGCTCCAAAAGAGACAAGTTGTTTCCCTTTTCTCCAAATTACTCATGAAGTGCTATACACAGCTGATTCCAATTTGTGATAGAACCAGCTCCAAGGCTCCTAAACCATTGCAACGCTTTCCCCTTGAATGAAGATGCTAGCAACTTGACAGCCACTTGCATTTCATTGATTTCATGGATTGCACAAAGGTTAGCAATATCTTTAACATGATCACCTGGAGTAGTCTAATTTTCTCCAGTGAAGTAAGGAATGTTCTTCAAGGCTGCAATAGGAATTGGAGGTTGTGCATTGAGGGAAAGTGGGCTACTGCCTGTGAAGTTGACATAGGGGTTGTTTTGTGTCATTCTAATTGGTCTTAAAACCCTTGTTGACTGAATGAAAGGCCTAGCAGGTGGAGGAGTTGAGAGAGTTCTATTCGGTGGAGATGGAGACCTTTGAGTCCTTCTTCCTCTTTACCTTCTTCTTGGAGATAATTACAGGTATTCAAAGAGCACTTCTTCTTCTCCAACTCTTGACCTTGTGGTGATTCTTCTCATGAGTTTTCGTGCCCGCACCGCCGAAACCAATTGATTCTTCCCCTTGGAGTTGCCAGATATGTAAATAATGGCTCTTTTCAAGAAAGAAAATTGTAGCAGATGCACATCAACTTTGCTGCAATAACAATGAGACCTCTAGGGTCCCACCGGGCGTGCAAAAACTGTTGTTGTAGGATCACATCACCCCTAGATGTAGATCAGGCTTCTAGGTTGATCACTCTAGCATCCAGTGTGATTACACAACATGGAAACCTCTCTCCAAGTGTGGGACTTGTGAAACTGAGAGAGGAATCTCCAGATTAGAGGCTATTTCCTCAAACTCCTCTTATTTAGATCTATATTTGCACAACTACAGAGGTTCAGATCCTAATCCTACTCTAAATTGCAAGGAGACAGGGATAGAAATGTAAAAATTGAAATTAACTAAAGATGGTGATGCACCAAAAGGAGTGGTGAATATTTTTGTCATGCAAATAGACATGAGACCAAAGATTGCAACATAAAACATACAGGACTAATAAGATATAATTTAGGATCTGAAATGAAGCAAATAATACGAACAAAGGACTAAAACCCATTCACAAAGCTTGCATTATCATTTCCAATGTCCAAACCACTGCATTACAACCTCAGAGAGGTAGAAAACTATTCTGAGTCTTTGAAGAGGTCTGATTCTTGCAACAATCACTTGCTGGAGGTGAAAGAAGAAGATTGCTATGCCCAAAAATGTTCTCCCCCTTTGAAATGAGCCAAATCTAGCTTTTACATTACATGGGTCGAGCCCAGGAGAGAGAAAATGTACAAAACATGGGAGCCCATTCCTCCTTAACTATAAATGCATTAAAACGGCATGGGGGACCTTACAAACCCATACCCTATCATTTTTGACCGAATTGGAGGAGAATGCGACCCATTCTGCATTAAATTTGGTCGTTGAAATGTCACTTCTGGCCATGAACACACGTCAGAGCCGTTTCTTAACTTTCTCTCTCTAATAAACCAAAATTCAAGATTGACCCTGGAATCATGTAGATAATTTTATAAGCTTTCCAATGATATAAAGAACGTGCAAATCCGAGCTCTAGATTGAAAGATATGGCGATCTGAAGATTTAGGGCACAAAACAGGCAAAAATGGGTTTTGAAATTTTTTCCCGCGCTCCGCCACCTGGACAACACATGTCGGGCGCTGATTGGATGAGAAATTCTCTCTCCTTCCCTTACCTGCAGGTTTTCCTTGAAAGTTTTGACCTTTTGTAATTTTGGAAAATTTCCCATTTTTTCCCCGCGTCCCCACCACTTGGGACACGTGGCATGATCTGGTTGGAGGATAGGGGCGCGGGGTCATCCTTTACCTTTTAGTTTTTGGCCAAAACTTTTGCCAAATTCTCTAATTCCTCCCCGAGCTCCACACTCCCCTTCTCCTTAGGACACATGTCCTCTTTTTATTGGCTCAGGCAAACGCTTCAAAACTTTCCCTTTGAAATTTTGGACGTTTTCCCTTGTGACACATGGCGTTTCCTGATTCGTTCGGGCCTACCAGCTTTTCACGTCCCACGTGTCCCTTTGGCCTAGATGTCTCCGAGTATGCGGGAAAAATTCCTCCGATCCGCCGCGAATCAGGCTTCCCTATCCCTCTTTGCGGCCGCTTTGCCTTTTCACGTCCTTCGCGTCCTTTTTCGGCCCCGATGTCCCAACCTTATCTCGCACAATGCTTAGCCGATTTTGTTTCCTCCTTGGCCGAATCGACTTTTCGCATCCCACGCATTCCAATGTCCCAACTGTCCCAATGCTCTGTGGACCACTTGGTGGCCTTTCGACCGATTCGTGCCCCAATGTCCCAACTATCCCAAGGACCGCCTGGACTAGGACTTAGCCGTTTTTCATGATTTTTTCTAGCCCAAGCTTGGTTTTTACAACTTTTTCATCCTTTTTTAGAACTCTGTCCTTTCTCCTTGGATAGGAGAGTTAGAAAAAGGCCGAGGGGATCCCAGAAACATAATTTTTTCCCTTGAATCAATCTATCTTGCTCGGGACCGAGGAATTTAATGCATGTTATCAAAATTACCCTGGGGGGTGAATTTTGGATAACAAGCACATTCTTGACCTATTCATCATTTGATTAACTAAATATAATTATTGATTTGGGTTATAAAATTTGTTTTATTTCATCCTTGTATACTACATTATTAGCTCATATTTAAAAATGAGGGCGACCTATATGCTGGAAGTCATGCCCAGCTGATGGTTGACACAATTGAACCATAGAAAGCACTTTCTTCTCTCTCTCTTTGCCAAACTACACAAATTTTAATTTACACATCTTCTTAAACAACATCCCACCCGAAGAGACTTTCAACAATCACACGATCAGAGGATTGACAGTGGGCACCTAGCTGGTTATCTCTGTCTAGTCATCACCTCAGAGAAAGGACCGCCCCCGCCATAACATAACTTGAAACCACCCTTTTAGAATTTCCTTCTTCATAGGATGCCTTCCCAACCAAAAACTCTATTCTAAATTCACAATTCAGTCTTAAATAGCATAAGCTAAAACAAACATAAATTCACTTTTAGGATTGTGTGTTTTTCTTAGCTTTGTTCTTGACTTGCGTTGTGAGGTGTGAGGTTACGATTCTTCATTTTTCTTCTTCCTTTCACACTCCACCATCATAGTTGGAGTATTCTGACTATTTTGAGTGTGTCAGGACCTCATCTTATCATTCTCATATTTTTGGGTTGATCCTTCATCTAGTTTAATTCACCAAAAATCCATTTTTCTTCATTTCTTCTAATTTCACAGTAACTGGCGTCGGTCCAGCGATCATCGTCGGTTTACATCTGACCATTTTCAGTTTACCTAACCGGTGTTGGCTTTTAGATCTTTTAGTTATTTTACCTGAAACAACCTTCATCACCTATTATTTTCTTTTTTTTTTGGTCCTCAGGACACCATCATATCCCCAACATTTTGATATCTTTGTCAGATACAGTTTCCCCATTTCACATTCATCAATTCTATTTCATTTTGAAACTAGTATTTCCCATAGTGATCGGTATTGGTTATCATAACCATCATTAGTTCACCTTTAACCGTTATGAGTCTTAATGACTGTCATCGTTCCTGTGTTTTAATTTTAATCAAAACACCGACCATATTTACCCCGGAATTTATCCTTCTCTGCTTCTATTATTTTTGTGTCATTCTGAATACAATTTCACCAGTCAACACTAATTCACATGGTGTTAACTCACAACCAAACCAACACCCTTATATTTCATGTAGTCTTTAGCCACTCCCACCTAGCCCATCACCACCTTCCATCCTGTCACCTATGGATCCAACTCAGCCTATCACCATTTCTACCAGCGATGAGGAGTTTGCAAGACTCCTTGATCAGAATCTCGCGGCCTTACAATACTATCTTTCCCACTCATCTACCCGAGACTCCTCAAGACAACTAGTGATATGACATGCATGTATCTATTCCTCCTTCCCTCACACCCACTTCCACATCAGCTACCACTAGCTCGGTGCTACCCTCATCCACATTACCCCCTGTGGTCTCATAATTAGGTCCCACCTTTTCCATAATTGCTTCCCTAATGACATCTATTACACCCGTGGTGTCAACTATTCCTTCACCAAATGCATTGAACATAGCTCCTTCGTGTATGTAATAGTTTCATCACAACCACCTCTAGTGTTGGAAACCCACACCCCATTCCAAAACTTGGTTCTTTCCATCCCTCAGTCTCTACCACCCATTACCACAAGAGTCGTTTCAACCACCCCACCTATTTACACGCATCACCAGTAATCTCCAATCTCACCTATCGCTTATTTGGGGTACATTCTACATGTATCTATCCCCCTTCACAGTTTTCATATTTGGAACCCTCATGTACTAGGATGCCCTCCACATCATACACCCATCATCAACCTCCCTTTACTATAGGAGGCACCCATTCCTCACAACCCACCAATGACCTCATTAGGATGATGATGGAAAAGATGCAAACATTAGAAGCATCATTTTCCAGGATCTCATAACTCCTTGACCTATGAAAAAATCTATAATGAGCCTATTCATCCATCCATTCCTATTCACCCATACCCTATGCATTAGGAAATGCCCAAGTTCAATTGTTTCAACAAGTAAATAGGACCCGCAACAGCACTTGTGGTCATTCAAACATGGGTGCTACCTAATTTCCCATGACGATGCTTTTCTCTTACAAACATTCCCCATGTCCCTAATAGGACCCACCTTAGATTGGTACAGTAGTTTACCTAGACATTCCATCTACTCCTTCAACCAAGTGGCTCAAGAATTTCTGGACCACTTCCTGATCAATGTATTCAAAAAAGTCACCATGGTGACCTATATTCAACATGGCAAGAGTATGATGGAAAATCTATCACAAATTTCGTTACTCACTGGCGAAGTCTTATCAACCAATTGATGTTCTAGTTACCTCAAGCCAAACTTATTGAGTTATTCACTAGAGCTTGTGCTAGACACATCTCACCAACTTTGTAGGTATAAACCTTCCGAACCTTTGATGAAGTGTTCACCATGGCACGAAAGCTAGAAATTTACACCATTGAAGAAAAGAAAATCCAATTACAAAAAAGAACGCCCCATTCAAACCAAACGATTATTCTTCATCTTCAAAACCCCAAAATAATTATTCAAAATCCAAAGGATCTACCAACGTGGTAGTCCTCAAATATGGTCCATCTCATCCCTCTAATCAAGCCCAACCTTCTTCCAATCTTTCCCCTATCTAGACCTTTCAGTTTCGGTGGGAATAGCGGAAGTACACTTCAATTGGAGATCCCTATTCTTCAGTCTTGGAAAATATTCTTAAAGCTGGAGCCATTACACTTCCTCCCATAAAACCTCATATTGGTTTTGATCCCGCTTTTCCTATTCTGCATGGTATAAGGAACATGAATACTATAATTATCATTGTGTTAAAGGCCATAGTGATGGTAACTGCATAACTTTTAAGAACATTGTCTAGGAGATGATAGATAATGGAGACCTCATCATGGACAACTGAACGCACCAAAAAATAAAAAAATTCACATATTTAAGAATTCTTTCCCTAACCATAAACCATCATCTAATAAAAATAGTGAACCTTCATCCAGTGACAAACAATGTCTGTGAATTCCACACGGTTTTGATATCATACCGGTCGTTCCTCAAATTACACCTTTTTTTTATTGAAGAAATTTAGGCACAAGCTCCTCTACCCATAGAGGAGCATACCTCTTCTAATCCTTCACCCACATAGGAGTCCCTTCACCTCCCCCTGCTCTCATGCAGGAACCCATGTTTTACTCTTGATTTAATTCCTTTGTCTACCTCACAACCTACCAAAAAGTCAATAGTATTAATTCTCCCATCCACAAGAGAATCGTCATCACCTTATCCTCAACCAAGGGAGAAATCTACCTCACCCCACCTACCATTTCTCCTACCCATGATAGATTATTTAGACATGTCATTACCTATTGACGGTAATTCTCCTCAGCATCTCGGGACCCCATTGACATGATCTCAACTCTTTTACCACAGAGTACAAGGCTAACCAATTCCCTGTCTCACATATATATTTTTAGAGATTTCCACCAAACCAATCGCACCTCCTCTTACGTGAAGTCCCATTTTCATGGCTAGCCAATCACTTGGATTATGTTGATAATTCCATGCTCTGGGGATGTCTTCAACTCCCCTTTTCGACTCAAATACAAATTTTACGAAGATATTTCCTTGATCTATCGAAAGGTATTTCTAAAAATAGATCAACCTTGATCATGCCTATCAAACGGATTCTTCCTCATCCCATATACCTACATCTCGAACCTTTACCCATGACTAAAACCATTCCAATGCCTAAGAACCTACCCACACCTATATCTTCATTTGTATCTAGACCCATCACTACCTTGGGTGTCATGCCAACATCAAGCCTTACCCATCCACCTGTCAAATTGGACTTAGCCATGTCTTCCCAAACCCGCACCAAAATTATTCCTCCACCTAAAAGGAAGACCCAACCTTCTAGGCCACATACGCTAGTCTCACCTACCACACCTTTGTCACCTTCACCCCTTCCATCCATCCTAGGGCCTCACCCATCAACCACGCCAAATAGTCTCCTACCCAAAGAAGGTCAAAAGCTAAGCAACTTACTACTTCATCATGATCCTTCATTACACCTCATTTACCCACACGAAAAACACCCTTTCCCTCACCCATGCATTTCTTACCACCTATACCTCCACTAGTTACTATAACCCCAAATTTTCCTATATGACTTCAACCCATACCATCCACCTAACCTCTACCAACCACTTCCACCGTAACTCTATTTCCCCATGGGTAACCCATCCTCTTCCACCATCTACTTTCCCTTCTACATCATGTACTCCGTGTCACCTTTACCCAAGAAGGTGTAACCCAAAGACAAGAACCCACTACCCTCCAATAAGGTAGTTAAACCAAAAAAACCTTCCATTTCTAGTTCTTTTACCACACCTTTACCCAAGTAGATTGATGGGTTTCGTTATTCCCTTCATTTAATCAACTTCTTATTGATATCATATTAAACTAGGGGTGTGTCTAAACTTATATGCAACAAAAGTAATCCTATTGATCTAGTAGTTGATTGTAGTTGTTTTTATATTTTCGGGGATCTTTCCAATGTCTTAAGGACTTCTTAGTAAAACCTTATTTAAATCATACTATGAAAACTTTCTTTGAAAGGAAACACACTAAAAGCATTGCTGAAAGGAAACACACTTTACGAGAATGGAAATGAACACACTTTCTTTTAGAAATAAACACACTGCTTTTAGAAATAAACACACACAACTTTGAATTCTTAAAATGGTTGTAAGAAATATAAGAATCTATCTAAACACTGCATGGGAATAAGTATACAATAGATTTTAACTAGAAGAATTAAAAGCGATACTGAGAATTAATAGATCTAAACTATTTGCTTAGGAAATATATATACCAGATAGACGAATATCCTATTCCTTGGGGAGTGGCCCCTTTCTCCTCCTCAAATCAGGATTTAACAACTTAGAATTCTCTCAAACGGGAATGGCTATTTTATTGATAAAAATTTAGTGTTACAAAACATACTAGATCTATGTACTTAGTCTATATCTATCTTCTTTGTTCTTTCTCTGTTTCATATATATTTTCTATATCTCTATCTAATGCAGGTCTATTTATATATACATTTACAATCATAGTTATCTCTATGATTCTAAAAAAATCAAATCATGCCCGAATAGATGTTGACTCAAATTGTGGTGATCAGATAGCTGTAAGATAACTATCCCTAGATCTACACTCAGAAATATTCTCATCCTTTCCTGATTGAAAGGGTCATTGATGCAAAATCTCTAGATGTGGTTAGGATAGATAAACTTCCATTAGTTTTGAAACTTTATAGAATTTTCAGAACCAAAGGAAATCTTTAAGGATCAAAACCGTGTGAGTTTTAGAGCTATCCCGGGGAGTTCGGAACTAAGTCCAAAAATTTTGGGACTAAATACTAGAGTCCCAAAACTAAGTTTGAAAGTTCTGAAACTATATGATGACTATGTAATGGAGTTCTGGAACTAGGTTGGAAGTTTTTTAACCAAGTTGTATTGAAACAGATGCTACTGAAAACATGTTGAACGCTACATCATTTCTTCGACTGATTAGACCTGCTTTATTACAAAACTTAATTTCAAACACACTTCATCAGGAATTTCAAAGCTTTTAAACATTATAATCACAATCAATCAAAATATAGAAAATTACATCCTAACTCATATCAGATCAAATAAAAGTCACAAAATGTAACCAAACTTAATAAAAATGAGAATAAGATGAGATCATATTTTATACATTAATTGAGCATATTCTCGCCTCATCATTTCCCCCAAACTTGCTTATTTGTTAGTCCCTTTACAAACTTCATTCTTCAAAAATGGGGTTATATGTTCTACATTCCATTTGATTGCTCGAGATCAAATGAGTGAAAGCTGGATCTTCCAATCCTTAAAATTAGAGGTAATGTACCCTACTCCTGCTTCTATTTTCTTCCGCCACTCTTCAAATTTAGTAGGATCTTGAGGTTCTCTATTTTTCCAAGGAGACATTGGGGTGAGAAGTAGAGGGGGCCTTGTTCACATTCTCATCCATATTTTTCTCGTAGGTTTCATTAATACGAGGAATTATTGTGCATAAATATTTTCTCTTTCTAAACTCCAGATCAGATTTGTAGGGGATATTACTTCCCTTCTTCTCAAGGAAATAGTAATAAGTTCCCACCTTTTTTAGAATCCTTCATAAATATCTTAAAATTTCTCCTCCTTATAGGAGGAGAAGGTATCAAATACTTTTTTAAGCTAGAAAAATGATGTGTCTTGAATCGCTCATCAAAAGCATGAGTTCTAAAATGTATAAGGAAGGTAGAAGGTTTACCATAGTGAGATCTCATATAGAGACCAGTTGAGCTAGCTTTCAATAAAAACTCATATTCCCTTTCCTTCCATGCAATTTGGTTTTGTAGGATAGATACAAATGCATTGAGCTGAATTTCCACTACATACAAATTGATCATAAATCTTGTGTTTTTCTCTAGCATAAAATTACAAAGATAGAATTCACATAGAAGATTTTTTCTTCTCAAGCCTGGATAAAGAATAAGTTGTCATGAATTTAGATTCATCTTGTAGTTCATGTGGAATTCCACATGAAATCCTTGACAATTATCAGTGAATGAATTAATCTTATAAAAACACACTATATGTAGGAGAGGGCCTCCTGTGGGAAAGCAATTTTTCACTCATAATGCAAACCATATGAATTTTTTTAAGACGTTTATATTTGTTTCCTTCTTCCTTATAAAATTTTTCTGCCCTTCTCTTTTATTACCTTATTTTCTTCTTCCATCTTGGTCTTCAAATCTTCTTTTGATGTTTTAGCTTCTCTGAGTTCCCTACAAGTGTCATTCCATAGCTATTTGAGTGAAAAATAAGTCAACTCAGTCTATACAAATACTATGGACACAACATTCTACTTCCTGGAAGTCTGACATTCTTCCTCTTTTTTTATTAGTTGTTTCTTAATTACTGATAACTCCTCAGTCCTAGCTGCAAAATCAGTTGTTAGCTCTCTAATGAGCATTTCCCTTTGTTCTAATTTGAGTTTGAGGAAATCCAATTCCTCATCCTTTTCTCTGATAATGAGCTCTGCTCTAGAAAATAACAGAGCTTGTTTAACCTGATGTCTTTCTTCTTCCTCTCAAATTACTTGAGGAGTTGAGAATTCTTCTTCTATCAAAGGAAATTTACCTTTTCATCTCAGGATGCCAACTCTTCTTCTTCATGTGGAAATGTTGATGGTTTAGCCAATTCTTTAAAATCTTGCTCTTCAAGTCTCTCATCTCCTTTTTCTATCTCAGCTTGTCTTGGTTCAGGAGGAGTCATGGCCATGTTGCCCAAAATATCAACTAGCGTCCTTTTCCATATTTTCCTGTTCACTCCTTCCCTCTAGGGTTTCCCTTGTCCTCTTATGAATTTTCCTTCTTTGGGAATTTCAACATGCCCAGTAGTGGATTTATTTCTAGAGCTTATTCTTACTCTTTTTTCTTGATCCTGAACGGGTGAGCTATCACCATCAGAGATAGATATTAGCTCCCATGTAGCTGCTGCAGAAGAAGGAATTTCCTTCAAAGGCACAGAAGGCTCTACTATTTTGATCTTTCTCACAGACCTTCTTATTTTTGGTATATTCTCTCTTTCCACTTCCTTTTGTTCTTCTATAGGGGCATCAATTTCCAAATTAGTTGAAGGAGAAAATGGAGCTGGTATTGTCCTTCTGATAATATTAGGGTTTTTCTTGAACTTGCCAAGAAACTTTTCCCAAATTTCTTCTCCATTTTTCTTTAACAGAAAATAGTCTTTGGCATATTAAATGAATTATCCCATGATGCCTGATTGTCCCAACACCCCAAGAATACCTACGGGCCATGGTCTAAATAGAATAAAAAAGAAACCTGGAAGGTTTATTATTTACTCTAGTTTTGTGGCTCCATACTTTAGATATATGAGCATTTTTAGGACTTCTTTTCCTATGGACCCAAATTTACCATCACAGGTTAAATATTTCACTATCCAAAATGCTACCCTATCAAAGGGTTTGGGAAAACTGGCCCTTCTGACCCATTTTATGATTTTATTTGTATTGTAAATGTACTGGGGTTTAGTTTCTCCTTCTTGTAGTAAGATTTCAACCAGTTCTTTCAAGGTCCCTTTGGCAGGATGTGGGACATGCACAATTGGCACTCCAGACACATTACTTATTATATTTACAAAAAAAGGAATAAAGATATTTCTCACCTTTGTCCTAGATTTCTCTAGGTTTATGAAGAATTCTCTTACTAATTCATCATTATACTTTGAAAAATTCTTCAGGAACTCTAGCCATCCTACATGCTCAAAGATAGATGTCACTTCTTTGTCCCACGAGCAGCTGCAAATCGTCCTATGGTTCTGATTTCTTTTTAATCCCCATATCGAATTGAATTCTATTTCCTTTGATTCTTGCAAATTCACTATAGGGGTTCTTACTTAGCTATGGGGCGATGATTTTATCTATGGAACCTCTGTTCTTAGCTGTGGAACCTCTGTTCTTTCCGAGAACCTTTGTTCTTTATTGTGGAACACAAGCTTAATTCACTGCTTCTCCCTCAAAATATCTCTCTGCAACTTATTTCACTTGATTTTTCACTAATGATTACTAATTATAACCATGCTACCACTTATTCCATCCAAATCATCTCATGATTACTCACTTGTAATCATAATGTATAAATAGATGACTCATCATACCAAATTTTAAATCAAGTCAAATCACACATGCAAACATTTAATTTAACCCTAAATAAGTTAAAAGATATAATTACTGTCCTTGATGATGTAATCCTTTTGTCACGATGATTCATCATTCCTACAAGTGGAAAGAAACACGGTTAGATAAGCATTTGGAATTCAAAAGAATTCCCTTTTATTTGAATTAACCAAAAAAAGAGGTCAATTGCTATTGCTGGTTTTCAATTGACCTTTGAGAGAATATTTTTATTTTTATTTTTTATTTTTTTTTTTTAGGAAGAAAACACCATTTCTTGGTTTTCATCTTCTTCCCTTTATTGTACATCTATTATCTGGTTATTTGATCATTTTGGAAGAACCAGGTTCTTCCATATGATCAAAAATTTTTCTGCTTCAATCTTCCTCAAGAGTTCATCCTTAGTGGGAGGATTCCTATAGAGTTTTATCCTATGTCCATTGACCAAGAGTTTTCTCTCTGCTACCATCAATGGGAAGTACTTGAATAGAACAATTGTCAAATATCTGCTCAATCTGATAGGGTCCTAACCATCTAGTTCTCAATTTTCCCTTGAATTGTTGGTACTTAGAATCAAACAAAATTCCAGTCTCCTACTTTGAATTTCCTTTTCTTGATATGTGTGCCATGCCATTACTTCCTTTGTTCTTGGATTATCTCTATCTACTAAAGTGCTTCCATCATCAATTCATCCAATTCATTGAGTTGAAGGATTCTTTCATTTTTCCTCAATACCCACCTTAACTTGTTGTCCTTAATGTCTATAGTTCAAACTCAATAGGCAACAAGGGATTTTTCCCATAGACTAACTAATATGGTGAAAACCATGTTGTAGTTTTCTAAGTTGTATTATAAGCCCAGATAGCTTCAGGTAGTATCTTTACCAAATCTTTTCTCCCAGCTTCAACTATTTTGGTAAGGATGTTTTTGAATTCTCTGTTTGTTACTTGAGCTTGTCCATTTGACTGTAGGTGGTAAGGAGATGACTTCTATGATTTATTTTTAATACATTGTGAAATCTTGGATCATATTAGACATAAATTGTGGTCCTTAATCTGAAACTATACTCCTTGGTGCTCCAAACTTTACCATAATTGTGTTCCAAAGGAAATCAGCAACTACTTCTTTAGTGGCATTTGTCAACACTGCACTTACGCCCATTTTGTCACATAGTCGGTACACACAAGAATATATTCCTTCTCTTGTGAACGAGGATTAAAGGGACCAAAAAAATCCAATCCCTATCTCTCAAATGGTTCAATCACTACTTGAGGTTGAAGAGGCATTTCATTGGTGAAAGTTGGTTGTCCCATCCTTTGTGAGGATCACACTACTTGATATATCTCTTCACATCCTTATACGAGAGATGGCCAATAATAACTAGTGTCAAGTATCTTATGAGTTTTTCTTTTCACTTTGAATAATGCCCTCCACTTAGTTCATCATGACATGCTCTAAGGATGTCAAAGATTTCATCTTCTCTTACACATCTACGCAAAACAAAATCAAGACCATGTTTAAATAGCATTCCATTTAACCATTTGAATTTTACTGCTTTGGTTTTGATTAACTTTTTCATTTATTTCTTAGTGAAAGAAGGAGAAAACTTACCTTTTACAAGATAATTTTCTATATCAGCAAACCATGATGTACTTGCTGAAATAGAAAATAGTTGTTCATCTAGAAAGTTATCCTTGACCGGATATTTCTCCCCTATAGTGGTTAATATTGATAAAAAATCAGCTACCACATTAGATTTACATGGATTGTCCATAATGGTAATATCAAACTATTGCAAAAGTAATAACCATATAATTATTCTTCTCCAACCACTAGTTTGTTCATTAAATATTTAATTGCTGAATGATTTGTGTGTACAAATATCTTATACCCTGTAATGTAATGTCTGAATTTATTGATTTCATAAATCACCGTAAGAAATTCTTTTTTAATGGTGGTGTAATTATTTTCAAAGTGGGAGTAAGATTCTTGCTAAGATAATAAATAGCATACATTTTTCCTCCTTCATCTTTCTATCTCAAAAGTGCACCAATGGAATAATTTGAGGCATCTGTTTGGATATGAAATGGATTTTCCCAATTAGGTACTCTCAATATTGGGGTAATGACTAATTTTTATTTAATTTCTTGAAAAGCAAGCTGACACTTTTCATTCCAAATAAATTCACAATCCTTAGTTAGAAAATTAAACATGGGGCCAGCAATTTTACTGAAATCTTTTATAAAGCACCTATAGTACCTAGCATGTCCTAGAAATGACTTGATATTTGTGGGGGTTTGAGGAATAGGTAAATCTAAAATGATCCTAATTTTGTTTTGATCCACCTGAATTCCTCTTTTTGAAATATGGTGTCCTAATACAATCCCCTCATCAACCATCATTAAACACTTTTCATCACTAAGAGATAGATTGTGTTGTTCACATCTTGTTAACACTCTGTCTAGATTTCTCAAAGCATCATCAAATGTATCTTTGTGTATAGTGAAGTCATCCATATATACCTCAACACAATCATTTGTTAGATCAGCAAAGATTACAAGTACAACTCTCTAGAAAGTTACAAGAGCATTGCATAAACCAAATGGTAACACCCTATAGGAAAAGGTACCCCATGGACATGTAAATGTAGTTTTGTCTTGATCTTCAGTAGCAACTCTGATTTGATTGTATCCACTAAATCCATCCAAGAAGGAAAAGTATTGTTTACCTGAAAGGTTATCTAGGACTTGATCTATGAATGGTAAGGGAAAATAATCTCTCAGTGTGGTTTTGTTCAGTTCCCTATAGTCAACACATATAGTCCATTTTCCATTCTTTTGGGAAAAATTACAAAAGGAGATACCCACATTGACTATCTAAGATAGGGTAGATAAAACCTGCTTGTAATAGATTTTCAATTTCTTGTTTGACTATATCCCTTAAGGCTTGGTTAATCCTTCTCTGAGGCTGCCTAATTGGTTTAACATTTTTAGTATATATGTGATGAGTGCAGATACTTGGGTGAATTACCTTCATGTCTTTGTAATCCCAAGTAAAAGCTTTAGTATTATTTTTAGAGCATCAAAAATTTAGCTTTTTCATCATCCTTCAACCGATTGTTAATGTTCAAATTTTTACTCGATTGAATCTCAACATGCTTGGTTCCAATGTGTGATGAACTGATTTTTTGGAAGGGTTTCATTAAAGTATTTAGTGGACATGCATGTGGTAACAACATATGATATGCAGCAACATCTCCAAAAGTTCCTTGAGATAGAATCATTGTAAAAAGGATAGTAATGAGAATTATGATACTTATCTATTTATAGGTCAAACTCTTTGTCGTGCTACTTTCCATAAATTCTTCACCACTCCTAATGTATTCAAAACTGAATCTCTGATTCATCCTCTCCCCATGATAAATCTCGTTCCTCCATAGAAAAATTATTTCCAATCACAGAGAGCCACTACCGTCGTGATTTTGGAACTAAATGTGGTGGTTCTGAAACTAAGTTTGCATGTTTCAGAATTAAGTTCACAGAGTTCTAGGACTATAGTCACAGGTTCCAAAACTATTTCTAATTACTTTGAGGAAAGTTGGTGCTCATCCAATGGTGGATTAATCATCTCTTTTACTTCTCTTACATGATCCTACAATGTGATCATAGCCAAAGAATAAAATTTTTACTTATTAGTATCAGGAGAATCAACCCACAATTATTCTTGATTGTCAATAAAAGGTTGTGCAGTAGGATATAAGGAAATTTTTTTAGAGTTCTTACCATTCAAGATTGTCATATCACCTGACCTGCAATCAATTAAAGCAACAACTATAGCTAACCATGGTCTACCCAAAATAATGGGATAACCCAATGTTTTACCTTTTGGCTGCAGTATAAGGAAGTCAACTAGATATTCCCATGACTCCACCATAACCGCCACGTCTTCAATAATTCCTTCTGGTTTTGCTACAAACTGGTCTACCATCTGCAATATGGTATTAGTAGGTTATATACCTATTAATGGTAATTTTTTCATAGTATCCACTGTCATTACATTGATAGCCACTCCCAAATCTACCAAAACATTATGTATATTCTTATTTCCTATAGAGACAGAAATAACACGACTTCTAAGTATCTCTGTATTTGGGAAGTAAAAGTTTTCCTGCTAATAAATCAACAAGTTTCCCATCTACTTTGATAGTCTTGGGGTACTTATTCTTCCTTCCAAGATTTTTCAAACATAAAATTTTGATTAATTTGTTCAATTCTTGAATGTCCTTGGTAGCTTATAGCAGTGGTATCTCAATATTTAATTTCCTTAGTTCATGTACCAATTTAGGACTCCTTGATTTCTATAGCTTCTTTAAATATCTCTGGAAATGGAGTCTTAGTAGTGTCGTTATCTAGCTCCTTTTATTTTTTGTTTACATCCTCTTTTGGAACAACAAGATTAGGGTTTCATTTCCTTGTCATTTCGGTGATTATAACGGGTGGACTACTAATGATTTTCCCAGGATCTAGTTTGAATGTCCTTACAATTCATGGCATGTAAATCAACTCATTTTTCTAGTTCGATTCCATCAATAGGAGTTGTTTGTTTGTTTCTTGGGTTTCACTCTTGGTTGTCTTTGGTATTTACGTTTGGACTATATTCTCGTTTTTGAATTTTGTGCGGGGATTCCATGATGGCTTGTTGATTCTTATTTGGATATTTTCTTCCTTAAGCATAATTACTTGGGTTCCATCTATGTTGTGACCAAGAATAAGGATTTCCTTTTCTAGCCCATGGTTGTTGATGTCCTTGAGCATACCAAGCTTGATTTTCCCAAACTTGATGGTTCCATGTTGGTTGAGGTACTGTTGTTACAAATCAAGAAGCACCCCTAGATGTTGGTGATTTCTATTTTGATAGTTTTGGACATCCGGTGTGATTACACAACATTGAATCCTCTCCCCAAGTGTGGGACTTGAAAAATGGGAGAGGAATCTCCAATTAAAGGCTGGTTCCTCAACTCCCCTGATCAGATATATCACTTACAAGTTGTAGATGTTTAAATTCCTAGTTCCTACTCTAAATTCCAAGGGGACAAAGATAGGGAATGCAAAAAACTGAAACTAATGCTAATAAGGTGATGCACCCAAGGAGTGGTGAGCATTTTTTTCTTCTACAAATTGACACATATCATAGAAATGCAACAAAACTTCATTCCCAAAATAATGATATGTAATGAAAGATCATAAAGAAAGCAAACAACATAAGCAGAGGATTGAAACTCATTCACAGAGCTTGCATTGTCATTGTTCAATATCAAAATACATACATTATAGCATCTGGGAGACATAAAACATGTTGCAGTCCTGGAAGAGGTCTGATTTTTCCACAAAATCACTTTCAATGAAAGAGGATCTGCCATGCATAAAAATGTTCAACCCCTTGAAAATGAGCCAAATCTGGCTTTTACAATGCCAGAAACGACCCCAGAGAGAGAAACATGGGAAAATGTGGGAGAGCTTCAACCACTGACCAAAAATGTAATAAAATAGCATGGGCATCCTTACAGGCCCATCCCTAACATTTTTCACCATGCTGGGAGAGAATGCGAGCCATTCTTCATTAAAAATGGTGGTTGAAACGTCATTTCTATCCATGACCACGTGCCAGAGGTGTTTTTCAATTTTATCCCTCCAAACTCCATCAAAATAGAAAAATGAACCTAGAATATTGTAGAGAATTTCACCAGCTTACCATTGATATAATGAACGTGAAAAACCAAGCTCTGGATCAAAAGATATGGCCGTTTGAAATTTTAGGGCAAAACAGGTCCACATCGGATTGGCGGGTGAAATTTTTTAAATTTTTCATTTTTTTGCATTTGGGAAAATTTCCCAAAAAATCCCCACGGTCCACCGTTCTAGGTGCCATGTGGCAAGTTCTGATTAGACACGGGCCCTCTGTGCTTCATTTTTCATCGTTGGGGCCATTGGAAAATTTTCCAAAAAATCTTCGTCGGGCCGATGAGTTGAAGACACGTGGCAGTAGGTGATTCACCGCGGGCATTTCCTCCTAAATTTTTCGTCACTTTTGGTCATATTTTTGACTCGGACACGTGGAAAAACCTCATTGGTTATGGGATTTTCCTGTTCCTTTTTCCTGCGGGCCTTTCCTATATTTTTTCCGCCACCGAACACGTGGCAAGATTCCATTGGCTCGCATTTTGGGGGGCATTTTTTTCCCTTTAAAATTTCCTTCATTTTCCTTTGTGAAAATTTCCCAAATTTTCCCCACCTTCCACCTGGTCTGAGACACGTGGCAGCGTCTTATTAGACATAGGGCTATGAGCCAATAAGTTCACTTTCCCTTTTAGCCTTTGGAAAAAATCCAAATCTCCCCCCGCATTATGCAGCTCCAACCCCCGGGGACACGTGTCGCAACCTCATTAGTTACGGGTCTTGGGGGTGAAAAATTCCTCTTGATTTTTTGTGAAAAACACTTTTCCAAATTATCAAACCTTCCTCTGTGGTCCGTGGGTCTTGAGACACATGTCATGAAGCCATTGGATGCGGACCCCATGGATAAAATTTGACCTAGTGCCCTTGCAAAATATTTTGCCAAAATTTTAACTTCACCTCCGTGCTCCGCAACTCTAGTGCCTGAGGACACGTGGAAAAACATGATTGGGCATAGGCCTTTCCTCCTAAATTTTCCATGGTGCCAACACTTAGTCAAAATTTTCAACTTTCTCCCCTTTGGACACGTGGCGCAATCCAATTGGACGGCGGGCTGCATGGGGAAAATATTCCTTTTGAAAACTTTTCCAAACACTTGGTAAAAAAACCAAGTTTTCCTCGACCCCGCACTTCCTTGGACATGTGGCACCATTTCATTGGCTATGGGCCTTTCAGGGGAAATTTTCCCACAAAAACTCTACCGAGCCATAACTTCAAAAATATATGGAGTTAGGAGGAAAACTTTACGTGTCTAGAAAGTTGAGAAAATCTCTATATAATGGTGCCATTTCCAGAAATTTTTCAAGTACTTGAAAAGAAAAAAATTATGACTAAGGCACAAGAGAGGGAAGAATGAAAGGATTTAGCCACAAAGGTGTAAGGGGAACATTTTGGATAATAATTTTGGTGACTCGGAGGGGTCATCTCGCCGCTGGATGAAGTTACCGGTTACTGAAGCAATCCATTGGGCATGGAGTCATCAAATTTCTCTGCTTGGTACCCAACCGACTATAAAAATGCAAGGAGGAAGATAGAGGGTGGCACATTCTCTCGATTGGAGCAAGGCCTACAAGACACATTTCCGGGAGCAACAAGCTTGTGTCAAAGCACTTGGGGAAAGAAAACTAATCTACAGCAAAACAATGTGCACAACCACTTGGAGGAATGAAAACCTAAGCTAATATGTACAAAGTGGAGAATTCCATTCAAGTAGAATGCTTTAGATGGATTCCATTGACTGGAATTTGTAGTTCTTCGCCATCCAATGAAGACAATTAGAAAGCATTACTGTCCTTACACTTTGTGACCATGTATGGGCCACTCCATATGGCATCAAATTTTGAATGCCTTCCCAGTTTTGCTATGTCCGCATCCCATTTTAACACTGATCTCCAACTTGGAAAGATCTATTCTTTGCCTTTCTATCAAAGGTCTTCTTTATCAAAGCTTGATCCTTCTCCATTGCTTGGGATGCCTGATTTCTGATTTCTTTGAGCTCCATCAATTCTGCATATCTAACCTCCATGGGCTCAAATTCCAACAACTCCAACTGTTTCATGAGTTCCAATGTTGGCAACTCAAGTGACATGGGAAAAAATGTCTCTCTTCGATAAACAAGCTTGAATGGGAAGTTACCTATAGATCTTTTAGGAGTTATCCTATCCACCCATAAGGCTGATTTCAGTTTAGTATGCCAAGATCTCTGATTTTCATCAAGGGTCCTCCTAATGATCCTTAACAAGTTCTTGTTTGTAGATTTATCCTGGCCATTACCCTGAGGGTAATAATTTGATGAAGTACTTAGGTAGATCCCATTCTTGACAACCCATTTAGTCACCTTGGACCCAATGAATACCAATGCATTATCGATATTATTGTAGTAGGTATGCCAAGTCTAGTTGTTATTCCCTCATAGAAGTCTAGGATGCTAGATTCATTTGCTTCCTTGATCTACGCTTCGTCGATCCACTTGGTGAAGTAATCTATTGTTGTTAAAATCCATTTGTGCCCTTGGCTTGAATTGGGATTAATGACTCCAATGAATTCCAAACCCCATTGCATGAATGGTTGGTCAACTAAAATTGGATGCAAGGGAAGGGCAGCTAGCCTCTCTTTACCTGTGAAGAATGCACAATTCTTGCACCTCTTGATCCATGCATAACAATCACTGAAAATATTGGACCAATAATAGCCAGCCCTCATGATATTTAGAGCTGTCACTCTTGGTGCAAAATGACCACCATTGATCCACCATGGAACTCTTCCAACACCCTATGAATATGATTTGTGCTAATGCATCTCAGCAGACTCCATTCACATCCCTTTTGAACAAAACACCTTCAACAAGGGCATATGGGATAGCTTGCAGTCTAAAGTGTCTTCTTTTGGTATTTTTCATCTCTAGAGGGCATATACTTGTGCTTAGGAAGTGCATTATGTCTTGGGTCCAGCAGGGAGTGAAAACACCATCATTTTTCTTTTGAGTGCTTCCTTGCTCATGGCTATCTTGCAACGCCAAAATAGCCTCCTTCTCATTGCATGCTTCCTCGTGTTTGTTCAAGACCAGCTACTCACACAACCCTTTTCCTTTGACCAACTTGGTGAATTTGATCTCAATGTCATACTCCATGACACGAGTAATCCAACCTGCTCTCTTTTCATTCAGGTCTTTGTTGAGGAGGAAGTCTTTAACTCCCACATGAGAAACCAGCAATTGAACCCTGTTGTTTGAGACTAGATGCTTGAATTTCTTCAAGCTCCTGATTACTGCAAGAACATTCTTCTCAATGAGGAAATACCTCACCTCATAGTCATCCATGCTTTGGATAAAGAAAGCAATTAGCTTTTCCTTGTTGTCTTTGTTCTCTTTTGTACCAAAATTGCAGAAATAGTATCATCACCCCCAAATGCATAGAGGATGAAATCCTTGGAGAAATATGGGTTAATAAGAGTTGGGGCTTGAGAGATGGCCTCTTTGATTGCTTCAAAAATTTCTTTTCCTTCTATTTTCCATTTGAAAGCTATGATTTTCTTTAACATCTTGGTGATAGGCTTGACTAGGGCTGCAAAATTTGGGACAAACCTCCGAACAAAATTTATTCTCCCAAGAAACTTTGAAGGGCCTTCTTGTGGCTTGGAAATGGTAGTGCTCTTATGGCTTCAACTCTTTTTGGATCAATTACTAATCCTGCTTGGGAGACAATGTGGCCAAGGAGATTTCCTTCATGGACTAGAAAAATACACTTTTTAGGATTCAAGGATACTCCAAATCCTTTGCACCTTTGGAACACTTGCCTCGAATGAAAGAGATGGTCTACTGCATTTTTTGAAAAAACATTGATATCATCAAGATATATCAGCACCATGTTGTTAATCAAATCCTTGAACACCATGTCCATTTCCCTTTGGAAAGTAGCTCCAGCGTTGGACAGCCCAAATGGCATTTTCTGTATGCATAAGTTCCTCATTTGGTTATAAAGGCTGTCTTGAACTGATCCTCTTCTTTCACCATAATCTGATTGTACCCCAAATAGCCATCAAGTAGTGAAAACCTCTCAGAGCTAGCAACAACTTGCAAAATTTGCTCCATGGAAGGGAGTGGGTAATGGTCCTTGAGAGATGCTCTATTCAAATCTCTGAAATCAACACACAATCTGATTTCCCCACTCTTCTTTCTAATGGAACCAAGTTGGCTACCCGGATAGAATGCTTGATAGGGAATATGATTCTTAATTCTATCAACTTATTCAATTCCTTTCTCATGAGAGGGTCCATGTGTGGATTGACTAGCCTTTGTTTTTGCCTGATGGGCTTAGTACTTGGATCCAATTCAATGGTGTTTTAAGCTAACATGGGATTGAAACCTTTCAAATATTCGTAGTTCCAAGAAAACACATCAGGGAATTATTGACAAAGCTATATGAACTCATACCTTTCTTGTTTAGTTGTCACTTTACCAACTCGGAGTGATTTGCCTTCTTCCACCAAGATGGACACTGAATCTTCTCCCTTGACTTGAATGTTTTCCTTCTCCTTCCTAAACTGATCATTAGGATTGAAAATGGACTCCAAAGTAATGAGTCCCTTTGGTAGTTTGTTGGTTCTCAGCTATACCACTTGGTCACCATACTGCTGCTCAAACTTTTCCTAATTTTTAGCTAAGAACTCAGCCTCTTCTTGCAAGAAATGGATGATTTGCTGGTCATTTTCAAACACTTGCCAACTTACATTGTTTTCTGGCACTGAAGGCCTTATAATCACATGGATGTTTGGTTGTACCTTGTCCTTTTGAATGCTTTAAACAACGTCAAAGGCTGCTCCAACTGCTGCAAGCCTGTCGGCAGCTTGGTTCTCTTTTCTAGGAATAGATTTTATGCCAAAGCCCTCAAAATCTTCAATGAGTTCCAACACCCTATTTTTGTAGAACTTGAGTAGATCATTTTGTATGGCATGTTGCCCCTTAACTTGGTTGACAATCAACTCACTGTCACCAAAGACTTGCAAGTTCTTTATTCCTCTCTTGATTAACCAATGCAATCCTTGTATCAAGGCTTCATATTCAGCAGTGTTATTAGATCATGTAAATTGGAATCTAAAAGTTGAATAATACTTAACTCCTTGAGGTGAAACAAGCATAGCTCCACCTCCTGCACCTTTTCTACTCCTTGATCCATCAAAAAACAACTGCCATACCTCATTTTCATCCTTGTGGTTTGGCTTGGTGATGCTAGGAATAAGCTGATTTTCTTCATGCATGCAATAGACTCCTAGCTCAGATTCTTCTATTTCTTGATAAGGATCAAAAGCATGCACCTTGTTTGCCCATTCATCAAGAGTTAGATATGGGATGCTTCCTACCTTGGTGTCAGTTTCATCAGTGCTTGGATAATCCTCTTGATCAAACGTTGAACAATTGGTATTGATCTGACTTGGAGTGTAAGGCTCAATGTGAAAGTTTGCAATAGGTTCAGATCTGATTATGGCCTTGGTTCCATATCTTGTTCTAAACAACATGTGTGACCAATCAGTAGATAAGTAACCTCCAATCTTGGCTGTGAAATCCCTTAACAAACATAGGGCAAAGAGTGGTGGAAGATCTATTACTGAGACATCTTGTAAAACAACAATGTTGGGGCATGCATGCAAAGTGAGACTCAAGTTTTTATCACTCCAACTATTATTACTACTGTCCCATCCAATTGCACTACCCCTTTGGATATGACTTCATATTGAATTCCCAACTGATCAGCTATTTGCTCTGGCCTTCTTGAACTACTTGCCCGAAATCAATCATACAATTGTGTACTAATTGGTTTCCAATGATCAATGAAACATAGAATGGAGGGGGTTTCAACATTTTACCTTGCTGTCCTCCATGATTCCCTTAAGGCTGGGAAGAATTTGTGAGCACCTTCTCTTGCATTTGGACTTGCTGATTTGAATTTTACCAGTCCTTCATGGCAGCTTGTAGTAAATCTCTCTAGCTCGGGATAGATAGTGATTCCCACATTGATATGTTTACATTTTTCTTCTTATCGATCAATGATGTTGAATGGAGATGAAGCATCTCTTTGTTGTCCCTTGGCCTACACATTCATTCATTGCATATGGGCAGCAAAAGCGGCATTTGAGTTGGCCTAAGAGTTTTTTAGCAGCCCTGTGTGTTTGGAACTGAATTTTGTTTGCCAATAATTTGTGGAGTGATAGAAGGTTGTGGATTTCTTAGAGCTAATGGTTGTTCTTCACCCAAATTTCTCCTTTTTGACCTTGTGTTGGCTGCAACACTTTGGGAAATTGTTTGATTCATGCCACAAAAATCTTCTGCCTGCCAATTTACAAGTGTGATATCATTTGGAGCTGATTGCTGCTGGAATGTGTCTTGTTGTTCGTTATTTTCTTGACTACCTTCACCCTCCAAACCAGTTTTAGTCACCATTAACGCTTGGTTTAAGGCACCATTGAAACACATAGACTGGTTTTGAGGTTCATTACATGGGAAACACCAATCATACTCTTGAGCTATGTTGTTTTTCACTGGCACTAATGCCTTAGAGGAAGATGTAGTGTTGGGATTATAGGGCTGAAATGGTCTATGGGGGGAGGTCTTGTTTGGTTTAGATTTGCAGCTGGATTGAGTGGTCTTTAAGGCTAGTATGGCTTCTTATTAGGCTGAGCTTGAGGCTAGGAGGAGGTCTAAAACCTTGATCTTGCTACCTCTTGAGTGTAACCAGCTCATTACCTAAATTTTACAATTGCTTCATGACTTCTTGAAGTTCATTTGAGGCATTAGGAGATGAATTAGAAGCTTCACCTAAATTCTGATTTCTAGGAGTGAGAATAGGAGCTAAATTAGGCACTTGGATAGTACTTGGGCTCTCTAAACTTGAAAACAATGGCATTGGAGGCCTAGGAGCTAACTTGCCACTTGAATCAAACAATTTTCAGCTCTAATGGAAATGCTACAAGCAACAGGATAGTTGTGCCTCCCATGGACTGAATTAACATAGAAATATCAGAATTTAAAGTTTTAAGGTAATATAGAAAAAACCTTTACTTTGCTGGCCTTACTACCACTGGAATTCTCTCCCAAGTCATTTGAAACCTAAAGTTGAAGTTAGTCAGCTCCTCATTGGGATCTCTCTTGATGGTTGTTAGTTGTTCCAAAAGGGATAAGTTGTCTCCCTTTTCTCCAAACTGCTCATGGAGAGCTATACATACTTGGTTCCAATTTTGGATAGAACCTAAGGCAAGAATTTGAACCATTGCAAAGCTTTCCCTTTGAATGAAGATGCCGTAGTTTGACAAAGAACTTCATCTCATTGATCTCATGGATTGCACAAATTTTAGCAATGTCCTTGACATGATCATCAGGAGTGGTTTGATTCTCTCTAGTAAAGTATGGAATGTTCTTCAATGCTACAACTGGGATTGGATTTTGTGCATTGAGAGCAAGTGGGTTACTGCTAGTGAAATTGACATAGGGGTTGTGTTGTGCCATTTTGATTGGCCTTAGAACCCTTTTGATTGGATGAAAGGCCTACAGGTGGAGGAGTTGATAGAGTTCTATTTGGTGGAGATGGATTCCTTTGAATTCTCCTCCCTCTTTTCCTTCTTCTTTGGGATAACTTCAAATACTCAAATAAAACCTCTTCTTCTCCAACTCTTGACCTTGTGTTGATTCTTCTCATGATTTTTTAGGTCTGCTCTGCTAAAACCAATTGGTTCTTCTTCCTTGGAGTCACCAGATGTGTAATTTAGGGCTCTTTTGAGTGAGAAACTTGCAACAAATGCACGTCAATTTGTTATAATGAAGATGAAGACCTCTCGGGTCCCACCGGGCATGCAAAAACTATTGTTGCAAATCAGCAGCACCCTCGGATGTTGGTCAAATTTCTAGTTTGATAGTTTTAGACATCCAAAGTGTGATTGAACAACATTGAATCCTCTCCCCAAGTGTGGGACTTGAAAAATGGGAGAGGAATCTCCAATTAAAGGTTGGTTCCTCAACTCCCCTGATTAGATATATCACTTACAAGTTGCAGAGGTTTAAATTCCTAGTTCCTACTCTAAATTCCAAGTGGACAAAGATAGGGAATGTAAAAAACTGAAACTAATGCTAATAAGGTGATGCACCCAAGGAGTGCTAAGCATTTTTTACTTCTACAGATTGACACAGATCATAGAATGCAACAAAACTTCATGCACAAACTAATGACATGTAATGAAAGATCAGAAAGAAATCAAACAACATAAGTAGAGGATTAAAACTCATTCACAGAGCTTGCGTTGTCATTTTTCAATATCAAAATACATACATTACAGCATCTGAGAGACAGAAAACATGTTGCAGTCCTGGAATAGGTCTGATTTTTCCACAAAATCACTTTCAAGGTGAAAGAGGGAGCCTGCCATGAATAAAAAATGTTCAACCCCTTGAAAATGAGCCAAATCTAGCTTTTACAATGCCAGAAATGCCCCCAGGAGAGAGAAATGTGGGAAAACATGGGAGAGCTTCAACCACCAACCAAAAATGTAATAAAACAGCATGGGCATCCTTACAGGCCCATCCCCGACATTTTTCACCATGTTGGGAGAGAATGCGAGCCATTCTTCATTAAAAATGGTGGTTGAAACATTTTTTTGTCCATGACCACATGCCAGAGGAATTTTTCAATTTTATCCCTCCAAACTCCATCAAAATACAAAAATGACTCTAGAATATTCTCGAGAATTTTACCATCTTTCCATTGATATAAATAACGCAAAAAACCAAGCTCTGGATCAAAAGATATGGCCATTTGAAATTTTAGGGCAAAACAAGGCCAAATCAGATTGACGGATGAAAATTTTTAAATTTTTCATTTTTTTGCATTTGGAAAAATTTCCCAAAAATCCCCGCAGATCCGCCATTCTAGGTGCCATGTGGCAAGTTATGATTGGATGCAGCCCTCGCACTTCATTTTTCATCATTCGGCCATTGGAAAATTTTCCAAAAAATCTCCGTCGTGCCGATGAGTTGAAGACACGTGGCAGTAGGTGATTTGCCGCGGGCATTTCCTCCTAAATTTTTTCATCGCTTTTGGTCATATTTTTACTCAGACATGTGGAAAAACCTCATTGGTTGTGGGATTTTCCTTTCCTTTTTCCCTACGGGCCTTTCCTATATTTTTTGCCACCACCGGACACGTGGCAAGCTTCCATTGGCTCGTGTTTGGGGGGCATTTTTTTCCCTTTGAAATTTCCTTCGTTTTCCTTTGGGAAAATTTCCCAAATTTTCTTGCCTTTTGCCATTACAAGACACATGGCAAAGTTGTCTTATTAGATGCGGGGCTATGGGCCAATAATTTCCCTTTCCCTTTTAGCCTTTGGAAAAATCCAAATCTACCCTCGCGTTTCAGCAGCTCCGACCCCCTGGGACACATGTCGCAACCTCATTAGTGCATGGGTCTTGGGGAAAAAAATTCCTCTTGATTTTTTACGAAAAACACTTCACCAAATTATCAAACCTTCCTCCATGGTCCGCGGGTCTTGAGACACATGTCATGAAGCCATTGGATGTGGACCCCGTGGCAAAATTTGACCTAGTGCCCTTGCAAAATATTTTACCAAAATTTTAACTTCACCTTCCGCGCTCCACAACTCCGGTGCCTAAGGACACGTGGAAAAACATGATTGGGTGTGGGCCTTTCCTCTTGAATTTTCCATGGCACCAACACTTAGTCAATTTTTTCAATTTTCTCCCCTTTGGACACATGGCGCAATCCAATTGGACGGCGGGCCTGCGGGGAAAATATTCCTTTTGAAAACTTTGCCAAACACTTGGTAAAAAACCAAGTTTTCCTCGACCCCCGCCACTTCCTTCAACACGTGGCACCATTTCATTGGCTGCGGGCCTTTCAGGGGAAAATTTCCCACAAAAACTCGCCAAGCCATAACTTCAAAAATACATGGAGTTAGGAGGAAAACTTTACCTTTATGGAAAATTGAGAAAAATCTCTATCCAATGGTGCCATTTCCAGAAAGTTTTGAGTTCCTAAAAACCAAAAATTACGATTGAGGCACAAGAGAGGGAAGAATGAAAGGAGTTAGCCACAAAATGTGCAAGGGGAACATTTTGGATAACAATACCCAAGGTGGTTATCCCCAATTTTTTTGGCATCGACCGAGCATCCGTGGCATCGTCCAGGGACTAGGAACTGATCTTGGCATAAACTGTCCTTATTGAGGTTTCTCTAAACAAACGTAAATTCTTTTGTTTTGGATGATGTACTTGTTTGTTTAAGTTGATTCTTTATGACTGGAAGTAGAGAACAAGCATCAATATCATGTTCTTTAGATTCACATATAAGACACATTTCTATGTTATCAAAAGGACAGTCTCTTATGGCATGCTTCTTCCGCATCTAGTACAATACATAGCCAAAGGTTCAGTTTCAGTGTTTTCTTTATCTTGTATTCCATCCATAGTAGAGGTTAATTGAACTAAAATATTTCTTTTAAAGTTTGCTAACTCATCCATTAGTTTGTTCATATCTAGATTCAGACTTTTCACCGATTTTCCTTTTCTAGGTCCACCCCTTATTCTGGAATAGCTTCTATAAATCTCCTTAATTTCATTCATCCTTAATGGATTAATGTCTCCACCTCCTATCAAGTTAAGGGCTTCCCTAGATTCATCATCCAAAACCTTAAGAAAAATTGTTTTACTTAACACCTCTTGAAGTACAAATCCACATCTTTTTCTCACAAAGAGGAATCTGTCTAAATAGTATTCTATGTTTTCATCTTCTTCTTGCTTGATTTTGAAAAATTCTTCCTTCCTATTTCTCCTTCTACAATAATCTTGGTATTTGTCTAGGAAGGCAGTCTCCATTTGTGCCCAAGTGGTAATAGAGTTGGATGGTAATCCCATGAACCACCTCATTATTGCATCCTTCAGAGTGGATGGAAATAACTTGAGTTTTTGATTATTTGTTTTATAGTCATAGGTCTGACATAGTACCTTGAACTCAAATAGAATATGGTCAGGGTCTTCAGATGACATCCCTATAAATGTGGGTAAATGTGTAGGTGAGATATTTTTCATTGATGTATCATCATCACCCAATTGGATTGGATAAGTAAAGGTCCTATTAGGTACTCTTTCAACTTCTCATGCCATTTTAAAAATATTTTCTAAATTTTACTCCCAATCAATGTGGTATGTGGTATGCCTTGGGGAAGGTGAAAAATCAAGAGTAGGAGGTTGACTACTCAATTGAGAATAAAAACTCACCCTAAATGGATCTTGACTAATAATCATTTTCCTAAAAGTTCTACTTCCTTCAAGTGACTGATCTAAGAATTCCAAAGGTGGAAATTTTGTTTCTTGTATGACAAGGGATAATGGTGCCTCCAATTCTTGATCAATTTCCTTATTTAGATTAGAGGATGTTATGAATTCTTGTGAAGATGTTTTTGGGATGAATATACCCTATGAGTCTCTTGGTCTACTCATATATTTTGTGATATAGTAGGGAAGATCCTTCAACTACTAGATGTATGATTGTTTCTCTTGCTAACACTTAATTAGAAAATTTCAACTAGTGAGTCCCCAGAAATGGTGCCAAAAATGATGGGTGACTTTATTCCCTTCATTTAATCAACTTCTTATTGGTGTCATATCAAACCTGGGGTTTGTCTAAAGCTATATGCAATAATATTAATCCTATTGATCGGGTAGTTGATTGTAGTTGTTTTTTATTTTACGGGGATCTTTTCAATGTCTTAAGGACTTCTTGGTAAATCCTTATTTAAATCATACTATGAAAAAATTGCTAAAAGGAACCACACTTGAAAGCTTTGTTTAAAGGAAACACACTTTGCAAAATGGAAATGAACACACTTGCTTTTGCAAATAAACACACACAACTTAGAATGCTTAAAGCGATTTGCAAGAAATATAAGAATTTATCTAAACACCTACGGGAACAAGTACACAACAGAGTTTAACTAGAAGAATTAAAAATGATATAAAATCAATAGATCTAAACTATTTTCTTAGGAAATGTAAATACCAAATAGAAAAATATCACGGTCCTTGGGGAGTGGGCCCTTGCTCCTCCTCGAATCATTATTTAACAACTTAGAATTATCTCAAACAGAATGGCTATTTCATTGATAAAACATTCGGTATTAAAAACATACTAGATATGTGTACTTATTTTATATCTATCTTCTCTGTTCTATCTCTATTTCATATATATTTTCTATATCTCTATCTACTATAGGTCTGCTTATATGTATATTTACAATCATAGTTGACTCTATGATTCTGATGAAATTGAATTGTGCCCAGAATAGATTTTGACTTGGATTGTGGCTGATCGAGACGGTTGTAAGATAATTATCCCTATATCCGCGTTCAAAAATCTTCTCATCCTTTCTTGATTGAAAGGGTCATTGATGAAAAATATCTTGATGTGGTTAGGATAGATAAAATTCAATCAGTTTTGTAACCGAGAGAAGTTTGAACCATAGCAAATCGTTAAGGATCAACACCGTGAGAGTTCCTGAGCTATCCCGGGAGTTCGAAACTAAGTCGAAAATTCGGAACTAAATCTTGGAGTTTAGGAACTAATTCTGAAATTTCTAGAACTAGATGATGACTATGTAATGGAGTGTTAGAACTAGCTTAGAAGTTAGGAACTAAGTTGTATTGGAGCAGATGCTACCGAAAACATGTTGAACGTTACATAATTCATTTCTTCGATTGATTATACCGCTTTATTACAAACTGAATTTCAAACACACTTCGTCAGAATTTCAAATATTTTAAACATTAGAATCAAAATCAATCAAAAGACATACAATTACATCCTAACTCATATTAGATCAAATAAAAGTCACAAAATGCAACCAAACTTAATAAAAAGAAGAGTAAGATGAGATCATATTTTAGACATTAATCGAGCATATTTTTGCCTCATCATAGATGCCATCAAAACCTAATATAGTACCCCTTACCAAACCATTGGTCCAACCCATTCCTCCTCCTATAATGCCTCTTCCCTCCCGATCATCTGCACCTTTACCCAAACCCACACTCACTTCCCATTGTGATCTGTTGGCAGGGTCCTACACCAACATTCTAGCCAACCTCTTAGAGACTTATGTCATCACATTACCACCACTTCAACCTTACAACCCTCTCAAACCCAAACCAAAAGGGTTTGATGAAAATAATATTTGTGCCTATCATCGTGTGTCAGGACATGATGTAGAAAATTATAAGGCTCTAAAAGCTGTTCTTCTCAAACTTTGTACTCTGAAAAAAATTTGACGACGATGACCTTCTTGATGAGGACCATGTTCCACCTTCACCTGTCACCACACATCATCATCCCTTACTTCTTCAACAACCTACATCTCCACCCCCACAACCCTTTTTCCACCTCAAAAATTTGAGATCAACATGGTTTGTATTAGGGAGTTGGCAAAACCACCACCCAAATGCCAGTGTTCCCTTCTCATTTTGCAAGGCTCTTCCCCCCATTAGGTTTTTCCCCCTCATTTCATTACAATACTCATCCAAAAGCTTCTCCATATACCACCTCCCCTTATATTAACATGGTCAAGTTGCCACTCATGCCAGAAGGACAAAGGAAAGAAAAAGAAACTAGCCCATCAACTAACCTCGTACCCAATATACCATCTGCACCTGTGCCCAAAATAACCATTCGAGGACCCACATACCCTATCTTTGATGGGGTCACCCATCATACAATGATAAAAAAATTACATCAATCCCCTCTAAAGATGTCTTTGTACGATCTCGTCCAAACTTCTGAATCTCATATAAAATCTCTTATGGAGGTTTTGTAATCCATCAAATTTTTACTCAGCGACCCCACACCAGTGGCCTCCATTATCACCCCTCACCATGTGGCATCGCTTACCAAATAATCTCCTTCTTCTACCCCCATTCCCACTCATCAAGTTTCTACCCTCGGTTTCTCGATGAGAAGATTGTACCTCTCTAATCGGATGACTTAGATCCCGCCCTTTACATTTCTATCTATATCGATAACATACGCATCTGACATGTCATGATCGATGGTGGTGCTATCATTAAGATCATCTCCTCCCATGCGTATAATCAAATATGCATCCCTTCAAATTTTATGCATAATAACCCAGTTATGTTGCATTCCTTCAACGACACCATCACCTCCATCCTTTGCACCATTATTCTCCACATTCGGGTAGAGTTCAAAGTATAATCTATTACTCGGTAGATCTTGGATTCATGTCATGGGTTGTGTCCCTTCAACTTTACACTTTGTTGTGTAAAATTTGAACATGAAGGGCATTACTATACCATACTAGTGACTGTCACCATTCAAAACATGTAACATATTATACCAACCTAACAATTTCCTTGTAGCGAGTCAAGACATCTCGCCACTACCTCCACTTCTCCTTCACCCATAGCCCCATCCATGAATGTTTTCACCACCTCTTCCAACCCAACTCTTATATTCCTACTCCACCGCAGCCTCATCGGTTGACGCATCTACTTCCCAACCAAATGATACCCCTCACGGCCAATCGTCTAGTGATTCATATATCCCCTCTACCCGCATATCAATTACCATTCCCTTAGAAGGTGTTTTTAATGCCTCATTCGGGGAGCACCACCTCTACAATTTTAACACATTCCCCACTCCGCAAGAGTATGGAAGCCTACGCCAGTACCCTCATTATGACTATCACATAGGAGAGGTTTTCCCTTATGGTCCTCCCCACATTCGCATGAACTTAACATATGGGGACTTGATCTCGCCACTTATTCACCTAAACCTCCATCCCAACATGATCATTTTCATCGACCTCCAATAACTCACTAACCACCGTTTTTCCCACACTTTCCTTCACTATTGTGCATAGAAAGGATTTTGCTTTGGTTTATACAAACAAGGTCATCATATCGTCATTCCATGTACCACTGTTGGTCCCATTATTGAGTTTTCATAATGTGCCCTAATTTTTCATGTCCAATTTTTTGAAAAATATTTTATTGTTTGATTTGGTGATCTACAATTTGTTTCTCCCAGTTGAATGCTTCAAAGGTGCCCAAGAATGTGTTGTTTTTCCCTAATTTGAAACAATTATACAAGTTTTCCCCTTTTTGTGCCCTAATTTTTCATATTTTCAGGTTGTATCCTTTTCCCGTGCCAAATCATGCAAAAGGTTGAAATTGATCGAATCGAGTTGTTTGCAATTAAAATCCCAATCCCTAGGTTGAAAACAATGTCAAAAATGATTTAGTTGATTTAAAATTATAAAAATCTGCCTTCCTTGTCGAAAATTTTGATTTCTAGGGCATCCTATGAATTTTTGACATGTTGACAGGGCATACGGGTGTCATTTACCCGTCAAATTCATCATCGCAACGCATTGGCAACGTGGCATGATATGATTGGCTGGAGGATTGGCAGGTGGTGGGTTGTCCTTGAGAAATTTGGCTTTTACTTTGCAAAATTTTCAGAGTAAATTTTTGGCCCGAAGGCCCTCACCAACCACAAGAGAACACATGTCCAGAAGAAGTCAATATGAGGGGGTAGAGGTTTTGATGCATTTGAAGTTTTTAACTTCAAAATTTTAAAAGTTAAATTTTTACCTGAAGATCCACGACCAATGAGAAGTGGGCATGTGTCTAGAAATGCAAAAAATCAAGCGAGGGCGAAGGAAAATTTTGTGAATGTTGTGTCGCTCCAATCTAGGGCCAACACATGTCCCAAAAGGGCAAAATGGAGAAGCGGGGCTTGGGGAGAATTTGAGATTTTTTTCCTTTGGAGGCAAAATCTCAAAAGTAAAGTTTGGTCTGCCTTGCCACATGGGAAAAATTTGTATGAGGGGGCGGAGGTTCGGGCCTTGGAGAGAATTTTGAAAACTTTGCAATTTTGGTAGGGAGGTTTAAAGGAAGAATTGGAGGCCTAGACCCGTAGCGAATGGGAGAGCACCATGTGGCGAGGAAGAGAGCGGATGTTCGGGCCCGTGGAGAATTTTGAGAAAAATTTCTTTTTTTTCAAAAAAGTGTCAAAATTGATGGAATTGGCCTGCATCTTCCATGGGGCCCACATATGGACATGTGGCAAGTCTAGGGGAGAAGCAGGAATTTTTGCAAAATTTTCCAAAATTAAAAAAGGTCACAAATGCATTTTTAAAAGATGGGGACCCGATCCAATCATGTTTTGACACGTGTCCCACCTTATCCAAAGGTCAAAAAGGGAATATTCAAGGATCTCATCCTCCACGTGGAGGGCTGGCATTTAAAGTTATCTAAAATCAATGGTTACTATACATTCACCATTTTGGCCGCCATGGGAGCTCCAAGAAGCTTGGAAATCAAGTTTTTTCATCAAATTTCTTCAAACCTTATATGATTTTGGGTCATCTTAGCCTTACGAGAACATTGGTGCACCTTAACTTTAACTATCCTTGAATCTTGACTTGCAATCATTTAACTATCAACTATCCTTGAATCTTGACCTGCAATCATTGAATCTTGACTGCAATCATTTAACTTTAACTATCACGGCATCTGTGATCTTGTATCTTTAACTATCCTTGAATCTTGAGATTATTTGTAAACCTTTGGGTGCACCTTAGGTCATGATAAGATAGGGATTCTTGGATACTTTGTTGGTATATTTGCTTCAATCTTTTGTAGCGAGGTTGTCAAATATTATGTGGAAGAGTGCAGATCTAGGTCTCCATTTGTGCACATATCTTGTTTGAAGGAGTATTTTAAACCTTTTGAAATATTCCTAGTATTTAAGTATTACAAATTTCTTACAAAGGTCCTCAAAGATTTTGGTAATTTCTTGTTGGTCTTGTCTAATATCTCCCAAAAAAATTCATTCAAAATAACCAACCCTACCTTATACTACCCCTGTATTGCATTGTGTGTTAACAAGAGAATACAATCCATCTATAAAAATGCACAAAGTAAATCAGGGTAATACTATGTCTCTAGCATCCTCAGTCTTGTTTTGAAAACATTTCCATCATTTAGTAGTGATAACTCTTTTGAGTTTGAATAATGGATAATTGATCATGTTTTCCCAAGGCCCCTTCCATACAATATGCAAAATACAAGGATATCTCCACCTCCTTCACTAAACAAAGGTTGTAATATAGGTTCTCTTGCCTTGGTTGATAGGCACAACCTAAAATAGTGAGGATGATTAGATCAAAATCCTTCTGAGGTGTTACCTACTCCTTCAAATCTTGAGTGCTAACAAGTTAGATAGATGTCTCCCTAGCTACAAATGACATACAAATCATTTATCTGCCTCTAAGTGTCTTGTGTAAATCCTTGATGTTGCTTGAGTTGTGAAGGAGATTAAGTTTGGGTACCAACACCACCCATAAACACAAATATTGCAATGGAATTGGCTTTGCCGTACCATCTTCCAAGAAGGACCACATCAACCTCATTGAGGAAGATAAACCTTCTCCACCCCATTCACCAATGTCACCACCTTCACCCACAGAGTCTATAGATCCCGAATCTATTCCTCCTAAAAAAATTTTCATGAACATGATTTCCCTGGGACCTTTGACTTATCAACATGATGGCGAGGCTCCTTCTTCTCTTCCCTTCTGTATCCTGACATGATCGATGATGATACACCTTCTATTAATGTCATTTAATGTCAAGACAATGAGTCCATCCTCACCTACCTTAGTGCGGAAGATTCTTATATTCACCGGTCGTTACCTTCTGAGACACAAACCATGTTGAATGAATCGACCATCAAAATCAACATTAACACTCAGGATAACCCACACATTCTAAAGATAGGCCAATCTTTAGATGCTGCTAAATAGGAAGCTTTTACTTCTTTCCTCGGGACCATAGCAATGATTTTGCTTGGTCCTATGTTGATATGCCCAGTATTGACCCAAACATTGTGGTCCACAATATTGTAACCATTCCTGATGCCAAACCCATAAAATAGAAGCTGTGGAAAATGCATCCTCACATTTCCCTTCTTATCAAAGAAGAACTTTAGTTCCTTCTCTCGGTTTCCTTCATCCTACCCATTGACTATCCCCAATGGATTTCTAATATTGTTCTTGTCACAAAAGCGATAGGGGACTCCACATTTGCACATATTTTTGTGACCTCAACCTAGCTTGCCCCAAAGGCGATTTTCTTTTACCGGTATTGACTAAGCTGGTTGATCTCATGCCGCCTATGACATGATATCACTCATGGATGGTTTTTCAAGTTATAATCAAATATTACTTGCTCTAAAAGATCAACACAAAAATTCCTTCATCACTCCTTTGGGGGACCTTCTGCTATCGAGTCATGCCTTTTGGCCTTAAAAACACTGGTGCTACATATTAGCGAGCCATGACTTATATCTTCCATGACATCATGCATCACATATTGGAAGATTATGTGGATGACCTTATTTCCAAATCCAAACATCGAGCTAAACACACGACAGTCCTTAAAGTGATCGTTGACCGCCTCATCAAGTATTGTGTTTTCCTTCAACCTAAGAAGTCTGTCTTCATGGTGCTATCGGAAAACTCCTTAGTTTCATCATTTCTTTGCGTAGCATAGAATTCGATCCTCCTAAAGTAAATACTATTCTCGAAATGGCTCTGCCTACTAATCTACATAAACTTTGAAGCTTGTAAGGTAAGTTGCAATCTACCTATTGGTTAATTTCATAACTTTCGACCACTATCAACCATTTCATCATCTCGTCAAAAAGGAAGTCTCCTTAAAATGGGATGATGAATGACACAAATCCTTTGACACCTTAAAACAATACCTTCTTCAACCACCAGTGCTCATTCCCCTAAAGATGACCAACCCTTTTACCTATACATTTCTGCTACTAACCATTCCTTAGGTGCCATGCTCACTCATTATGATGAGTAGCATAGAGAACAAGTGGTTTATTACATAATTCGTACCCTTTTAGACTATGAAACTAGGTACACCCATGCTGAAAAACTTTGCTTAGCCTTATTTTTTGTCACCACTAAACTTTGTCATTACCTACTCAACCACAAAACCTTTTTCATCACTAACACTAATCCCCTACATTACATGTATGCCAAACCCTACCAGCATCAACATGTTGCATGTTGGCTCATGCTTCTTACATACCTTGACCTCGAATTCATCCACCAAAAATCTATCAAGGGCCAAACCATCATTGACCAACTTGAAGACACACCTCTCTCTGGATATCAGCCATATAACTTTGATTTTCTGGATGAATCCATTGTTACCCTCTCTTTAGATGATACCACTTACCAGATGAACTTATCCTTTGATGGTTCCAAATGTCAATGTGGGGCGTATAAGTGTTATCCTCATTCCTCTTGATCTTTGAACCTATGACTTTATCTTTTATACTAGATTTTGATTACACTAACAACGTCACCGAATATGAAGCACTTGTATTAGGCCTTCAAACCGTCATCGTCCTAGATGTTAAATCAATTAATATCTTTTGTGATTCCAAACTAGTTGTAAACCAATTCAATGGTATATACCAGTGTCGTAACAAAATACTCTAAAAGTACAAATGTCATGTTGACATAATTTTGACTACTTTTACCGTTACAAACTTCAAACCACCACACATTCTACTAATAAATTTTTGGATACCATGGCATGCCTAGCTTATCAAATACCCACTTTTCCTGCCAACTCTAAAATATTTGTCACAATACAAAGGTTACAATCACCCTCTTATTTATCTCGAGAGGTCAACTTTTTCAAAACGGTTGTGCCTGACCCACATGACCTTTGGTATAAGTAGTTTTTAGACTATCTTTCCATTTCCATTATACCTCCTGATCTCACTTGTAATAGACAACATGCCTTTCTTAAAAGTGTATCTCGGTATGTCATCATGGGTGGTCTTCTTTATAAATGCAGCTTTAACAATATTCTCTTACGATGCCTTATAAGTTCTTAAATTCCTTACACCATCAACAAAGTTCATGATGACATTTGTGGAGGCCACTTTAGTGGCTTAGCTATCACTAAATGCATTCTTTTCCTAGGCTATTATTGGCCAACCCTAAAACGTGACTATTGTGACTATGTAAAACATTGTGTGAAATTCTAGCAACATACAAATCTTCATCACACACATAGTCATTTCTTACAGTCACATGATACCTTTGGCCTTTCTCTCAATGGAGTTTAGATCTTGTTGGAGAAATCAATCCTCATTCTTCAAAATGCCATCAATTGATTATAACCACTATTGAATACTACACTAAATTGGTAGAAGCCATTCCCCTCATTTCTACAAAATCTGAGAAAATTTGTGAATTCACTAACCATCACATCATTTATTGCTTTAATGTCCCTCACCACCTCATCATTGATAATGACAAGCAATTCAAAAAAAAACCCTAAGAAAAATTTGTGACACTTTTGGCATTCAACTCAATTTCTCATCACATTATTACCCACAAACAAATGGCCAAGAAAAATCAACCAATAAAACCTTGAACAAAATTCTTATGAAAGTAGTTGACGATACTGGGAAGGATTGGCATACGCACATTCCTTTCACCTTATAGTCTTACCACACTAGTATTCATACTTCGACTACAGCTACACCTTTATCTCTGGTCTATGGTAACGAGGCTACTTGCCTCTCAAATTATAGATTCCATCTCTCCACATCTCACTACAAGACATGCTCAACGATGATGACTTTCACCAGGACCATTTAACACAACTTACATTGTTAGATGAACATCATCTCAATGCTCTCTCATTCATCTAAATGCTCATTCTTAGATGAACGTATCAAGCATGCCTATGATAAACGTGCTCTCTTGTTCATAAGCACATATCAAGCGTGCTCTCTCATACTTAGATGAACGTATCAAGTGTTCTCTCTTGTTCATCTAACGTATCAAGTGTGCCTATGATAAACGTGTCCACAAATGAACCTTCCAGGTCAGCTATCTCATTCTGAAGGACAATCAACATGTAACCAAAGAAGAGAAAAATAAACGGGGAAAATTTTGTTCTAATTGTCTCGGACCGTATATCGTTACTAATACTTATGGATCAGGTGCTTATCATTTGTCTTCACTCAAAGGTAAACACAAACCTGAGCCCCTCAATGCCTTGCATCTTAGACCATTTTATTATTGAAATCAAGTCCTATATCACCTTCTATCTATTGACCACTTGTCCTTTGAGCACCATTCACCTTTCATGTTACTTTTTTTGAGGATCAACGACTAAACAAGAATCATGTGATTACCCATCACTTTTAGCCGTATCTTCAATATGAGTACCACGGCTCTAATCATGGCATGATTCTTGTGGATAATTTTCATATTTTTCAAAGATGGAAACCCATGGTCGTTCATCACTTGAAACCATCTCTTTCATAGTTAACTTCTATGTGCTATGGCTTTGTCTTCTAAACAAGAACCTAATATTCCTCTATAGTCTAGTCCATGACTTAAACATCTAAAATCAAAGTGGGATGCAACTCCATGAGTCAAACTTCCAGCAATGAGATGACTCCCTCAAAAGAGACATCTCTTCTCTCTATCTTGCCACTATAAATAGAATACTCCCTCAAAGGAAAACTATATAACGTCATTGCAACAACAAAATAAAATACTCGAAGCTTCCCGCATTAATCATCTTCACGAAGACCTCAAGGAGATAATATACTCATCCCATATAGACTTCCCGCATCGATCAGTCTATCACAAACAAAAAAAAAGAAGAAAATGATAATTTTTCGTCATGGACTGGCCTATTTTTGATCATGGATTTCTTGCTAGGTAAACATGATGGCGTACACTAAGTTATGCTAAACCACCCATTTTCACCTCTTTGCCTTTTCACCCTACTTTTCTATTTTCTCAAGCGACTTGTCGTAACTGTGACATTTCGTGATCATGTGAATTTCTTCACCCTTATAATAGTCCATTATGCAATGCCTTTAGGGTCTCACATTCATAAGCCAATATTTGGTATGATAAACTCATTAGGGTTCTTATCAATTAGGCGGCTCTTTTACCACCTCTTACCATTCACCTTCTTCATTACTTATTGATTACCTATACATAGGACTAGACCATCAACACCTATATTTTAAAAGACTTCCTCTTTCACCTAAACTCAACCATGCCTAAAACCAAGACTCAACCATGCCTAAAACCAAGAATCAACCATGCCTATGACCTAGAATCAATCATTCCTGAAACCTACCAACCCATTCCTCTACCTCATCATATTCTTCCCTAGCTTATGGGAGAACTACATTGGCCTGAGGCCCCTTTTCACTAGGGCTATGTAGGCAGCACTCCTAGGGCATGGGGCCCTTAGAGGTTAGCTTGGCCACTCTTACCCTAACCCATTTTCCCCACATATTTTCTATTAACATTCTATCGTAATTAATTTCCATTTTTATATAACACTTGGAAACTTACCACACATACATATCTACCATTTTATCACATCATCAAAACATCCAATCAATAATTTCACATTTCTATAATATCAAATATTTCAGAAATTTACACCATAACATACATATAACTCATCATTTATTTCCCATGTTACCAATAACTTGGAAATTAAATCAAACTTGAAAACAAATGACAAATGAAAAATGATTTTGTACAAAGTAGAATTTTCCTTTTCATTAACCCTAACCCACCATGACCGATGTTGATCATACCAAGCGGCATCGATTAAGTTTTAACTGGTATCGGTCACCTGTTATTACCCTTTTTACCCCATTTTTCTCATTTTGAACTCACTTCCTCACTACCCAATATCCTTTTACCTCACCCACACTTATGGCACCCTACCTACAAGCCCCAACTCCCCTACGGTTCCTTATTTACATCTCAAGATCTATTATTTACCTATACCTTTTCCTTACTTGTGACATGACCCATTTTCTTGAACCTAACCTACTTGTTGTGACCATTGACCTTATGTACTTTTTATGCCTTGCGATGTTGTTGCCTATGTTTTTTATCCTAACAACCTTACCTTTCCTATTATCGTGTCGTTTATCCCAACCAAACCTTTGGTGTACGAACATACCTAAACATTCTTGCACCTGACCTACATTGTGTTTCGGACCATATCCTATGCCTTGGATACCTGAATCACTTCACCCTTGTTTAGATAAACCTATCGACCTTGGACGATGTAGATTTTACAATCTCTTTAACATGGTACCATGTTGTAATATATGTGTGTGTGTGCATTTGATTTCCATTACCCATTACCCAATTTGACCCTAGCCTATTACCTATTACCCAATTTAACCATTACCCATTCCCAATTTGACCCTGGCCTATTACCTATTACCTAAGTTGACCATCACCCTTTCCCATAGTACTCATACCCTTCCCCACCTACCTTCATTTCCACCAACTACACATTTATCAAACCACTCACTAATTCTATATAACACCTCATCAGTTCCTGGTTTGAGGGGGATCACCTTCACCCACACATGGGGCAATCACTTCTTGTTTTTTTCAGCATCGCTTACCAATACAAGCTATGCGACAAAAAGGGGCAAAATGTAGACACCAAATTTGGGTCACACTCCCCCTTCACCCCACATGTATATTAATTTAATTACCTATAATTAAATTAATTCCCATTCTCACAATATCCATTAATAAATACCTTAATTAAATTAATTTCCACCTCACCTAGACACTTCATCATATACCTATTCATAGCATGTTTCCTTTTAACTAAGACTTAGTCCTACCTACCTTAATTAACTAAGACTTAATTCAACCATAAAATCACATGCCTATTCTTCCTCTAACTACATGCCCACTTATCTAAGCGTAACATTCCATTTTGATCCACGACAACGGATAGAACTAGCCAAAAATATTGTCAAGATCTGTCATTTTAGCAAACCTAGGTTTTCTTGCCTTAATCGACACCGGTCACCTCTAACCATCATCAGTTACCTTATATTAATTTAGGGTAACCTTTTCTAGAGGTTGGAAGAATTATTCGAGTTTTAGAGAAGAGAAATCTACAAGCAAACATGCACTAGAGCACTCTTGCACACCTAGACATCCTGAACCACCACCAAGCACTGATCTGAAGGTCAAGCATTCATGGTAACATTCCAGGAAGCATGACCATGGTATTGACCACTAGTTCCATGGATCAACCATCACCTCCACCTAACCACCAATTCTACAAGTACAAGTAATTACATTTATATATGCATCTTTCCATACTTACTTAGATTAGTTTATTTATCTTTGTTTAGGAGTCCTAGTCTCCTTTGCATTTCATCACCTCTCACATTCCTGCCAATCCCTCCACCTAACCACCTACAACCTATCAGCCCTCCATACTCGAATCTAGACATCTCTGAGTATTCCCAGCACTATTATCAACCTAACCATTCTTTGTATATTCTCTGTGCAATCACAGGGAATCATTAAAACCAAACTTTATTGAGTCTCTATCGGCTGACCCTACCGATTCCGGCCAACCTAAACTATCACCGGTATCCTCTCAATCGGCATCGGTCATACCGGACTAGATTTGATCTTTGTATACGGTAAATCTACCTGTAATATAAACCTCATAACATTCACCCAAATAACTCAAACCACTCAAAACTTGACCCTGACATGTCCCAACCACCTTATTCACTTGTCTCACTTCCGGATCCGATCATAGCCTAGCACTTTGTTAGATTATATTTTCTTATTATAATTTAATGAGACACCTAAATCATATCAAATAGAGTAGGATATTATTCATTTACATTATTTCATGCATTAAGTTGTTTTAAAGATTAGATTGACAACCTTCAGGATGTATCACATTTCCTAGATCTAGCACGCATTAGGTAGTCCCTTTGACATATATTGTTTAATATTATTCTTTTGGTCTTGTTTTGTATTTGTAGGTAGTCCCTCTTAGAAAAAGGAAGTTCTCACAATTAGCTTTGGATCGGTAAATCAGAATGAACACACTCTACCTTCCACCTTCATTCACAGGTATTCCTCCTCACCCTTACCTTATTTGTTTTTCTCATACATACGCAACTTATTGGTTAAACATTAATGGATAAATTGGGATGGAGGTTTATGTGGGATGATGGATTATGAGCTAAGATTATAAAGGCTAAATATATGTTCACTAAGTATGTCTCTTTTATTTCAAATGATATCCTCCCTAAAGGTTCATGCTTTTGGAATGGTTTGGGTAAATGCAAGGGTCTGTTGATGAAAGGGAGAAAATGGGAGATAGGAGATGGTAATCAGATTAATTTCTGGTAAGATTGGTGGCTCTCTGGTGAACCCCTTATTAACTAAGATCAGTGGAGAAATTTAGCAAATCACTTCATTTCCTCTATGGGCAGCCTTCTAAGAGATTACTGGGATAGAACTGAGTGGGGATGGTCTTGGAAACCTCTTCAATGGGAAGGAGAAGATGTGGGTATCAAGGAGGCAATTCAAAATTTTAATACTAATCTGGGTGGAGTGCATATTCCATCAATTCCTAAACTAGATGCTCTTATTTGGGCAGGGACTAAGGATGGTGAGTACTCTATAAGAATTGGCTATGTTGTAGCTCATAATTTCCCTCCTCCAACCCCTTGCTTGAAATCTCTTTGGGACAATACTCTTATTCTAAAGGTGAATTTATTTTTGTGGCATGTTATTCAAAATAAATTTCTTACTGTTGATAACTTATAGGCCAAAGGGATGATGATACCAAATAGGTGCATTTTGTGTAAATCTGATAGTGAAACTATTCAACATCTTTTTCTCCAATGTCCATACTCTCAAAAAAAAAAAAATTCAATATTTTGAGATTATTTCAGGTTTCTGGGTCTTACTGGAGTCTTATGTTGACTATTATGAAAATGGATTAGCCTATTTTCTTCCTTGTGTCTATCAAAGGCATGGAATTTTATGTTCCCTCATTTTCTGTGGGGAATATGGTTGGAAAGGAATAATAGGATTTTTCAGGAAAACAAAAAATCTCTATTAGAGTGGGGAATGCAATTGTTGGGGCTTTGATCAATAATTTATCCATTATTGGATTCAAAGAACAAATAAGTATCCCTCATTATGAAACTGAAATCATTCAATATTTGGGAATTTGTAAGGGCACACAACAAATTTCATTGTGGAAGAAGAATATTAGGGATAATGTGAAGTGGGAAAATCCTAAGGATGGATGGATGAAACTTAATTTTGATGGTGCAGCAAAAAGTAGTTCGGGTTTAGCTGGTGTGGGTGGTATTATTAGGAATGAGAAGGGTTCTTTCTATTTTTCCTATGTTATTCCTATTGGCAATAAAACCAATAATTATGTTGAAGCCTATGTAGTGTTAAATGGTCTAAAGTGGGCTAATCATCACCAAATAAGGAAACTTTATGTGGAAGGGGATTCTTTATACATTATAAATGCTATGAAGGGAAAATAAAAACATCAAGCCAATATTAATTCCATCATGGAAGATATAAGGGGTTTATTATCAAATTTTGAGGATGTCCAAATTGAGCATGTGTATCGCCAAGCTAATTCTTGCATGGACACGTTGGCCAATTACAGGTATGAGCTCATCATAATCATATATGGAAAGATGAGATGGACTTACCAAAAGTATTAGGGTCATCCTTAATGCCGAAAAGTATAATTTATTTCAAGTGTGGGATTTGGATCCGAGTTATCCTTACTAACGATTGTGCGAGGCCTCATATCTCTTATTTTACTTCTATTTTGGCTTTATGTGGGCAACATATTTTCTTCTTCTTTTTTCTATGTTTTGAATTATTTTTCCATCATGGAAGGTAAAATCATTAGGGTGGAGTCGTCTTCTTGTTCTTCTCTGGAAAGGGATATGGCCATTTGGGATATCTTCAAAAGTGGGGGATTACCCATTTTTTCCAAAGGCTTAATGGTTTTGATGAGAATTTGTCGAAGGAGTTCACATAGGTTTGGGATAAGGGGTTAGTGAAAATGTGTGGGGTTAGTCTTATGGTTTTAGAGGAATTGATTGGTCGGGTCACTGACATGGATTGTGATGGATGTAAGGTTTTTAAAGATAGAAAGAGGTTTCAGGAGGAAGTCTACATTTTCCTTGATAACGATGAGAAAATTTTCTATATGGAAGATGGCATAGCTCATATTTATCTCCCATGGTAGTTGTCTAAGGTTTTTTTCTTCATCATGAAGTATATTACACTTGATGGGAAGTACAGGAAGCTCCATACGCAACATTTTATGTTGCTTAACCATTTCAGAAAAAGAAAAAAATGATTATTCCTTTCTACTTTCTCAATTCACTTCAAGGGTCAGTGAAATATTTCCAAGTGAATAAAATTAAGGTCCCTCTCGCATCACGGATTTATTTATTTTTTGTTCAAAGTTACCTAAAACTAGAGGTGTCGGATTTAGGTATGGTGAAGACTAGGAAGACCATTTGACTCTGGATGATAGGCATAAGCTTAATGTTATGAAGGAGAAGGCTAAGAATGATTTAGATGTGGTGATGGATCTTCAATTTTTGTTGGGGTAGAACCTGGATACGAGTACTTTGGATGGTCTACAAGAGGGAAATACCCTAATAACTTTTTTGGCCAGCAATTTTGAGGCTCTCTCGGGATGTGGTTAACCAAGCAAAATCTAAGAATAGGAATGTGATTAAGGGGCACAATGTTTTGATGCATATTTTATGGTTCTTAGTCATAGGGTTGAATCCCTTCAGGAGATGGTTCTTGTTGGAAAAGGGAAGAAGAGAATGATAGCCATTAGCGGTTCGGATGATGATGTCTACTCCGCGATACTCAAGGCATGAATGTTGGTAAGAGCTCAAGGGCACAGGGGTAAAATTTCCTAAGGGGATTTTTACAACCTTTTTGTTGACCATTTTCAGTGGTTTTTGGATCATTCCATGTTATGGTTAGGTTTTTACTAGTTTCGGCATGGGTTTTTTGTTTCTATTGTGTCTCACTCTAGTTGAGTCAATTCATTTTTGACTCGAGTAGTTTTTGGGTGGTTTTTATAGATATTTTTGTTGGATGTGATATTTCATTGTAATATCTCTTTGTATATGGCCCTTAGAGCCCTTTTCCAAACTTTATCTATAAAAAAAAAGTACTATAAAGACTTTTAATAGCATCATAACTAAGGTATACTTTCCAAGTTGACTCGTGAAGTGGTAACAATGTTTTAAGGGATAAATATTAATTTTATAGTTTATACATGAAGTATCATAGTGTTTTTATGGTGCATAAGGTTGAGGGGAGCTTGAAGTGTTCTCTTCCCTTGAGATGTGAAGTTAAGTATGTTGTAGGACTTGTATAGTTGGTCTCTTACATTTTGAGTGGATATTACACCATATCATAGTATCTTGTATGTTGTGTTACACTATAATGAAGAGCTACAAGTCTCGTGAATACTTATTGAAGCAAAGGCAGTTATCAATGATCATATAACAAGATTATAAGGTGTCAAGGAGGCTGGTTGGGCATAGTTATTGGTGTTTTCATGTATAGTTGAAAGGGGACCAAGTTTTATGACCAAGTAAGTCACAATATCATCCAAAGAGGGTTATGAACATTGAAAAGGTAACTCATGACATATATGTTGTTGTTGATTCATCTACATGATATGAAATAAAGGTAAAATCTTGTATTTTTTCTTAGGTCATTAGAGGAGGATAATATGTTCCTAGCAGGAGTCATAAGACATATTTTTATGTGTACTCTTACGTATCAAAGAGAAGTTTTTATAATTTATTCTGAAGAATAATTTCAAGGATCTAGGTTCTATAGTTGTTAAATAGTTAGTACATGGAAATTCAAGTCAAAAAGTGGGTGTCTTAAGCTAAGATAGGTAAATAAGGAATCAATAATTTTTTTGTGATTTTTCATTCTTAGAATGATTGTTGGAATGTGTGTGTTATTATTCCAAAAGGTAACTACATTGGTCCAATGCTATCACGAGGGTAAAAAATAGAGTTCAAGAAAAGAAAACATGTATATAATATTGTTTGATGAGTTTAGTTGATGTTTACAACCAATAGATTATCTAAATAATTTCAAGGAATATGCATAATTTATGCTCAGGTATGTGCTTTTTTATTAATGTAAAAAGGGGGATAATAACTAGGTTTGTGTGTGTTTTGTGTGTGTGTGTGTGTGTGTGTTTTTTTCTATCTCATTCAAGAAAAATTTGAGCAAGAGTTTATTTTGAATGGGAGTAAGAAATTAAATATGCATTAAGTTTGAGTTAAATCTGAAAAAGGAATTCAAAGGATTGTAATTTGTTCACTAAATGTGATAAAAACTAGAAATCACTTATTCCATTCAATCCCTTCCACAATATATTTCCAATGTAACTATGATTTCTTTAACCATATCATATAAGAAAAACAACAAAATCCTCTTCTTTTTCACAAAAAAATTGAATATTAAAGTCTCTAATTTCTTCCAACAATGAGGCCTTATTAAGAATAATCAAATATATCTAATTTAAACTTTAAAATTCAAGTATACAAGCCTCCCTAAATGAGGGAAAAATATGAAAAAAAAAAACAATTTCTCAAAACCACATTGATCCAAAAATCTTCTCCTACAAGCTCCAAGTTCTTCAAATCTACAAGGCTTAGTTTACAACCCAACCATATGCATCATTATATTCCCAAAAATAAAAGTGTGGACATAATTTCCTCCCCAAGCCCATGGGAGAGAGGAGATGCTTCTCAATATTTCCCAAATGTTTTACAAACTCATAAAACAATGCAAAAACAAACTCACAAAACCAAAATAAATTCAAGCAAAGGAGTACCATTCTCCACTTTGTGCCATAGAGAGAGGGTAGTAAACCATATAATACATTAGGTACTTAGAATTATTTTAATGAAATATATATATATAATTATCAATCCTCCAAATCCACTTATACCTCCATAAAATCTTATGTCTCCCAAGATCTTCCTTGTTAAGGATTTTCAAGCCCATCCCCTTCTTGGCTTTCTTAAATCAAGGATGGGAGGAGCTCCTTCCACCATAGCAAGGAGGATCCCACTCCACAATATAAAATAGTAAGTACCTATGTATGGAATATCTTCAATTCCCTCACTAATTCCGTAAACCCACAACACAAAAGGTGGGGATGGACAAAAATGAAACACAAGTTTAAATATCACAAAATTTTCCATCAAACCAACAAAATTACAATGCTTCCATGATAAAAAAAAAAATTTAAAAAAAAAAAAAAAAAAACCTACCTCAAGATCCAAGAAAAAATTTAATCTTTACAAGCTCCAATTAAACACCAAGCTCACCAAATTCAAAAATTGAAATAATACCAAAGTAAATTGGAATAATACCAAAGTAAATTGGAACCCTAATCCCTTCAAAATTAGAGGATAAGTAAGAAAAACCCACCAACAAGAAAACCAATGGGAAGAGTCCTAAGTGGCATATAATCACCATCCTATTAGATTACATGTCACTCCTCTCACCCCAAAGCAATATAAATGGAGCAATCATGTGGATTCCCCAAAACCAAGATGAATCATTTTCACACTTGAGGTGAATCCACTCACCCTCATGAAAAATTGAAAAACCCAAGCACCATAATGGAAAATAGGTGAGTAAATTGTCATGGGAAAGAGGTAAGGACCTCTTTGCACTGAAAATATCCTACCCTTCCTATGGGTATGGTTTTGGGGATCTTTTCAAGGTAATAATGGCCCTTTATAAGCCTTGCACACTTCCCAAAAATATCATTCTTCCCAAATCCGAATTTGGGTGAATGGATTTCTTGGGAAGAGTGTAGCCTCCTCCTAAGCATGATTAACCAAACCAAATGCAAAATTAGATAAGATAAACCAACATTAAACTCCAATAAATTTTAGGAAAAGTAAGACAAGAAATTAGATAAGTTAAACAAGGTTATCACCAACAATAAAAAATCAAATTAACATCCCAATAAGAAATAACAATAAACATAAGGTGATTAATACCAAAAATTAATAATAATTCAGGAGATCAAACTTCCATAAAGGCTACTAATCAAATATGCCAATCATATGAAGACAATAATAAAAAGGGAGTAAAATTCAGCCAACTACCAATTTTATCAATCATGAGAGAAATCTCTTTAAACCCACATTCTTCATCCCTTTAATCTACACACTCAATGCACAAAAATCATATTTATCCAATAAAATGTAACTGAAAAATGCAACGTCTAATCATATCAATCAACCAAATCTTGACATAATGTAATCAACATCAATCTAGTATGGGAGGTGTGTATGTCCCCAAAACAAGATACGCACAATACTAAACATCATATATGCTACCATAAGCATCATAGAATTAAAAACATATACAACCAAATCATCATAAAATAACACTGATCTCATCATTGCCATACGGCTCAAAATACAAACAAATAATCACACATCCGGCTAAAGCGTTAGTGATAAAAAATATGATGTAAATATGTAATGTCAACAACTAATCATACATCATGTCAACAAGTTAGTAAATACCACAATATACATCATATATCCATCATAGTCTAAACATCATGTACCTGAATAATAATCAACATAGTATGACAGTCTCAATACCAACATGATAGCTCAAAATATAATTCAGTCGAATCCATAATACAGTGTCAAAAAGAGGTGGACACTACACACCTATTATGCCTAGTGTGAGATTATTCCATTACTCTATTTGTAGAGTTGAGGGAAGCACACCAAAAAAGGAAGAGAGCTCATAGGATCCAAATTCTTGGTCATTTCTCTAAATCTATACACCTTGTGGAGTAGTGATTGTCATTTTTCTAGATCATATATTGTATGAATTTCAAATAAAATTGGATAGCACGTGAAAACACCAATCAAGTAACCCCTATATTGGAGGATTTTTTTCCCTTATGAAAGGAGACCAAAGCCATTTTGTGGTATTTTATCGTAGGAAAGATTAACCATCCAATTTTTCTTACCACTTCTATAGCAGTTGGAAAGAAGGGTAAAGAGATACTCCATCAATAGGAAACTTCAAATGAAGGATCTCTAAGTTATGACAATAGGAAAGACATGTTGATCAACATCTATAGCATGTACACGAGCCAAAGTGTTCTTCCAAGAGGAAACAATGTGACTAAAAGTCAACATTGGAAGTGTTTATTATATGGTGAGTGGCATTCCATTTGAGAATTGTTTTTTAATGTGTTTATATGCATGTTTGTAAATACCTAAGTTTGGGAAAAATTTGTAATGGAGTTATTTTGACAATCCATGTATATTACGATACTATAAGAAGGGAAAATATGAAAAGTGGTAACTTGTTATATCACCGCTTATCATGTAATGTATTTTTATCCTTGTTGAGAATATTGAATAGCAAGGAGAATATGGTTTCATCTCATTTGGGAGAGCATCATGCTAGCCTATAATAGCATTGCAGCTAATATAATTCACTAAGGAGAAGACCAATCCACCAAGTATATGATAAGGTCAAATGGAAAAGATAGAAGAGAGTCGTGATCTCTCTTCATCACTGGGTCTCAGGATCTAGTTTTGGCATTCAACCTTTGAGAGAGAAGTAAATAATTATTGTATATTGGTGTAGTATGAGAAATTCCTCCTACTTATGGGAGAATAATATTTTGTTTCCCCTTATTAGGATAAGTGGGATAAGAAAAATAAATTATATGTCATTTTTATAGGAGTAGAAAGATGAATACTAAGAGTTCATTGTAGATACCTCCTAGAGACAATATAGAAAACTTGCAGATCTATTGCTAGGGAGAAAAGTAGGTGAATGTTGAAGTTAGATTCAGATGAATATTAAACTTGAGATACTCCTAGAGAAGAGATAGCCCCGTATTGGGAGAGAAATACCCATGTTGGGAGATATATACACCGATGATTTTGGATGAAAGTGATAATTTCAAATTCCTTCTATTGATATTTTACCTTGTTGAAGATTTGTAGGATGAGGTTATGCTTGACACAACATAATAGAGGAAGCCATAAAATAAAGGAGTGGTACCTTCAATGATGTTTTGAGATTAAAGAATTTTAGAGGACCAAAAGTGTCTTAGTAGGGAGGAGTGATTTTAATGACACCCATAGGTCCGAAGCTGCACAAGTTATAAAACCACTTACTTATGGAAGATCTGTTTTAGATATTTCCAATGCACTTTGAACAAGACAAAATTGACTTCGTATGCAAAAGTTACACCCCATACAATATTTACGTCAATAGGCAAAAAGGAAGTAGGATACGTAGTGATGACCAGGATTTCTATGTCGACCAATCACATGTCAACATGTACCAAGATTAATTTGAAACAATTAGTTTTGGTTTGTCACATTTGGTCTTCAACAATCAAATGTGAGATATGGCCACCTTATAACCATAATAACACTGCATAATGAGAGTGATAGTCAACTCAATGAGATGAAAAATGATTTGTATGAATCCATGGTGAGTTAAGCCACATCACCACATGGAAGAGATAAGTTTCATCCAAGATGAGATCATAACCATGCTTAAATTAATGCCACGCATGCATGCCAACTACCATCCAAAAAATCCCACAAATCATGCCCATGGAAAGGTTATTTGACCCTTTAACAATGTGGAGAGGGTTTTATTAAACCCTTAAATATTTACCACATCCCACACATGTGGGATAATAATTATCCCAAATGCATTTTTGGAGAGCATAAAGCCCACGTGTAATGTGGGAAATGCTTAATATGGTGGTGGTTTTAAAATGGGATTATTATCCCTTATAAAATGTTATGTTGAGATCCTATTAAAAGGATATGGGATAGTATTTATCCCTAAAAAATATTACAAATCCTTTTAAAGTAATTTTTGGAGAATAAGATGGGAATTATATCCCTTATCCCTTATACGTGGGATTTTAAAACAAAGGATAAATAAAATATCCTTATAAATCAAGACCCAAAACTAGTATAAAAGGCCCTCACCAAGGCATTTAGAAATACACCCAAGCCATTCAAGTTTGGAGAGTTGGGCTCTCAACTCAACCCCACTTGATTCGTGGAGGATCTCAGAGAGAGATGTGGTGATGAGATGGTTTCAAGGTGACCCTTTTTTAAAAAGGAGATTATTATCCCATTTAATTACAAAGATGGATATTTTAGAGACCATTATTATTGCGGAAATTATAATCACCCAAAGATCCCGTATTATGGAGAACTTTGTATTGTCGTTGATCAGGAGAGATTTGTATTATCCTATTATTACAGAGCATATTTTCCCATTTCTAATGGATCATTTGTATTCACCCATTTGTAATAGAGAATTTTATTTTCTCATCATTGAATATTTTATATTTTCCCATTTATAACGGAGATATTGTTATTTCACGTCTTTATAAATATTATGCCCATAATTATGAAAATTGTTACCCATCATTGTGAAGAACCGATATCCCATCTTCATGTGGAGAGTGAGATCTCAACATCATTACAATTAATTAATCACTCATTTTCATTACAGAATGAGATTGTAGGAAGGACATTGTACAAGAGAGCCGATATTTCCTAGAGGTAGAAAAAATGTATTTTCATTTTGCATACCAAATGTGTTATTGATGTAAAAATTGTACGAAAAATGTATTTGCATTAGTAATAGAGTAGTTCGGGAGTTTTTCCAAACCCATAGATGTATTCCATTAGGTGTGAACTTTGTTATCAATATGGTATTACAATTTCCTCTATTCTCATTACTTTCCCAATATATTAAGTTAATTTTTATGTTGATTTTAATATTATTCCATTTTTATGGGAATTTGAGAATTGGGCAATGTATGCCAATTTTAATGTGAAAAGAGAGAAAATTGAGAATCGTATTTATCCATAATTAGGATAAAATTGAGTCAATTTATTTGAGCCATTTTTAGATCATGTGCACACTCATAGCTTCTCATATCCATCTATAAATAGCTAAGTGCACTCATCCCCTTGTGTTTTCAAGTTCATATATTGTTTCATACATTAGTTGCAAGTATTAATGTGTCGTTATAATATTGGATAATTAATGTTAGAATTTAATTAATTAGAATAATATTTTGTAGCTCCCATTACATCCTTTAGTGTACTTAATTCAATAATATATATTTCATATAATCTAATAAGGGTGAAAACATTTTGGTGAACCCAACTTGTGATTTGACCTTAGCATCATGTTGGTGAAATAATTTGTCGTGTTTTAAATTATGAGCTTCCATGAATAGTCACGGTGCTAAGCCCCTCCTTCCTATGTAAGGGGATGATCCCATTATTGAATGTAAATTATCTCAATTATTTTGGGTGGCCAATAGGTCAGGGATCACACAGGAACACTTCACTAAACTTGTGGAAAAGTGCTTGTACAAAGTACAAGTGATGAATTTTTAGAGATGAGAAATGAAGGAGAGTTGGGGAAATTAAGAAAGAGAGAGTTATTATTGTGAGTAGGCACTAGTAGAGTTCATACATAATAACTAGAGTAGTTTCACATTCAATTATAAGAAAACCATAATGTAAGCAATTAGAAATACTAACAAACTAGAGACACACATCTATTTAGATTCATCAATCAAGGACACAAATTTCCTTCTTATTTGTTCAAGATCACTATGCTTGAAAAGTTTTAGAATAAATAAAAAATATAGGAAATCATTAGCAAAAGAAATGTAATAAATGCAGTTCTCATTTCTTGTGTAGTGGTGATACAAAGCTCAATAATCTACAACAGAAAAAACATTGCAATTTATAACATTGCAAATTATCTTCTCATATACCCCCCACATGACCTTTCAAGTTCTTATCCCACTTGTGACCTTTCATCTTCCTGGGATGTGAATAAATAAGTCCCTTTTTATAAATCAAAAGTTAATGCAACATTAGAGAGACACTTAAGTGAAAAAGACAATAATTTATTATTATATACAATTGGTTTAATCTAATTTGAATTAAATCTTATTTCAAAATAAGTTACTGTAATAAATGATATTCATATTATTAAGTACACTAACATGTAAGAAATAGACATTCAACATTGTAAAACCCTAAGAAAATGAGAGAGGGATGATGACTGAGCTCATTCTATGCAACCTAAGATTGATCATGACTGTGTATCTGTTGAAATAGACGAGAAACAATGTTGTAAAGTCTCAATGAGGGTTCAAAACAACATAAATGTATATGAGATAAGAACCCATAGGAGGACAGGAGCTCCCTATGCACTAATGATTGGGTTGGGTACCGTGTTCGCTAAAATTCTCATAACTTAGCCTTTTCTAGGTCGGAAGGTCTTTGTTGTTACTCACTCTTTATCACTTTGATTTTTCTGTTATGTCATTGGTCATACTTGTAACCTATAAAATAAATGACTACCTATAAATTCCCACAAAACACATCAAATATAATAAAAAATATACATAATGGGAGTCATTCGACCTCAAAGTGGTCACCCAAAGAGTAAAATTAAAACCAAGTGTTACACTACATCTTATAATCCATGTAGTTATCTCTGTGTGTGTATTTGTGTAGTGCCCACATTTTTATAGCTCAGTTACTTGTTGCTCATTTACTCATAGACATGTTTTGATAGAGACTTGATATGTTTTGAACATTACATTAGGAGATTTGATTTGATTAGGCATGTATGGACATTTAGGCATATAGCACCGATTTAGCTTGATTACTATGTTGTTTACATTATCTTATGATGTCATGGATACTAATTGATATGATGTTGTTTTGGAACATAGTTATATTGATGGATACTCAGTTTGTTGCATGTTGGGATTCTATGGATACATGTCATTTTATCATTGTGACTAACTTATGGTGAATTATGTATGGTTGTGCACGTTGTCACACTTTCGATTCCAGAAAGATGAAATGTTAGTCTAGAATTCATTGATATCTTATTTAGTAGTTGATTTATATTTTATCAGATAGGTGCATTTAATGTGTGCAATGAGTGTGCAGGTGACAGGTCACAGGAGAACATGGGACTCAGGCCAGCTACGCAACTTTGCACAAGTAGCCCATGGGCTAAGCCCTAGCCATGTTTATTGCTTGAGGCCTTAGTGTTAGAATTATTGTTTTGGGCACCATGGGTGACCCTCATTTGTAATGAATTATGTCTTGTAATTATTAATTTTTCTTAGGGTGTCTAGTTGTGTTGTAAACTTGTTTTGGGGAATTAATGACCCCACTTGCATTAAGTTTTGAATTAGATTAATGATGTAATTAATCTAGAGGGTTTAGGGTCACATGTGAACCCTTGGGTGGTCCCCACACCCTCTAACCTTGTGCCAAATTTTTCCAAACCCGAAATTGGGTTATTTTGGGCATTTTTAGGGACCCCTTTTTAGTTTGGGAGTTCCCTTAACATAAAAATGGGCCCTTGGACCCTACCTAATGTGTAGGGGGCTTATTTCCAAGGCTAGAGGGAGTTATCCCTCCCTTTATTCCTCTTGCTTGGTCACATCCATGTAAGGGGTATGGTTTAGTGTTCTTGTCAAAATTTGCACAAGAATTGTCTTGTTAGCATTTAGATTAATTTGGGAGAAGAGGGAAAAAAGGAATTTTACCCTTTCTCTCTTTTGTTTTGGCATATTTGACCTTGAACGAGGAGAGGGATGACACATGTCACCCCCTGATTTGTGAGAATTTTTGTTTTCTCCTCTTCAAATTCCCCTCATGGGAAGGGAAGAGAACTTTTTTTTTTGGAGCTTTTCACTTGGATGATTGGGTGATTTGGAGCTAGAGTTTACTTGGGTCAAGAAGGAGAGAAGTTTGAAGTTGGAAAGATTTTTCGAGAGAGTTTTCTTTGAGGTAGGCTCTTAAGCCTTATTGTATGTGTTGTATTCATATTAGTTGTTAAATTGTTTACTTGAAAATTTTGTTGTTGCATGTGGATTTTGGTTATTGTTTGCTTGTTTTACTCCCTCCATCATATGGAATGATGGAGTTTTGGAGTTTGTGGGGGAAGAGAGATGGATTTTTCTCTCTCAATCATCATGGCTTGATGGAAAAGACTTGTAGGATTTTATTGACTCCAATCAAATGGTTTGAGGTGGGGATGGTGATTCATTTGGCTTGAATCTCCTTCCCCATTCTTGGTAAGGAAACCCCTTTGGGGTTTGAAAATCCTTCCAAGAAGGATTTGGTGAAAGGGAGGAGGAATAAGGAGGGTTTTAAATGAAATAGGAGAAATAAGGAGGGTATGGAGATCTTGGTATTGTGCTTATATTATTGGTTATAACTCTTGGAGAACTCCTCTTCTCTCTTCCCCACTTTGTTTAGAGGTAGAACTTGGTTTCTCCTCTTTTCCTTGTAAAATTTGGAGTCTTGTCTTGGATATTTGTCTTATTTTTGTGTGGATGTGTTTTTGGTTGTTCACCTCATTCTTGTGAAAGTTGTGGTTAGTTGTCCTCTTTCCCATGGGCTTGGGGGAGGCTAGCATGCATCCCAACTTTGGGAAAGGCATGTAATGATGCCTATGGTTGGGTGGTAAACAAGCTTCTTCTCCTTGTGGTTTTCTTGAAGGCATGTGCATTGGGATCTCAAGATGGAAGTGGGTTGTTGGTTGGAGCTCTTTATCTTCTTCACTCTATTGTGGACATTACCTCTTGTCTCTTGAAAAGAATGGTTTAGTGGAAGATTCATTGTTGTAAAACCTCCTTTTTGTATTTGTAAATTTATTTTAAACTAGTGTAGGTTATTCTTGAGAAAACTCTCTCTTCAAGCTTGCAAGAAGTCTTGTAATAAACTTGAGTAGTTATGTATTTTGTGAAAAACATATTGAACATTGAGTTTGAGTCCATTGTAAATAAAATTTGGGATAACTCTTCCTTTTGAAATGAGAAGTTGATTTTTTTGAAAGCATGTTCCTTCAAAAGAAAATATTATAATTTTGGATATCTTGCTTATGTGTGCAAATCTAAAACTTTTAATTAGTATGGCTTTTGATAAGAAAATAAATCTAATAAGGAGCTTTTGGATTTATTGTATGGAAATGTTATTCTTCTTGCAATATGTCTTATCCTTGTAAATTTATTAGGAGCATTATGGAACACAATGGACTTAGTTTTACTTCCTTTTTTGTGTGAACTTAAGGATTTCATTGTATTGGGAAATCCCAATTTTTTTTTAACTTACTTCTACTTCTCAAATACTTGAAATGGGTTTCCAAGTTTCTCTTCTCATTTGTAATCCTATGTTCATTTCCCATTACCTTATATATAAAAAAGAGAGAGAAATTTTAGTAATCTCTTTTTTTATGTACACATTAAATATTGACAATTTCCTCGATTTTACAATCCTCAAAATAACAATGAATAAAATATCTTATTGTCAATCAAATGACGCTACCTAGGAAATAGAATAATAAATAAAAATATAAAATAAAATTGATTGGGGGAGGCTAAACCCTCCCCCATCCATCCCTTGCCCCCGCACATTCCTCTAGCACCATCAGACCCACCCCCGTCACCCCCTGTTGCTGCATAGCACAAAAACAAAAAAGCCTTGTCGCACTCCCCCCCGGGTCTACTCACGCCCCCCTCCACTCTATCCCCTATCCCCCCGGTTTACCTACGCCCCCTCTCCACTCTTTTCCCCCCCGTCTGTCGTCCCCCTCAAGCCGACTCCTGCGACAATCTACAACCCCACTAGATATCCCCCCCCGCGGCCATCCTTTCACCTCCACTGCATGTCCCTCGCTCCCACATGCCTCTTCCATAAATTTTTCCCCTTAAAGTACTTGTCATCGTGTGTGTGTGTGTGTGTGTGTGTGTGTGTGTGTGTGTGTGTGTGTGTGTGTGTAAATATACACACACCGAACGTGTTATTCTTCCTTAAGAGTGCAAAGAAAAAAAATATAGAGGGAAGGGGGATCCATGAATCTATCATTTCCTTAAGCTACTCCATACCTGCATGCAAGAAAACAAGCCAAAACAAGAATGAGATTTAATTGAAAAGAAGGGAAAAGAAAACCTAAAGAAGTTAGGGCATCCTTAGGGTAAACTCTAAATCAAGGGCCAGGATCAGATTAGATCCAAGGGCCCATGTTTGCTCCTCCACATTTTACGTTATGAGCATTTTATGGGAGTGAGAAAACAAAATTTAAAGGAGTATGTGGACAATTAAACATAAAGAGGGGAAAACTAAATAAATAACAAAAAGGGAAGATTAAATTTATTTGAAAGGTTGTGTAAACTTAATAAAATAGGTGATTTCAATTAATACTTAGTAGAATGAAATGAGAAAGTTGTGATGGGCTAGCATTTAGACAACTTCAAGAATTAATAATTAATAGGAATTAAATATTAACAAAAAGGGTTAAGTAGAACATTAGGTTCACCTTCAAAAAAAAAAAAATTTACCGGCTTATTGGTCTAATTTTCCAGTGTCCCGAGGCAAGGCAGTACATTTGGTATCGAGAGAGGTTCACACATGTGGACACTCTGGATAATAAGTCAAATTGTTAACAACATTGGTAATAACATTAAAAATTAAATAAATAAATAAAATAATTAAACATTTTCCGTAACCATTTAATAACTTCTTCGCTCACCTCGTGCACAGGATGGCACCTAAGAGGGGATGATCAGCTAGAGGCTTGGGGTGTAGTGTACCTACGTGGGAGGCGCTGGCACCTGAATTTGGGCCTCAGATATTATAGGTCATGTAGCAACTAATAGGAATTGTGGAGCAACATCTTCCACCACCGTAGGAGGTGAGAGAGGAGATTCCATTAGGAGCCGAGGAACCAATAGGTGATGACGTGCATTCAGAGCCACTAGAGAATGATACATCGAGGTGGGAGAGGTCACATAGCCCTTTGTTCATCACGAGAGGGTAGCCTTGTACCGTCGTAGCCGCTCACATAGTCTTAAGGGACCATTTTGGGATAGGTGACCCCTTTCACCTATTGGACTACATCACCAGGATCGGGATACAGGTAGTATGATCAGGGATCTCCTTCTCTTGTAGCCACCCACCTACACCGGCTCTATAGATGGATTTTTGCTAAGTCATGGCTCCTTAGCTTGGATAGTTACTTTGGTTTACACTCTTATGAGAGAAACGTCAAGGCGGGGTTCACCATACACCTCCTCTCCGAGACACAACAGTGTTTGGTGGAGGAATGAGGAGCGTAAGCTCCATCTGACTTGAGAGATAGTGACCTGGGAGATGTTCGAGGAGTGATTCAGGGCTCGTTATATGTCAGAGCATTTTTTGTAAAAGAGGATGAATGAGTTTCACGCCTTACGACAGGGATCTAGCATAGTAGCATAGTATGAGAGTATATTCTTGGATCTTCTATAGTATGTGGATTTCCTACAAGATGTGAAATTACAAGTTAACAGGTTTATTTGAGGGTTTAATGTAGATATAGTAGGAGCAGTTAGGATGTTATCTCCTCCCACACTTGAGAAGGTTGTTGAGAAGGCCTGCTTAGCTAAGGAGAACAGGACCAAGGCACAAGAGCACCGAGATAGAAACAAGAGAAATTTTCAGGAGAGGATACAGACCTTTCAGAGTCAGAGGTCATAGGGTATAACACCACCCCCTAGAGGAGGATTCTAGCCTCCGCCAGCAACCATGAGGGCTCCACCGCACCCACATCGTAGACATAGCAGCAGAGGGCCACCCGCAATAGGGGCTAGACAGACACAGGGTTTTCATAGAGGTGGTTCTAGAGGTAGTTTTAGTGGAGCCAGGGATAGGAGGCAGGGTACTCACGGGTATAGCCATCACACACGTAGCAGCTTTGCTAGGGTTGGTGGCGAGATCGAGTTCACTAGAGTACAGGAGGGACCTCATCTCATAGGGGTACAAGAGGATGTTTCATTTGTGGATCTCCTGATCACTATGTGCGTATGTGCCCGCACAAACCCAATACCATGGATGCATAGAGAGCCACTAGATCTAAGAAGATAGTGGGTGACGTGGGACGCGTCCATTATGTATATGCAGCAGTTGACAACCGTCAAGCCGAGCATCAGGCCACAGTCATTGAGATGACAAGTACTATCAGGGGTATTTTTGTCTCAGTACTTTTTGATTCAGGTGCTTCAAATTATTTTATAACACCTTCTATTGTGGAACAATGTGGGCTAGTGGTGGCTGGGCAACTAGATAGTTGGCAGGTGGAGTTGGCCTCTGGGGCCAAACTCGTCATGGACTCATATGTGGAGATTTATGTACTTTATTTAGGAGTCTTCTCCACTACACTTAACCTCCGAGTTATCCCTCTAGGATCATATCAGGTAGTTTTGGGTATGGATTGGATCGAGGCTCATCGAGCTAAGGTAGATTGCATAAATAAGGTCATTGAGTGTCAGGATGATCTTGGTAGTTCAGTTGTGATTTTAGGGATGAAGAGGCCTATCTCTTTGTGCATGGTCTCGGCTAAGAAACTCAAGTGAAGCATGTGTAAGGGTTTTCAGTTATTTTCTATCACCATCAGTGACCGATCAGAGAGCACTCCAGAGCACTCACCCTTAGATGATCATGTAATTTTGAGGGAGTATGCAGATATGTTTCTAGGTTAGCTTTAGGATTACCACCCCGCAGAGAGGTGGATTTCACCATTGATCTAGTACCTAGATCTGCATCAGTTTCTAGGGCTCCCTATCAAATGATGAGTCCAGAGCTTCATGAGCTCAAGATTCAGTTAGTGGAGTTGTTAGATAAGGGTCTCATTTTCCCTAGTGTATCTCCTTGGGGAGCACCGGTCATATTTGTGAATAAGAAGGATGGTTCTCTCAGGCTTTATGTTGACTTCAGGTAGCTCAACAAAGTCACAATAAAGAACCGCTATCCACTCCCTAGGATTGATGACTTGTTTGATCAGATGCGGGGAGCGAGAGTATTCTCCAAAATCGATCTCAAGTCAAGGTACCATCAGTTGGACATTTCGAGATGCGACATTCATAAGACAGTTGTTTCACACACGTTATGGGCATTGAGTTCATAGTTATTCCATTTAGATTTACCAATGCCCCATTGTCTTCATGAGCATCATGAATGGAGCATTCAAGATATTTTGGATCTCTTTGTTTTAGTGTTCCTTGATGACATATTGATTTATTCTCGTTCCGAGGAGGAAAACAAGGCGCATTTGAGACAGGTACTTCAAGTTTTGAGAGAGCAGAATTTGTATGGGAACTTGGAAAAATGTATCTTCTTTCAGACAGAGATTCAGTACTTGGGTCATATCATATCAAGATGAGGGTATCTCAGTAGATCCCTCTAAGATATAGGCTATCATGGACTAGCCAGCACCCACATCAGTTACTGAGGTGAGGAGTTTTATGGGTTTAGCAAGGTATTACCGTAGGTTTGTATAGGACTTTTCTAGGATTGCTCATCCTATTACTTCTCTTCAGAGGAAAGGGAAGAAGTTTGGTTGGTCAAAAAGTGTGAGCAATCCTTTCAGTTGCTTAAGGAAAGGTTAACCATGGTGCCCATCTTAGTAGTTCCAAACCCGATAGAGGATTTTGTGGTTTGCACTGATGCATCGCTAGAGGGTTTGGGAGTAGTTCTTATGCAAGAGCATTGGGTTATTACCTTTGAGTCTTGTAAGCTCAAGGACTATGAGCTTAATTACCCTACTCATGACTTGGAGCTTACAGCAGTTGTTCATGTACTTGTGCATTGGCGACACTTCCTTTTGGGTAGACCTTTTATTTTAAGGACAGATCATCATAGTTTATAGTATATCTTCTCACAGCCAAACCTCAATGCTCGTCAACGGCGTTGGATGGAGTTCTTATGTGAGTATGACATGGAGGTTCAGTATATCAAAGGAAAGGAAAATGTTGTTGCAGATGCACTTAGTAGACGATGACATGTGCTTGCTTCATTAACACTTCAGTCAAATTTGAGAGGTAGGATTCTTGAGCACCTTCCAGAGGATAGGTTTTATGAGGGAGCTAGACAAATGTTGGAGTCACAGGGTTCCTTAGAGGGCAGGTATTTTGGGTGTTTTTAGATACAGATGGTTTATTTCGGTTCCATAGGTGCATCTATGTGCCTAAGGCTTGTGATCTACATAGCTTCATCCTCACAGAGGCTCATCAAGCCCCATATGTAGCACATCTAGGAGTGAAGAAAATGGAAACTGATCTGAGGGAGTTATATTATTGGCCAAGTCTTCGACGAGACATAATAGATTTGTTTGCACATTTCCTTGAGTGTCAGAGGGTTAAGGCAGAGCATTCTCATCCCGTAGAACTTTACATCCTCATGATATTCCCGAGTGGAAATGGGATGTGATCTCCATGGATTTCATATTTGGACTTCCTATTTCTTCTTATCATCATGATGCCATTATGGTCACCGTGGATAAGTTGACCAAGTTTGCACACTTTTGCCAACCAAGGTCACCTATAATGCACAAAGCCATCGCCAAAGTATTTATGGAGGACATTGTTAGGTTGCATGGGATTCCAAAGACCATCATCAATGACAGGGATACCATCTACACTTTAGTTTTTTGGACTTCCTTTCAGACTGCTCTGGGTACTTAGATTAATTTCAGTTCATCTTATCATCTAGAGATAGATGGACAAACAGAGAGAGTTAATCAGGTGTTAGAGGACATGTTGAGGATGTATGTGATGGACCAACAGAAGAAGTGGGAAGATTATTTGCATTTAGTTGAGTTTCCTACAACAACAACTATCATAGTTCCATTGGTATGGCTCCTTACCAGGCTTTGTATGGATGACCTTGTAGGACACCTTTGAGTTGGGACAGACTAGATGACAAGATTATTTTGGGACCAGCTTATCTACAGGATTTAGAGCAGCAAGTTGTTTTGATTAGACAACGTCTTGAGCAGGCTAGAGCATGCCAGAAGGTGTATGCAGACACCAAGAGGATTGATCATCACTTCTCAGTGGGTGACAAGGTCTTCTTGAGAGTTCACCCGCATAAGATCCCAATCCGCTATGGAAAGGGTTCTAAGATTTCACCTTTTTGTGGGTCCTTTTGATATTTTAGAGGTCATCGGTCCAGTTTCCTACCACCTAGCTTTTCCACCACACCTTACACAGCCCATGATGTATTTCATGTTTCTGTACTACGTAGATATGTACCATATGTTTCTCATGTTTTAGATTGGTCGGCATTATAGGTAGAGGATGGAGGACAATGGAGACTGGAGCCCGTACGCATACTAGAGCACCGGAGGTTGGCCCTTTGAGGTCGAGACTTGGACTAGATTAGAGTGTAGTGGGAATGATATAACGAGATAGCAACTACCTGGGAGGATGCGACACCTTTGAGGGCTAGATATCCCTATCTCTTTCAGTGACTTCCAAGAGGAAGTCTAATTTTAGTAGAGGGGGATGTAGTGCCCACATTTTTATAGCTCAGTTACTTGTTGCTCATTTACTCATAGACATGTTTTGATAGAGACTTGATATGTTTTGAACATTACATTAGGAGATTTGATCTGATTAGGCATGTATGGACATTTAGGCGTATAACACCAATTTAGCTTGATTACTATGTTGTTTGCATTATCTTATGATGTCATGGATACTAATTGATATGATGTTGTTTTGGAACGTAGATATATTGATGGATACTCATTTTGTTCCATATTGGGATTCTATGGATACATGTCATTGTATCATTGTGACAAACTTATGGTGAATTATGTATGGTGTGTGCGTTGTCGCACTTTCGATTTCCAGAAAGATGAAACATTAGTCTAGAATTCATTGATATCTTATTTAGTAGTTGATTTATACTTTATCGACATGTGCATTTAATGTGTACAATGATTGTGCAAGTGACAGGTTACAGGAGAACATGGGACTCAGGCCAACTACGTAACTCGCACAAGCAGCAGACCACGGGCTAAGCCCAAGCCATGTTTATTGCTTGAGGCCTTAGCGTTAGAATTATTGTTTTGGGCACCATGGGTGGCCCTCATTTGTAATGAATTATGTCTTGTAATTATTAATTTTTCTTAGGGTGTCTAGTTGTGTTGTAAACTTGTTTTGGGGAATTAATGACCCCACTTGCATTAAGTTTTGAATTAGATTAATGATGTAATTAATCTAGAGGTTTTAGGGTCACATGTGAACCCTTGGGTGGTCCCCACACCCTCTAACCTTGTGCCAAATTTTTTCAAACCCGAAATTGGGTTATTTTGGGCATTTTTAGGGACCCCTTTTTAGTTTGGGAGTTCCCTTAACATAAAAATGAGCCCTTGGACCCTACCTAATAGGTAGGGGGGCTTATTTCCAAGGCTAGAGGGAGTTTTCCCTCCCTTTTTTCCTCTTGTTTGGTCACATCCATGTAAGGGGTATGGTTTAGTGTGCTTGTTAAAAGTTGCACAAGAATTGTCTTGTTAGCATTTAGAGTAATTTGGGAGAAGAGGGCTAAAAGGCATTTTACCCTTTCTCTCTTTTGTTTTGGCATCTTTGACCTTGAAGGAGGAGAGGGGTGACACATGTCACCCCCTCATTTGTGAGGATTTTTGCTTGCTCCTCTTCAAATTTCCCCTCATGGGAAAGGAAGAGAACTTTTTTTTTTGGGAGCTTTTGGCTTGGATGATTGGGTGATTTGGAGCTAGAGTTTACTTGGGTCAAGAAGGAGAGAAGTTTGAAGTTGGAAAGATTTTTGGAGAGCTTTCTTTGAGGTAGGCTCTTAAGCCTTATTGTATGTGTTGTATTCATATTAGTTGTTAAATTGTTTACTTGAAAATGTTGTTGTTGCATGTGGATTTTGGTTATTGTTTGCTTGTTTTACTCCCTCCATCATATGGCATGATGGAGTTTTGGAGTTTGTGGGGGAAGAGAGAGGGATTTTTCCCTCTCAATCCTCATGGCTTGATGGAAAAGCCTTGTAGGATTTTAGTGACTCCCCTCAAATGGTTTGAGGTGGGGATGGTGATTTATTTGGCTTAAATCTCCTTCCTCAATCTTGGTAAGGAAACCCCTTTGGGGTTTGAAAATCCTTCCAAGAAGGATTTGGTGAAAGGGAGGAGGAATAAGGAGGGTTTTAAATGAAATAGGAGAAATAAGGAGGGTATGGAGATCTTGGTATTGTGCTTATATTATTGTTTATAACTCTTGGAGAACTCCTCTTCTCTCTTCCCCACTTTGTTTAGAGGTAGAACTTGGTTTCTCCTCTTTTTCCTTGTAAAATTTGGAGTCTTGTCTTGGATATTTGTCTTATTTTTGTGTGGATGTGTTTTTGTTTGTTCACCTCATTCTTGTGAAAGTTGTAGTTAGTTTTTCTCTTTCCCATGGGCTTGGGGGACATGCATCCCAACTTTAGGAAATGCATGTAATTATGCTTATGGTTTGGTGGTAAACAAGCTTCTTCTCCTTGTGGTTTTCTTGAAGGCATGTGCATTGGGATCTCAAGATGGAACTGGGTTATTGGTTGGAGCTCTTTATCTTCTTCACTCTATTGTGGACATTACCTCTTGTCTATTGAAAATAATGGTTTTGTGGAATCTTTATTGTTGTAAAACCTCCTTTTTGTATTTGTAAATTTCTTGTAAACTAGTGTAGGTTATTCTTGAGCAAACTCTCTCTTCAAGCTTGCAAGAAGTCTTGTAATAAAGTTGAGTAGTTAGGTATTTTGTGAAAAATATATTGAACATTGAATTTGAGTCCATTGTAAATAAAATTTGGGATAACTCTTCCTTTTGAAATGAGAAGTTGATTTTTTAAAGCATGTTCCTTCAAAAGAAAATATTATAATTTTTGGATATCTTGCTTATGTGTGCAAATCTGAAAACTTTTAATTAGTATGGATTTTGATAAGAAAATAAATCTAATAAGGATCTTTTGGATTTATTATATGGAAATTTTATTCTTCTTGCAATATGTCTTATCCTTGTAAATTTATTAGGAGCATTGTGGAACACAATGGACTTAGTTTTACTTCATTTCTTTGTGTGAACTTAAGGATTTCATTATATTGGGAAATCCCAAAAAAATTAACTTAATTCTTCTTCTCAAATAATTGAAATGGGTTTCTAAGTTTCTCTTTTCATTTATAATCCTATGTTCATTTCCCATTACCTTATATAAAAAAAAAAAGAAGAGAAATTTTAGTAATCTCTTTTTTTTTTGTACACATTAAATATTGACAATTTCCTTGATTTTACAATCCTCAAAATAATAGAATAAAATATGTTATTGTCAATCAAATTGATGCTACCTAGGAAATGAAATAATAAATATAAAATATAAAATAAAATTGATTGGGTGGAGGCCGAACCCTCCCCCCAATCTGCTGTTGTCACCTACGCATTCCTCCAAAGACCACCGCACCCACCCCGTTGCCCTATTGCCTTCATAGTAGCCCTACCACACTCCCCAACCGGCCCAGTGCCCCGCGCCCCTCCTCCACTCTCCCCCTTGTCCCTTGGTCTTCCTTCACCCTCTCCACTATGTTCCCTTTTCCACTGTCTCCCTCACACACCGTGCCGCCACAATCTACACCCCCCCCACCGGTTATCCCCCTGGCCATCCTTTCACCTCCACCTGCATGTCCCTCGGCTCCCACATGCCTCTTCCATAAATTTTCCCCTTAAAGAACACTATGTGTGTGTGTGTGTGTGTGTGTGTGTGTGTGTGTGTGTGTGTGTGTGTGTGTGTAAATATACACACACGTAACGTGTTATTCTTCCTTAAGAGTGCAAAGAAAAAAAATATAGAGGGAAGGGGGGGGATCCATGAATCTATCATTTCCTTAAGCTACTCCATACCTGTGCATGCAAGAAAACAAGCCAAAACAAGAATGAGATTTAATTGAAAAGAAGGGAAAAGAAAACCTAAAGAAAGTTAGGGCATCCTTAGGGTAAACTCTAAATCAAGGGCCAGGATCGATTAGATCCAGGGCCCATGTTTGCTCCTCCACATTTTACGTTATGAGCATTTTATGGGAGTGAGAAAACAAAATTTAAAGGAGTATGTGGACAATTAAACATAAAGAGGGGAAAACTAAATAAATAACAAAAAGGGAAGATTAAATTTATTTGAAAGGTTGTGTAAACTTAATAAAATAGGTGATTTCAATTTATACTTAGTAGAATGAAATGAGCAAGTTGTGATGGGCTAGCGTTTAGACAACTTCAGGAATTAATAATTAATATGAATTAAATATTAACAAAAATGGTTAAGTATAACATTAGGTTCACCTTCAAAACAAAAAAATTACCATCTTTGGTCTAATTTTTCTAGTGTCCCGAGGCGAGGCAGTACATTTGGTATCAGAGCGGAGGTTCACACACATGGACACTCTGGGTAATAAGTCAATTGGTTAACAACATTGGTAATAACATTAAAAATTAAATAAATAGATAAAATAATTAAACTTTTTCCGCAACCATTTAATAACTTCTTCGCTCACCTCATGCACAGGATGGCACCCAAGAGGGGACAATCAGCTAGAGGCTTGGGGCATAGTGCACCTACGTGGGAGCCATCAACACCTGAATTTGGGCCTCAAATATTAGAGGTCCTGCAGCAGCTAATAGGCGTTGTGGAGCAGCATCTTCCACCACCACAGGAGGTGAGAGAGGAGATTCCATTGGGAGATGAGGAGCTGATAGGTGAGGATGCACATTCAGAGCCACCAGAGCATGATACACCGAGGCGGGAGAGGTCATGTAGCCCTTTCGTTCATCACGAGAGGGTAGCCTCGTACCATCATAGCCACTCACATAGTCTCAAGGGACCATTTGGGGATAGGTGACCCCTTTCACCTATTGGACTACATCACCAGGATCGGGATACAGGCAGTGTGATTAGGGATCTCCTTTGCTTGTAGCCACCCACCTACACCAGCTCTATAAATGGCTTTGGGGATAAGTCATGGCTCCTTAGCTTGGATAGTTACTTTGGCTTGCACTCTTACGAGAGAAACGTCAAGGCAAGGTTTGCCATACACCTCCTCCGAGACACAGCAGGCATTTGGTGGAGGAATGAGGAGTGTAAGCTCCATCTGACTTGAGAGACAAAGTGACACGGGAGATGTTTAAGGAGCTATTTAGGGCTTGCTATATTTCATAGCATTTCGTGTAAGAGGATCGATGAGTTTCACGACTTACGACAAGGTTGCAGTACAAGAGCGTAGTATGAGAGTAGATTCTGGATCTTCTACGGTATGTGGATTACCCGGAAGATGAGAAATTACAGTTAACGAGTTTATTTGAGGGCTTAATGCAGATATAGTAGGTAAAATCCAAATCAAGGGCCGGGATCGAATAGATCCAGGGCCCATGTTTACTCCTCCACATTTTAAGTTATGAGTATTTTATGGGAGTGAGAAAACAAAATTTAAAGGAGTATGTAGATAATTAAACATAAAGAGGGGAAAACTAAATAAATAACAAAAAGAGAAGATTAAATTTATTTGAAAGGTTGTGTAAACTTTATAAAATAGGTGATTTCAATTTAGACCTAGTAGAATGAAATGAGCAAGTTGTGATGGGATAGTGTTTAGACAACTTCGGGAACTAATAATTAATAGGAATTAAATATCAACAAAAAGGGTTAAGTAGAACATTAGGTTAACCTTCAAAAAAAATAAAAATTACCAACTTATTAGTTTAATTTTTCCAGTGTCCCAAGGTGGGGTAGTACAATTTGTGTCTCGTGTCATAGGTTTCCCTTTGCAAGTTACACATTGATAATGAGCTAGATTTATATTGTCCCAAATATAAAAAAATGTGTGTGATGGAATAAAATGAACTCCCCTCCTATGCAATTTATTTGGATCAATATATCCCTTGGCCCTTGTATAGATGTACTAGGTATGTACTTTATAGTGTTCGTTTGCCTTTGTGCAAGCTTAGGTGGTCATAGATAATTCTTATAGTGTTTGGATACTTATTTGAAATAAGTAACTAAGTATATATATATGATTCCCTTGTTTTAATTTCATAATTTTGAAAGGCTGGCCCAAAGTGTTAAAAGGTGAAAAACTAAAAAGACCCAACAGAGTAAGAAGAATAAAGATAAGAACAGAGCTCTTGGGTGCTTCTATCCTAACCGAATGCTAGTGTCCGAGGCCATCAAAATTTAAATCAATCAAGTGCTATAAAACTGTAAGATGAGTAAATCCAATAAATTGCAAGATATAAAACAACTAAAAGGACAAAAGGATTTTTCAACCACTAGTTCTCTTGTTTAGGATTCATGTATACATTAGTATGATTTAGGACTTAGAAATGTACCCAAGTGAATAGGTTTTGTGTCTAAATTCTCCCCCACTTTATGTTGTTGAGTGAATACTACATAACATAAAGTAGATAGAAGATGCGTACCTTGTAATCTAGAGAGGAGTGTAGATGATAGCATGTTGAGTGGAAAAGTAGCCATGTGAAGTGTGAAGTGGTCGCAATGTGAAGATTTGTAACTAGGAAAGGGAGGTACACCCTAGGGGTCAATCGTATGCATAGTAACGTGTTGTTAGATCTTTTTCTTTTCAATGTAGGTTGCTTCTTATTGCTTATAAGGAAGAAATTGCAAAATAAGAGAGAGAGAGAGAGTAATCAAAGTCTTGTACATGAAAACCAAGAGTAACGTATGTATAATTAAGTAAAAGTGTGTAGAAAGTAGTAGTTAAGTAAAGAGTGCACCTGATGTATGAGAGAGTATAGGATATAAAGTCGGCATGTTTGTCTTGGATATGTTTTCAGATATGGTTGGGATTGATCAATTCCCAACTAAGAATGTGTCAAGCCATGTATTTGAGGGCCATGCCACCAAGGATGAGATTTTGGGTGATCTCATGCCAAGAGGTGAATTTTTTGGGTGATCTCACACAAAGAGTTAGGTTTTTGGGTGATCTCATGTCAAGGATGAGTTTTTAGGTGATATCATGCTAAAGAGAAGAGTTTTGGGGAGAGATTTCTATTTTTCTCTCCTTCTATGACATTTCTCAACTGATAAGTGCCACTACAGATTGGCTTGTCCGATTTGTAACCAATTTATAGCTGAATTGTAACTAAATTGTAGCCAAATGACTAACTTCTATAATGAAGCTAAGTGTATCATATTATACATATGTATCTTAAACTGTTGGAAACTTTTTTGAACCGAGAAATTGTCTAATGTTTCCTCATGACACAAGTTCCCACCATTCATGTCTGATATTGGGTGCTAGTGTTTGTTATGTGTTTTTGATCCAAATCTAATTCGGACTACTCTATAATTGTGTTCATTTTCCAATTATGTATTGTGATGTTCTATTCTGGAGCTCTATGTTGTTGGAAGAGTGATTTTTTCACCCAATATTTTCCCCAAATTTTGGGTGTGTGTGACGAATATAGGATGATGTGGCCAAAATGATAGGATCAGAGAGTTATATGCATATCGTAGATTAGATACCTGCAGGGGGTAGGGGATGTGCATGATAGAAACCAAGGCACATGTAAACAATATAGGCTAGAAACAAATGTTAGTGTAAAATAGCTAACATGCAATAGAATACAATGTAACAAACAACTGTGAAGAGAAGAGGGATCATGAAAATCATGTTGCATACATGGAATGTCACTCATAATTTCATAAGACAATCGGGGCTGAAGTGGCCATAAGAAAATAATGATCAAGCAACACATAGGGCATATCCACAAATAGTGGAAAACAATAGCAAACAATAAGTAACATATAACCATGGTTGTATAGTATCCTACAAGGAAAATGCTACACATGAATCACTCATTATCATGTTAGAAAGATAAATAGTATGTTAAATCATGTATAGATCAATGAAAAATAAGTGAGAGTGACAAGAAGTAGTAAAACGTATAACAATAGGACCTGTGATGTGTAGTAGGAGAGTAACAAAGGTTTATGCCCTAGGATCCTTGGTGGGATAGGTAAATAATGGTGTCAAACATCAAACATCATGTAAGAATCTATAAAATTCATGCATTCGATGTGGATCTAGCTGCAAGAGGTTGAAATACCTCTAAAACACACACAAATAATTTGCAAAGAAACTAGAATCTTGAAAATAGTTTTTCTCATTCGGAATCCACACCAATATTTTGCATCCTTACAATCTTCCTTTTATTTTACATTAACTCTAAAATAACAAAAAACCCTAAAATGCCAAAAATTACCTATTAGTAAAACACCTCGGATGGGCCCCAAATTTTACATATAAAATATGCCTTCATAATTGAAGGCTGTGCTAAATTTTGGCTTATTCTATAAATCATAGAAAAATTTATTAAAACTCTAAGTTTTAGACAAAAGTAAAAAAACATTTGGAGTCAATTTTAGACCACTAGATGAAGGAATCTGGCCACAAAAATATGCCAAAGTGGAAACAAGCTTTATGTTAAAGTTGGTCATGGAATATTACTAATCAATATCTACCACCCTGGAAAATTTCAAGATGATCTAATGGTCAAATAAAAATTTATGGCCTTTAGAAAGTTATGTTCTGCATCACATTCACCTCAAGATACCGTGTGAACATGCATGTGTGTATAGAAAAAGATAATGACATACTAATAATATAGCTAGCATAGGAAACAAAGTGCAACTTGTAAGTATTATAAGCTAATAAGAGTAAATGCAACCAAGATAGGTAAACATCGTGTGCATGTGATGGTGTGATGTGATATGCAAGATGTGTAGATGGGAGGAGCCAAATTTTCCCTTAGCGGATGTGTGGGATGTGAAGTTTAGTTAGGAAATTACACCCTCAACATTCAAGTATGAACCGTAAAACAAGAGTTCATCATTGGGTAGCAAAGGTATAATATGTAGTAGAAACATTGTGTTGTATATATACAAATAAGTAATGGTATAAGAAGTAAGTGAGGAGGGGGAAAATCTGATGTCCCCAAGTGTGTATATCAGGTGTTTTTGGAAAATAGATGTGATCATTATGAGAAAGAATAGTCATATTATGTATAATGAAAAAAATGTGTATGCCATATATATAAAGTAGTATGTGTATCATGAATAGAAGGATCCATAAGTAAGCATGAGGAGAAAATTGTGTATGGAGTATCATGGGAGTAGAAAGGGAAGCCATAAGCATAAATAGATGTAGCAAGGTGTTCTCTTAGTGTACATAAGATTAAGTGTTGCTATAAATATTGACTTGAAGTGCAAAGAAAAAGTAAGGTATAGGTGTGTATGTGAGTAGTATAGATAGGCAAGCTGATGATTTGAATATGGGGGAAGTGGAAATTCAATGCCCCAAGTGTATGAGTGATGGAGATCTATCCGATGATGGTAGAGAGACCATGCCATGGTGGCAGATGTTGAAATGTGTCCCAATCATTGACATAGACATTATCTGGATTGAAAGGAGGAATTATAAGTTTAATTTTAGGAGGTTGCTGAGGGATCTCAACTTGTGGTGAGGGAATTGGTTGTTCTTCCTTTGATGGTTTGGCCTTATATGGGGCTTGTGGTGACTTTTGTGTTGCGAGAATTAATAGGAGTGACTATTGTGTGGTTATTTCTAGTCATAGAAGGATTAGATTTAGGAACCCATTGGGGTTTTGTAATTAGAGATGAGCATGTAGTAGAATGTTTTGTAGTAAATGAAATAAATCCTTGATGCTCAAGTTGCTTGATTCTTCATTCTAAAGCATAGTAATCATTTTCATGATGTCCATTAATTTTATGATAATTACAAAATGGGTGACCTTTTTATTTTGTAATCCGATAAGGAGGGTAGTAATGAGTAGGTGGCAAGGTGATTAACTTGTGATTAAGGAGCTCATAGAGAATATTGTATTTCCTATCATTTTGATGAAACTTGAGAGTTGTTTGTTGTGGTAAACATGGGATCAAGATCAGGTGTAAAAGAAGAACTAGGATGGGCATGAGAGGCATCCTTGAGATGTTGGATTTCAGACATGAGGGATGTAATCGTAGTTTCCATAGCTTGAAATTTATCTTGAAAAAAATGTGTAAAGCTTAAATTGACTCAAATATGGATTGATTAGTTGTGTTATTGTCAGGACTAATAGGGGGCTCAAAGATATGATTGAAAATTTCAATTACTTGTGAAGGTGGCATATCATGAGGGAGGTACATTGTATGTATGGATTTTTTGAGAACATCTTTACAAATTGATTTCTTTTGATGTAATTAATACAATGAGACTTGAGGAACTTTAGAGGTGATTATATGAAAGAAAAGTTAATGTGTAAAATAAAATACCTAGAAAGTGACCTAGAGGATAGGACCATGGATGAAACCCTAGGAAGAACTGTGTAGATCCTATTTATGATAAATAATAATAGATGGAAATATGAACCCTGATGCAAACATGGTTTATGGTTGGGAAAAGACATATATGATAGAGTAGGAAAAATAAGGATCTGAGTGGTTGATCAAGATTTGGGGTTGGCCAAATGATTTAATCTAATTTGAATTAAATCTTATTTAAGAGTAACTTATAGTAATAAATGATATTCATATGATTAAGTATAGTAACATGCAATCAATAATCATTCAAAATGTAAAACGCTAATTGAATGAGAGAGGGATGATGACTTAGCTAATTCTGTGCAACCTGAGAGTGATCGTGACTTTTTATCTATTCGAATTTGTAAACAATGTCGCAAAGGCTTGATGGGGTTTGAAACCCCAGAAATGTATAGGATATAATCTCTCACAAGAGGAAAGAGATTCCTTGGGTGCTAATTACTAGGTTAGGCCCCTGTGTTTGCTAAAATGTTTAGATCTTGCCATTTTTTGGGTCGGAAGGTCTTCGTTGTTACTCACTCTTTGTCACTCTAGTTTTTTCTGTTAGGTCACCATCCATACCTTTAACCTACAAAATAAATGGCTACCTACACCTTCACATAAACCACATCAAATCTACTAAAAATATATGTATAATGGGGAGTCGACCGACCTCTTTAGTCACCAAAAAGAGTGTACTTACAACCAAGCACTACACTACATATCAAATTCAGGTAGTTCTCTCTGTGTGTTTGTGTATCTCATGCACGTGCCCTAGGTTTCCCTTATGTAATTTACATGACTATATCAGTATATATCTAGATTTTCCGAACAAGAAAAAATGTGTGCAATGGAATAGAATGAACTCCTTTTCTATGCATTGTATGTATACCAATGTAGCCATTGGCCCTTGTATGGATTTTCTATATAGGTACTTTATAGTGCTCTTGTGATTTTGTGCAAGCTTAGGTGGTGATAGATAATGTGTATAGTGCTTAGCCCTTATTTGAAAGAATTAACTAAGTGTGTGTGTTGCGTGTGTGATTCCATTGTTTGAATTTTGTAATTAACAACCAAAAGGTTGACCTAACGCGTTAAAAGGTGACAAAGAAGTGAAAAGGGCCCAAAAGAGTAAGAAGAACAAAGAGAGGGACATGAGCCCCTAGGAGGGATAGGAGCATCTGGGTGCTTCTGTCCTAACTGGAAGTTAATGTCTGAGGCCATCAAAAGGTAAATCAGTCAAGTTTCAAAGTATAACTATAAGATGTGTAAAGCTAGTAAAGTGCAAGAGATAAAGCAACCAAAATGCCAAAAGGATTTGTCAACCACTAGTTTTATTACTTAGGAATCATGTATACATTAGTATGCTTTATAACCTAGAAATATACCCAAGTGCATATATTTTGTGTCTACAACAATGAGGAATTAGAAAAGGGGATAGAGGAAAGGGATAGAAAGAGAGAGAAGAAGAAAGGGAGGATTAGATACTTGATGAATAATCTCCCTCTAATGAAGAACCAACTCTATATGGCTTCTGTAGAAGATCTCTAATGATGAAATTTGTTCCCTTGACCTCCTTGTTGTATTGAGCCACTACAAATGCTACCTTCTTAGAATGTGGGATGCACACATGTTCCAAATTACTAAGCCAAGTCTCAGGAATGCTACCAAGCCTTTTGCACTATGTGAACCAATTCTCATGATCTTTTGCAGTATTAGAAATAGAGCCTCTAATATTTGTGAGAGATTCCAAAGTATTTTCATTGAATGAAGAGGGTTCTCCCAGCTATCTAGACCAACCCTCAAAGGGAAATCAAAAGTCTTTCTAACAATGTGTTCTCATTGATTAAAGGTGTTCCCTTGCACACTTTTGACAATCTCATTTGAGATCCTAGATACATTTTCTTCACAAGCCTCAAGCTTGGAAATGGCATCATTTAGCACATCACACCTTGCAATCATTGTGTGGGACCAAATGGGGGAAAAGTTCTCAAGTAATGGATGAAAACACATTATGATTCACTAAGAAGTAAGATTCAAGAGAGGTCATCTCAGAGACCAATGGGAGAATACTTTCCCAAATGGCCTTTTCCTTCTCAATCTCTCTCCTAGTATCTTTTATCTTTGACACAATATCTCGAGACATATTGAAATAGTGAAAGCACCTCAGCAAGAAAGTCTTCCCCTTTTCAATAATCATGTCCACCCATTTATCATTAGCTCTTCCCTGCATGGTGAAAAATAAGATCTCTTGATTATTTGGGAATTGAATATAAAAATGGGAGAGATTTCTTCAATCAAAGGCAAGGATGATGAACTTGGTTCAAGAAATGATTTTACATATGAAGAAAAAGTCCTAACATGCTCCTCCAATTGATCAATGGTTTTCTTGTATTCCTCATTCCATGTAAGGATCTAAGTTGAAGACTCCTTGAATAAGTGAGCATCACCCTCATGGGTAGCTTGACCCAAAGATACCTTCATCATTACATAATCATCAAGTTTCATTTCTTTCACAAGCTTATTTACCTTCATATGTGCCATCTCCGAAGCCTCAATGTAGAAACGGGAATTTTCTTGCACTTTTTTACCCTTATTAGTCCTTATGTATTTCAAGATGGCCTCAAGGTTAGGTGTCACTACTTATTACACTATCCTTGATTCTTCTCCAAGTAATTCATTTACCCATGAAAAAGGCTTAGTAGGTGTGGAAATGAAACTAGGCATCTTAGGTGCTTGGTAAGGGACCAAAGCATGACCAAGATGAGTTGATTCAAGTGCTTCAACAAGAACATTTAGATCTATTGGATAATTAGGAGACTGAGAAGGATCAATATCACCTGGTTCAAGTTTCTCCATAGGGTTTTCTTTGACTTTGGACCTCTTACAGACCTCCACAAAAGGAGATACTTCAACATCATCAACTTCCATCCTCTTTCTCTTCCTATGAAATTCAAGTGTTTCACCACCTTCAATTCTTGAAACCCTCTTCTTTTTGTACCATTTCTTGGTCCTCTGAATTACATTCATGGTTCTTTCAACATCCTTGTCTTCAAATCCTCCAGGTCTAAATGTGTCACATCACTATCTCCCACATTCAGTACTTGGTAGCCATAATGGATAGTGGCTCAAAGATGGTGTACTTGATAGGGAGGGAATGGAGATATGGATATATGTGTGAAATTTATACTTGATTTGGATACTTACTATTTTTAGTAAGTCACACCCCACCCTCAGATTCTATTTTTAGACAATTTTTCCAATTTGTTGAGTTCTAGACTTGAGGAATTACACGAGGTTTTGAAATTATTATTTTTTGGTTTTCAACACTTAATATTTTTAGAATGGCTTTGGTGCCAACTTACTAAAAATAGAAGTGTGCCTTCTAAGTGTCGATTGAGCTGAAATCAATTTTGTTAGATTAGGTTTTTTATTGTGATTTCATGCTCGAATTTATATTATTTTTATCACAAGAACTCTTGGGATCTGAAAATGAATATTTTTTCCTTTATATTCATGTGTATGGTGTAAAAATGTAGACGATAAATGGGAACAAGGTTTTTTTCATCTCCAAGGTGTTCTGGAATGGAAGCTTCAGGAAAAGTTTCATGGAAAACGGAGCTAGGATTTAAGATTTATGAGCAAAAAGGTGTTTTCATCAACAAAGGGTTCTAAAAATTTGGGAAACATAACAACATACCAGAAAAAATGGGGGTGTTAAAAATTATAAATGTAACACCCATGTTATTCTTCAACAAACTAAGGGGGAATTATAAACTATTAATTAACTTATGCCTCTACACGCAAGCAGAATAAACCCAACATACTATCAAGTTTACAAAATCCCTTAAGTTCTTATAATGTTGTAATGAATATTATCATTACTCAGCCACTACTAAATTATTCCAACATTACTTAATATTCAAAATCCATCTAGACAACCTATGATAACCATGTGCAACTGCAAAGGGTTTCATATCCTTAACTATCACCCTTCAACACTCTTTACAAGCCAATATACCTTGTATACCATTTGGTTAAACCTTATTATAGGTTAAGATAACATGTGAATATTCTTAGTGTCAACCATAAAATAACTGATGTAACCTCCATCCAACTATAGACACTACTAACAAGAATACTTGGTGAACAGACAATCCAATCAATCATTTACACTACTATGGCCATAGTTATTTGGTTTTGTGTTAGCAATCCAATTTTGATACTGCACATGATCCTATGAAACTTTTTGTCCCTTTACCACACAACCATCTCAACTAGCTATCTAGATTCCTTTCTATTGATTAAGTATTAAGTTTATAATTAATCATTTTAAGTATTCATGTATAATAAATAATTGGATTAGATTCTAAAGCTACATATATAAAAACTCAATATTTGGGTCACATGATTCATTTCAGCACCATATTTGGGTCATGTAATGACCCAATTTATTGTGTGTTCTTTCCTTTACCTGTAACCATCCCGATCCCAAGACGTGCATGGCTCATATGACATGAATGTTATCTCGTGATGCCTACCTTCATTTACATTTTATTATGCTTATGTCTGGATGAAAGGTTAAAATATTTTCATTATGTTATCCATCCCACGATAGAGGTGTACAATGATATCATCGAATCACTAAATAATGTATGTACCTATTACCACATGTAGTTCAAATTATATCATTTTACCATTTGTGATTGGGTTTAGAAAAGTGTGATTTTTAAACCAATTCATATCACTAACTTTAAATATCATTTTTCTCATTGATAGACACTTGTTTAATTTTGTTCACTTAAGTCAATTGAGTATAGAAATAATATCTTATATGATTACATTGCACTATTGTACTTGTCCATATCATTGTAATTGTTGCTTGTTAGGATTAAGTAAAAACAATATGATATTTTGCAACGAATATAATTAATTAAACATGTAAGTTATTGTTATTAAAGGACAACAATCTATTTCACATTTTTTTACTTATAAATTCATTTATATCATCATGTTTATCCCAAAGGAATAGGTATTTATATTAATAACATACTTATCTTTTAAAAGTTACATGTCAATTTTGTTGTTCGGCCTTACTATTTTCGTTATATAATTGTTAAATCATAACGACACCTTGAAACAATTATGTTATCAAATTAAATATCAACTCATAATAATTATTTTCTGATAAACAATGATACCAATATCTATCTTAACACAATCTTAAAGATCATATCAATAATCATTAATTTCATAGTTAATAACATCAATACATAATCACAAGGTGATTATCGAAGATAATCATATAATACAACAGGCCCATTTTCCCTATACATTTGTGAAGTAATACTTTCCCCTTAAATCAAGTAAAAATACATTTATTACAATCATATGAAATAGTATAATAATAATCAATGTATGATGAGTCACACGTTATCCCTTCTTTAATCAACTTATACTATTATTCATTTTTGCAAGTTGTTTGGAACATAATAACATACATGATCGGTTTAATAGACTCTGGAATGGAACATCTACATAAAACCATGTTGAATTATCATGAAATAGAGAATATAAAAAGGTTATTCATGCTTCAACTTTTAATCAATAATAAACAACAATTCATGTAATGAGATACATCCCAAACAATTATAAACATTTGCTTTATTGATTAACATTCCAATATAAACTAGATAAGATTCTATATCAATTATCAAGTTGAGTCCAACCATTATCAGAAAAAAAATATCTTATTACCATACAAAGGATTAAACATCATTACCATGTTACATTCCCTATAGTTCTAAAATTGCATCATCAAGAAATAGTTATCTTATTCACCATCACTTTTGAGCTTATATCACACAAGGATGCTTCTACCTAATTAACTATTGCCCAGCTCAAGCAGGTAAGCTATTTGGATGACACTTGATAGCTTGGGTACTAAATCAACTCTGTAGATCCCTTATAGGAGTTTAATATATTAAAGCACTAACCCAACTTTCACATCCAAATAGTCTATGTTAATGCATTAAGGAGTTTAGTAACAGTTAGTTAAAGGACTACATAGCACTAATAAATTAGTCACTTGTGTAAAACTAAGAATTAGTTCCTTAGTAATAGTATCCCAAATATTTCAAAAGATTTTATCTTATAGGTCAACAATTTTAAGTATACTTTTTAATAAAATATCCCTACTTAGATCGTAAGAGTTGTTTAACTTTTTCTAACTTACATGGTGAGCTTGATGAGATCTTATTGTTTTAACAAAAGGAATCAGGAATACCATATATATTCACCATTTTTTATAGAGAACAGATAAGGGCATAAAGTATATCTCAGCTCAACCCATACCCTGAATGGTGGGTCAAGTATTTAGCATCAAAAATAAACTTGAGTAGAACTTAACAGACAACCGATTACAACCCAATTTACAAATATATATATATATATATATATATATATATAAATTAAAAAGTCTCATCAACCTGTGGCTTAATCAATAGTCATGTTAAGTACTTTTCAATACTTGGACAACCCCAAGCAACCTCACAGGCCATACTCATTCAAGAACGGAAGGCCACAATTCCAACCTTATTCATTTTAAATACTCATGGCTATTATAATTTAATATTAACAACATGAACTTGAGTAAAGAAGATGAATCAACTAGGGTTCATTTTAAAAATCCTCTGGTAAATTGGAGGTGGAAAATCCCTAGTGAATATACTTGGAACCACTTTCGCCAAAAAGGTGAACTTTTCTAGGTTTTCGAGAATGAATTTTTTTCTGACATTTTTTAGGGAGATCCATGGCCCAGAGGCAAGTTTATGATTTTGTTTCTGAAAGTTATGTTTTATTTACATAGAAGGGAAAAATAAGGTTTTTTTGATTTATAGTTGATGCATGAAAATTGAACCAGTCATACAAAATAGAGGTTGTTGATGCATGACAACAAGGCTTATTAAAACACGTCAATAACCTTTTTTCCGCATGACATCAAGGGTTGTTGATGTGCATCAACAAGCCTTGTTGTCACGTGTCAACAATTCCCATTAATGCATGATAATAATTCTTGTTGTCATGCATCCACATCTCCAAAACCCTAATATTTGCCCTATAAATACCCTTCTGGCCCTCATTTTCACGTTCACACTTCCTCGATCATAAATTGTTTCTTCGTTATCCTAATGCTACAGTCTCAATGCTCGTAACTCCGCTCCTAGTATGTCAACACAAAATCCAATCACAAAACATCCTCTAGGTCATGAATCTCTACCTCACTCATCATCATGACTTCTCAAGATCAAAAATAAACTAGAAATCCCCAAGTCCTACCCAAGGGAAAGATTCAATATAGGAGCTTGATGTGCCCACACATTTATAATTTTTGCAAATGAATGAAAATTACAAGGATTGGGTACAAGCATGTGAATTTGTAGGGCTGGTTAACATGCCCTATTTGAGATAGATCATGACATTCTTAACTACCTCCTCTCCTCATTCAATACAAAAGATGGAAAATTTTATTACTTTGGATGATGGTCATACATTCAAGTTTAGTGTTGATCCAAGTTGATATCCATCGATTGACAGGCCTTCCATTTAAAGATTCCCCCATAGTAACAACCAAATTAAAACCCTGACTAAAGATGATAAGATTTACCTCGAATCTTGTTTTGGTTTCCATGTTGATTGTACGTGTAACGTGCTTTCATTTGTAAGATTTTTATTTTGATATTAATTCAAATTGTGGTTAATTCAACATCCAATGACTTTTTTGCAGCTCATGTCAACAAATCAAGATGAGGAGTAGATACGAAAGGAATTGCACACCACTTTCTTGCTGCCATGATTTTTTTTTTCAAGCCGAATTGTTTCTGCAAGGTCGGAAAACTGATATTCCAAATTGGGCTATTGCATACATTCTTGCATCGATCGGAAAGCGAAGATTTGATTGGTGCACATTTTTGTCTAATAAGATAAAAGTTGACATTACAAATGTTGGAGTTGCTGAAAAACCAGTTATTCATTCCACTAACTATCTCCTTGGTCTTTATTATGAGGCATATTATAATTTAAAAGGTGAACCAACTCCCACTTGCATGAGTGACATAATGAAGCAATTTTCAATTCCTATTGAAGAAAAATAGGTTAATAGTTTATATTTCGATGTTAGTAAGGTTATTGTCTTGATTTTTCACTTGTGTGACAAATATTCTTCTCTCTACTAACATTATGTACTTTTGTTTGCATCTTTACCATATGCAGAGAAGATTTTTGGAGGCCCTTCCCATGAAAAAAAAAAAAACAACATCAAGAGGAAGAGGCCAACAACATGTTGAGGCATCAATGGAGATTCCCAATCTGAAATGGAAGCTCACTCATCACCTAACCCTCAAGTGTTTGCATTAGTTAAACGACCGAGACATAATACCCTTAACATTCAATATAGGTTTTTTTACACTTACCATTTAGTATTTACTATTTACCATTTACCATATTGATTTGACATGCAGATGTTGTAGGGACTTTGGACTATTATGCATGCTTCTCAACAAGCATCACCCACTCACTCAGTCCAATCACGTGCATTTTTGATGCTCAACCACAACAAAAAATGCAACACCCTACTCCACCATACCTATCACCCACAACTCCAACACAATCAATTCAAACTCCAACATGACAACCACCTCTGGTACAACCACAGGTTGCCCCTCAACAAGGTATAACTTATTTGCTTTTTGTGTAGTTTTTAATATTTTTTCATATAAGTTAGTAATGATTTTGTTCTTGGACTTTACAGTACATTGCATTCATCCTTCACCGTCTATTCAAACAATGCCACCACCACGTCCTCCACCAACAACATCATTATGATTCAAAATTCCCACAAGAGGTTTAGGTAAAAAGACCATTGGTAAACACATGATGTCAATTTAGCCCCTAGTGGGACACTGATGATTCCCTTTGAATTTTGAACCTCTCTTTTGGTGGCTTTCCCAACACAATGGGAAAATCAATTTTAAATGAAAATAAATTTAGATGAAGATTATTTGGGCATTGATAGCAATGACCCAACAAGTTTTTTTAACACACGTGATATGATTCAAGGCCCGCAGGTATATTTCCATTTGATGTACTTTATTTAACATTGATACATATCAATTTCTTGTCTCTTTTTAATTTTTATCACATACAATTTTAATATTAATTTATTTTATCACAAATAGGATCAGGGAACCCAGAGAAAAAAAAAGAGGTAGTAGACATTGCTTGACCCGAAATCCCCATACCTCTCCATCGGCAACATCCTCTTTGGATACAGATAGTGAACAATTGACATCATTTCCTTTGAGAGATCTTGATTGGTTATGATTGTGAAGCCCATGTCAAAGAGTTTATTATGCCTCATATAAGTCATCTCATAGAATGGGAGTGAAGGGATAAAGTATTAATCAATGAGATAAAAATCATTATGATAACCATTGGAAAAGGGACAATTTATATGTTGCAGTCCAAAATCAACCTGCCAAGATGGATGCCTTACTCAACCAAGCAAAAGGTGGGACTGTCACATATAACAACAATTATAACGACAATGTTTTAGATAAATTTTTGAATAAATTAGAAAATATTAGTGTTGAAGCCCTAGTGCCTATTTCAACAAAAATGGTCAAAGGAAAAGATTTGGTGGAAATTGCAAATGCGGAAAGAGATAGAGTTGTAAGTATTATCAATTTGAAACAATATTTTTATTAATTTCTTATTTTAGTAATATGTTTAATTGAGCTCAATGTTTTTTGTTGCAGTTGAAATATGAAAACTTAAAGAGTCAAGAAAAGGTGTTCCAAGTTCACTTGGAAACCACTAAGAAAAGTTTATCCACATCAATGAAGATGAAGGAAACTATTGTTTTGGTTAACAAATAAAAACAATACACTTAAGTGGATAATTAAAGAGAATGGCTTTGACGAGAGATTTTTTCAAGGAAAAGGAAGTTGCAGATCCTTCTTTGGCATCCCATGGAGATGCTTCAAAGGAAGAAGAAGCAATCATAAAGAATCTAGACATTGTTGTGGAGGATCTTGTTAGTTATGGAATTATTGAAGAAAAGAATATATAGGAGCACAAGCCATTGGAAAAGTGGCACAAAGTCACTATAGAAACTGAAAAGGAAAGTGCCAGTGGGTCTGGGGAACTTGTTAATGATTGAGAAAATAGTCCAGTGGGTGTGGGGAACTTGAAACTTGAAATATTTTATATATTGAATTATGAAACTTGAATATTTATTTAATTTGAAGAATGTTTGGAGTTGAATATACGATGCAATGGTTTTACTTTTCATGTAATCTCATTTTTTACATAGTATTATGTTGCAATCTGGATTTTTATATGTTGTTATATATTATATATAGAAATTATAGATTGTATATGATGGTGTTTATGTTTGATATGGATGTGATGGTTATGAATATAATAGTGATAGATGATAATGATGATAATCATGATTCATGGATGATGATAATGGATTTAAACATTAGGCATTATTATTTCTCTTCCAGTTAATACAAAAAATATTCTTCTCTCTACTTGTAATGATGATGACATTAGATGTGATGACATTACATGGATGATGACATGTGGATGATGACATTAGAGTAGATATGGATGATGATGAATTGTATTTGGACATAGATGTAGCTACTAGCACGATCATGGATGATGATAATGGATTTAAATGATTATGTTTTAAGAAAATTTAGAATGTGGTATGATAGTGATGAGATGTGATAGATTTTTTAGACATTATTGATTCTCTTCCACTTAATATAGTAAAATATTCTTCTCTCTACTTGTAAAATTTGAACTTTGTATCATGTTTCTTCACATTTAAAGTTTCTTCACATTTAAACCAGGTTTCTTCACAAAATCAAATTCTTCTTCTCTCTACTTGTAAAATTTGAACTTTGTATCAGGTTTCTTCACATTTAAACCTTCTCAAAATCTTCTTCTCTCTACTTGTAAACCTTCTGAAAATCCTTAGGAAGAATCACATTACAATTTTTTGTTATGTGTTGATATCAAAATATGTCTGGAATGCATTTTCTTTAATGAAGAAAGTTTAGTTATTTACAATGCGATGTTTTTGGGAATATCAATTTTTACACGTAATTTGACTACCTCATTTATGATTTCACATGACCTGAGTACATTCAATATTTCATGTAATGATTCTCTTCCACTTAATACAACAAAATATTCATCTCTCTACTTGTAAAATTTGAACTCTGTAACAAGTTTCTTCACATTACCTTGTAACAATTTTTCCTTATCAAAATCTTCTTCTCTCTACTTGTAAAATTTGAACTTTGTAACATGTTTCTTCACATTACCTCTAATTGCATGTTTCAGTTTCTTCTCATGGAATGCATTTTCTTTAATGTTGAAAGTTTAGTTATTTACGTCTAATTATGATATTTAAAAAATAGTATTCCAAAAATGCATGCCACAAACACTACATCAAAGCATTTTGCAAATACCAAAATAAATTAAACATGATTGTTAAAACTCCAGCTATGATAGGGTTTAAGGTACCTCTAGTCTTCTAGATGGGTGAAAATGCATATGGAAGGAAAATGAGAAATCATCCTTCGCAAGTGAGCTAGACGACCTTCGAATCCAGAGAACTCAACACGAAAAATGGATTAGTATATAGATGGGTGAGTTTCCTGACAATGTCAGTCCCGAGAAGTGAGAGCTTCCTAGATGGATGTCAACCCACATTTTTGATAAAGAAAAGATGAAATATTGATTGAGAAGATGAAGGAAGAAATAGAAACATCAATGCAATGAAGATAAATTAAAATGTAGATCTGACCTAAGAAAATTAAAGCAAACCTAGAACTGTGCATGTCGATGGTGACACAAGTGTCAAGAATGTAGTGCCCAGTCGACGGTGACTGGAGCAGATCAACTGGAAATTCTGGAAGAGACTAAGAGTGGAAGAATATGTAGATCTGAACTTTGAAGGCCTTACAAATTAGTATTCCAAAAATGCATGTCACAAACACAACATCAAAGCAGTTTGAAAAATCCAAAATACCAATTAAATAAAACATATTTTTTTATAAATAATTGTATTTAAATAAATGTAAATATATATACCTGTAACATCTTCAATGATAACTAGAGCTAAAAAAAAAAAATGTTCAAAAGCCTCCTCATAGTCAATATTTGCATCTATAGAATTACAATTGTATTACGTCTAACTATAAACAATTATATTTGAATCTATTAATATGAAATTGAATAAATAACAATAGTTAAAATGTAAGGTGACAAACAATAAAAGTAAGGTCAAGGTGATACCTATTTAAAGTTGAAACAATCCATTTTCAATAGCTTCTTCATAGTCGATATTCACATCTACAGAGTTTGATGACACACCAATTCCAGTCTCATCGTTGAGAACATTTGTACTTGTAGTTGTATTATTTACACCTCTTCTTTCGGAAAGGGAATTCTAATGCAATTTCTCTATCGAAAGGAAAGGTTTCAAGGAGTAGCGAGAAACATAACACCTCATGTAACTTTTGAGATTTTTATCCAACTTGTTTCTAGTTTTGATTTTATAAAAGATAAAGCATTGAAAACCCTTTCATCCTCCATAGATCCCAAAATCATTGTTTTAACAACTCATATAATCAAAAATATTCATTGATGTCTTCTGTAACACACTACTTTGGTATATTTTTTTCCAGAGCCTTGTAATAGCACCACTCTCGGAAGGTTCATCTAAAAATTTATACTAGGACCTCATTTTCATTACAAAATCAGTTGATTGAGACTTTATTAAATCAATATTTAGTATACCTTTGATTTTGATACCCTTGACCTCTGACGTCTTGGTGAAATGATCCATTATTGTACCCATGGATTTATGGAAAATATTACTTACAAAATCTGCATGACCACCTTCAATATTCCAAAAATTTGGATTCATCACACCCATAGCTTCAAGAATTTTATCTTTGTTGAAACGTTCTCTAATTTCTGATGATAAGGATTTTGATTTTCTAAGTTTTATTCTTGTTTCAACTATAATAGAATCAAAAAAATTACATGTCACATGAACTTCTTCTCTTTCCGATCCTGTAATATCTTGACATTTTTACAAAATGTGTAGTGGTATCTCTCTCCCATTAACATTGATACAGAGGTGATCATGGATATTAAATCTCAAATAATTACTGGGATTCTTAAGATCCAATAAAATTTCAGTTATCAAAAAAATAGGTGTATCAAAACTATCTGGGAAGTGTACAAGACATCAAGACTTTGACATACCATTTTTCTCATCCGTATAAAATCAAAAATATAGATTAATCTCTCTTATGCATGCTTCATCAATGTATTGATCTCCTTCAACATTGGAAGAATGCCAACCAATGTAAGCAATGTTTCCAAATCAGTTAAATGGAACAACAAGTCCCTCACCCTATCAACATCATGATGATATTTGTGCATGAAACCAACCAACGATGGATACTCCTCATGAATTTTGCATGCGCAGCTCATACAAAGAAATCCACCTTGTCTCAACATCCTTCAGAAGTTTTTTTGCCATCTGTAATTCCAATTACAAATTTTTGAAACTCAAGAAATCACTTTGGGTTGCTTTCCATATAGGCATGTAGTTCTCTGATAAGGTCTTCTACTTTTGCAACATTTTCATAGTTGTTAACCATTTTATATGCTAAATTCATTATGTGAGCCATACAGTGAATTTCTAGCATATAAGGGGCCATTATTGTTTGTAATCAAACACACAACCCAGTTTGGTGACCCTACATGACTGATGCACCATCTGCTCCAATGCATACCAACTTCGTAGCAATTTCATAATCAATCATGCCAACAATATCTTTCAAATGAGAAACAACTATTTTATATAGGTTTTGGCATTGCAATTTTCAACCATTTTCTGAACACCCAGCAGATGTGGTGTCCTTATATGATTTTCTAAAGTATAAATGTGGATACATACCCATGTGGTGTTGTCAACTATTGTCACTTCATCAATTGATAGAGAGATAAACTTTACATTTTTACACTCTCTTTCAAATCTTCTTCTCTATCATTGCAAGGCATTTAGCCATTTCCCATGCATTATTGTCTGACCAATGAGACTGAGGAACATTTGTGCATTCCATTATATTGATACAAAACTTTGAAATCAAGGAAATATGAAATTGGTCTTCCTTTCTTAAGGATGTGGAATAAAGTAGAGAACTATATGATTTTAGCATGCAAATTTGATTGATTCATCTTACCAATTTGTGATGTGATCGTTCCACCTTTTCCATGAGATGTCTACATATTTTCTGCTCTTTTCTTCATATTTTGTTACTACGTATTTAACATGCATGCATTATTTTTCATTTTTCCACTATGTGTGTTTTTATTTTCTAGCCATCCTCCCATTTAGTCAAATATTGTTTTCCACAATGTTTTTCAATTGTGTCCAGCTTCAGTTGTATTTTTTTTTGCTTTCCCAATTTCCACATACATATTGTACATGTACATTTAGATGGGATATCTTTTGAATTAGTTGGTTGTATAGGTTCGATAAAAGGAAATTTGGCAACCCACTCGAACTTGTATGTCCTCTCAAGTTTCCACATATTCTTGTTCATTTTCAATGTTTTACTTTTACAAGAAGAATTTTGAGGAATATCACAATCATCTGGTTTCCTCTTTCATGAACCAAAATTTACATTTGATTTTTGTGTTACATTTTTTGAGTATTTGTATTTGAGATATCTGATGCACTTATGCACTCCCGAATATCTTTACACACTCAACAAGAATATTTTCAAGCTCTGACATCTCAACATAGGAATATCTTCAAGCTCTGGCATGGTATCATCATAGGTGTCATTTGGTTAATACTATGTAGAATGCATGTCCACTTCAATAATACCTTCCACATAGTCTATACTATGATTGATTCTAGTGGTATTTGTATGGGTGTTGGTGGTTGCGGTATCTAGTAAAGCAGAGTTTCCAAAATACTTGAACAGGGACTTCTGAGATTTTTTTGTTACTTTTTGGGTCTTTGAGAGCACTAAGCAACTTCCATATTATCTAAATGGTGAAGTTGAACCCTTTCATGTGTCACTTAACTCTTTTTCGTGCATCAATAATATTGTTGTCATGTGTCAACAACAAGAGTGTCATGTTTTAACAATCATTTTTCGTGTGTCAAGAGACATGTTTGTGCGTCGACAGAAAACCCTTATCGCATGTCAACAAAGAATCCTTGTCACCTTTCAGCAAAATAACCTTTTGCGCATCAAAAAAACCTTGTCTTGTCAAGTTAGAGAACCCTTTTCACACATCAGTAGAATACCCTTGTCACGCGTCACCGAAAACCCTTGTCACACATCAACAAAATACCCTTGTCGCATCGTCGTGAAAAGAATTTGTCAACAAATAAAACTTGTCGCACATCAAAAAATATCCCTTTTTTCATATGTAAATATCTCTTTTCATGTGTCAATGGTTTAGGCTCTTTCATACTGACTAAATTTGATCTACACTTTGTGTGTAGTGGTTTCACAAGTTCATGGTACTTGATATGTTGGTACCTCAAGTAAGCTAGTAGTAAGTTACTAGTATACTACCTAGTGAATCACCTAGGTTTATATAGGAGATGTTTTCAAGGGTAGGTGAATCGACCCCTAAAAAAATTATACTATAAATTTTAGGCAAATAGGACACTGACCTGTTTCGAAAAAATCACCTTTTCAAATTTTCCTAAAATGGAATTTTAGGATCCATGCCCGATAATCCTTTAAAATATCCTCAATATTCCTTTTGACATGTCTAAGAAACCAATACACACAAGAATCAAATATTTCCCTAGTGTTTCCTATAAAATATCCACGAAATCAAACCAACGTAAACCCTAAACTTTCTCATATATAAAAAAAATTATATGCCAACAATAATAGCATTTACAAGCAGTTAATATAGAAGACCAAAAATACCTCTATTGTAAATATTTTATAGACCTCCCATGCACAGCTCATCCAAATGGGCTTATCAAAATAATGCCAAAATTTAACCTTCTATGCATACATAGCTTGGGAGAGAGCTTGAACCAACAAAGTAAAAATTTAAATGAGTTACATGTAGTTAGCTTCTCTAAGAAGCTTCATGATTTTAAAAAAATTACACATGTATTCAATGCATTAAACTCCCCACAGTGCCATGTAGTGGCCAATGTAATTTTCCACTTCCATCTCCCAACTTCCCTCCAAATAACTTAGTGGAGTTTTAAATGAGCAAGTCCGAATTAAACTCTTACTACATTTGCATGGTGGAATAAATTAAATAATAATCAAATGCCTTTGGCCATTAATTTCTTACCTAGAGGAATCATTCAGTCCAAGACTTAAATCAAACAATAATCAAGTTTCCATTATATGCATGGTAGGGTTGATTTGACCAAAGATTTTAAATAAACACTATTAAGCACAAGATATGTTCGAAGAGCATGGTAATCAACACTAAAATATACCATTTGTTTTTAAACCATTAAAACAATATATTTACTTTGTTAATGGTATATCCAAAAGCCATAGTCGTCTTTTTCTCAAATTTGAATTGCCATCCGATTAGGATTCCTAACCATTTCTTATCGACCATGAATGATTTTAACTCATAGAAACAAACTATTAATAATTCATTCAACCTTCTAATCCAGCTTGCCATTGATTACACAATATATAAACATTACTGATCAAAATTTCATTATGTCAACTTATTAAGCAATTACCTTAATGATCTCAAACTTTACATGTCCCTTCTTTGAAGACCATCATTATGCTTTACGGTCTATGACCTTTGTAATGTCAAAAGAAGTTTAGTATCATAAAACTATCATAATCACTTCTTAACAATGAAAAATATTGTTTCATCCAAGTACAAATTTAATAATCATTAGAAACCATTAAATTCAGTAATAAGATAAACAAATATTATAAACATGTACAACAACCAAATATCCCACCAATATTACGAAATCATTACACACAACAAAGTAAATTAATCTCATACAACATCGCATAACAATAATAAGTTATAAATGACAAGTACTCCATTAATTCTTGGCGACAAGTTTTGTTACGTGGTTATGCTTACTGCTATGCATAAGTACGTATATATACATATAGTTGTAAACTCAACGAAGTGACAACATTTCCCTGTATTCGTAAACCACTTAACATTATAACTTTTCATTGTTAAAAATAGAATGAAATTGTGTGATGTGACAAAAAATTAGTTGAAAATGACTAATTATGAATATTATACTCACCCCTCCTTCACAAACCTAGCTAACTCACTTTTGACCCTCCTTGTTTAACTTGGGTTAGATGAGACTTCAACTAGGGATTAAAACTTACCAAATGGTTTGTAGACCCCTCATGTCCCTTACCACATTTAGTAAGGGAAAAATGGACATCATCGGTGTAAAAATGTGCATAGGTTCTTCTCATCATGATAATGGGGCATGGGGATTCAAGTTGTGAGGTTGAAAACACTTGCCTAGTGCACAATTCATGAGATTAAAGTGAAGGAGGAGAGGCCCTTCATGTGGTGGAAAAATTTTGTGTCCCCCATGTCCCCTTAACAAAGGGACATATATTCCTCCTAAGTGTACATAATGTCAACTTTTCATGAGGAAGGAGCCAGTAATTTTTGTGATTTGAAAGCATTCCCCTGACCACCTAGGTTGTCACTTAAGTGACATAACTTCAAATTATCAATATCCCTCCTTGGTGGCATACTCTAGTGTCCCCCATTTCCCATTTTACTTTTTTCAAATGGAAAAATGGACATCATATTTCTCCAAGTGTGCATTCTCCACTTTTGGAATAGGTGTCACCATTGCCTTTGCTAAAAATATCCTACTGTGAGTGTCTTCTTGTCCCAAGAGCTTCCTTTATGTTTCCTATTAGAATAAAAATGGACTAAGAGGGGTGGTGAATAATTCCTTTAAAATTTTCAATCCATTAACCATGCATACTTATAAACCTTCAAACATCAATATGATTAAACCATGCACATTTAAATCATACACATGAGCAATTAAGAACACAAGTACACATGAAGACCAGATATAAGTGGAAAACCCTCAAGGGGAAGAAACCCCACTGAAACTCTACTTATATTTAAAAAACAAAGGAATATCATGAATATTACACATCACAAATATTTTTTTAGTGAGGTGCCAACTCCACAAGGAACACCAACCCCTAGTTTAGTGGGGCACCAACCTTACAAGGAGCACCAACCCTTAATTTAGTAGATCTCCAACTATATAAAGAAGCACCAACCCCTAGATGACTCAGAACCAAATAAATCTATGTGAAATTAATTAAATCTCTTATTTGTTTCTGCAACAACTTATGATGACTCTTTAAGCTCACTCTCCTCTTTATCTCTCTCAAACCATCACTCGGCCTCCATACACAAGACTTCTTCCTTTAAGCTCATTTCACACTTTCCTAGCTCTCCATCTTCAGCACACTCTCTATAATATATTAAAATATTTATTTCCATCTCTTACAAGTCAAAAATACCTCTCACACCTCCACAAGTTCCCCTCTAGGTCGCACTTTTCTCCCTCTCTTCACTAGCACAAATGAGCTCTTCTAATTTAATTTTATACATGTGTCTTCATTAGAAAACACATAGTTCATCCATCATAAATTAAAAACACTCCCCACATCATAATAACATCATAAATTAATACCATGTAAGTTTCCATTATCACCGAGAGCCGTTTATGCCTCTATTAGGAGACAAGAAGTCCTAAAACCCCAAAACAAACTACTCACCACCAAGGGAATGAACTAGAGAAAAACCAACTTCACCAAGCCATGGAAAAAACTTAGACACATTTTAGAAACCATCAAAACTTTCTATTAACCATGAAACACTCATAAAAATATCTCACACCATGAAACCCTTATGAAAGCTTGCACATTCAAGAACCCTCAAAATTAGCCTTCAAAGAACAGGTCATAACTTCCTCAATTCTAAGAAACAAAAATTAATTATGATATATCATTGGAAATATCTTGATGTCAGGATCATTGAAAAATTCAAACCAAGTTATAACTCTACATGTATCACCTTCACATCTGTTGTGTTCCTAGATTACTCGAACTTCCCCAAAACTACCTAAAACCAACCCTCATAAATAGGGAATACTTTACATCCTATGGCCTCAACCATGATCTTAAATCATCATAGACAAGAATTACAACTCTCATTCTTAAATAAATGGTAATTTAGTCATTAGGTTAAATGGGAAACTTTTTCACAAATTGAAACTTTCTAGAAACTTTTATATTTGTGTGGGGCCCACATATAACCAAAATATTTAAATCACACCTGGAGAAAGCTAGAGGATTCATATGCAATATACAATCATAATTTTTCTCAAAAAATAAATTTTGGGTCACTATACTCAAGTTCTCTCAAGTTTTTTCAAAGCTAGGGTTTCAAAAGGGTTAAAAAGTTGTTTAACTTCTAACGTTTTTTTATTAAAATATGATGATAAAAAACCTCATTATTATTATAAAATATTCATAACTTACCTAATAAAATACCTCCATGATCTTGGGTCCCCATGTAAAGCACACACTCCCCAACGAGCATCTGAAAGTCAACTTTTAGCCTTGGTTTCTCACCTTCTCAACTCGGTTTTGGTAAAAACTCAATATATTGCACATAACTTTAAACCAACACCTAAAATTTGGACCAAATAATCATATAAACCTTTCACACACTCTCCAAATCTCAATTTTACACCACCATGCTGGAAACAGTCCAAATCACTTCACTAGGGCATGTTTTCTTAAGGATTGGGTCTAGAAAAGACCTAGAAACCATATCAAACACATGTACATACAATCTTAGACACTTGTGAGTGTATCTATACCTCATTTACATACTTCAAATTCTCACATAGCTGCTACATGATTCACTTCACCTTGATATGCCTCATTCTGCTCTCTAGGCCTCACAAACAAGCACCTAAAACATGCTTGTTTCACCAATTCTGACCTCAACACACCTTAATCAACCTTGAACACCTGTTCAAACATTCACAACACTATTACATCATAAAAACACTATCTATACCTTTGTAATTCATCATCATACTCTAACAAGTCACTACACTCTGCTCCAATGCCCATGTAAACTTATGAAATATCAATAAAAACTCATATTGACTTGACACTACCAATCAACCTTCATGTTTCTTAATGAATGACACCTCATACCGACTCCTATGCCACGTAGACACCATTTTCCATCAATGAAACTTAAAATCAATGACAACAACAAGACATGATGTCCAACATTTCCTAGGACAACATTATATCATTATGAATGGAAAACACTCAAGGAATCTAATTCCACCATTTTTAGGACTTTATTCTACCTCGCTTTTAATATTAGGCCATTTTTAAATTCTAGTCACGGGCAGTTCTCAAAAGGTCTAACTGCCACCAAAGGAAAATCTACTTTTTTTTCTAACTCAACTTATGAGACATGTATAGGGTCCTATTTGATCCACTTTGGCCTTTGAATCAACTTATAAATTTCCTTGGAACTCACAAAATCTTCAATTAAATCTCCACCAGGATCGAAGGTTTTTATCTTCACTACCAAGCTAATATCTACAAATATACTCCTCAAAATCCCTTAAAATCTTTTTCACAATGAAGTAGACACTCTTAAGTTTCCAATGATTCTCTAAGTGTAACGATTATTTGATTACTTTATAATACCTCTCGAGGCTCCAGATATGTCTAGAACAAGACAACTAGCTTTTTCACCGCTTTCATTTCCTTATACCATGCTAAAAATAGCTCGGTATTACATAACTTGTTCATAAACCTTATTTTTATTCCAAAAATTCCTAAACTCCCTCGGATTATTACATAGCTCTGTCACATATTACTTGGGTCATTTAACTTTCCATGTATGTTCGGAGAGGGTTTTCACCAGTGCAAAAAGGCCAAAAATAACCCTTTTGGAGCCTCCAGAAGCACTTATCTTCTCCTGGATCTAGATATCTTCATGAATTAGATTGAAAAATATCCCTACACATGAAACACACTTTAAAATCACATTATCACATTCCTCCTAGCCATTATGAGGGTAACACAATAGCTAAGCTTTTATGAGGACATGTTTACATTGACCAAGAGAGGGATTTTCAAATGAGGATTAGGTTGTCATGAAAAAAAATTTGAATTTTTCATGCTACACATTTTGCATGAAAACACATCAACCCTAGTTTCCTTGGGGTATTGTTGTCACTTTATATTGCACCCTTAGCTGAGGTCAAGCTCATAACTTCATTGAAACATGGAATGACCTTCAAAGTGTGGGATAATGATGCCTTTTAAGGTCAATATCTAGAGAAGGGTTGTTCTTTCTATTCTAGCTCAGTGTAACTAATCTAGCCACCACTAAAATCTATTACTAAGTAGTTATAATATAATATTTTCAAGGAACCAGGGGTTCATGAGGATGAAAAAAGGAAATAAAGAAAGGTGATGCACCAAACTAAAATAGGGTACTAATCTAGTTTGGGTGGACACAAAGATAACCCAAAATATGAATTTTTAAAGAGTACACATGGAAAACTCAAAATCGAATGATCGAAATAAGAAAAAAATATTACAAGAGGACTAATATATTCACATAAAACATGTATGCATTTAAAGGAAAGAGATTGCACTTGCAAAAACTATGAAAATTTTAGTTGTTCACAATTATATAGAGATAAGGTGTAAGATAAATCCACAAACATGTTACAGAGGTCTTCAAGTATTATCTTAGTGCTCAAAATTGAAAAGCTCTAAAACTAGTAGAAAAAACCCTTAACTCATGCCCATACAATTGTATATATAGAAAATAGAGAAAGGAGGAAAGGAGATCATATGGTATCTAATAATGAAAAAACCAACCATGTCACCAACCACCAAGGCCCAATCAGCATTCAATTTTATAGACTAAGTATGAGCGTCATAGCTTGCTTAAATCACACTCTATAATACCATTTAGGAGTGAGGGTTTTGTAGTACAAGCTGCAATGTTGGTTGTTGGGGTTGTTCAATTGTTTAAATTAAGTTGGGAAAGACTCTTCCTTGTTCAATTTTTTTTTGATCCGCTATCTTCTCGTAGTTTTCTTTGACTACTTTTCACATTATTTGGTGGTTTTGCAATTACCCATGAAAGTGTTTCTGGCCTCTTTCTCTTGATCTATGATTTCTTTCTTGTTTTGAAACTTTTATTTTCTTTTTGTGTCTTTTATCTTCTTCATTCTATGGCCTTGTGTTTCATAGAACCATTTGTTTTTCATGGATTTCACCTTTACCATAAAACTCTTTTCCCGAGGATTTTATATTTTGATTCATTCTACGAGATCATTCAACCTTACGTGGGTTTAAATTTCCCTATTGATTCATACATAGTTTTCACTCCCTAGTTAACTGTTTTAAATTTTATTTTGGATAATTTAAAAATATTATTTGAATCTGATCAAGAGATTGTTTTAAACTAAAATGATTTCACATTTTTATGTATTTTAAACCCACTATTCATAGATAACCTCTTGTAAGATAAAATTTCTTTCACAACCAACTTTCTATGATTAAGTGGAACAATTAAAAACCATTAAAAAGGATCTTATAATTCCCAAAATGGATCACAAACTAATTTAATAATACATTTCAATCTTATTTGATAATTCAAAATTGATTTGTGAAACACATTTTTTATTGTGGAAAATTATATCAAAAATGTAAATTTTTAAATTGGAGTTCCCATTATTTGCCTTGCTTATTCAATCATTCTCATGAAACTTAAATGAAAATTGAATAAAAATAGAAAGAAACTGAATCAAAGACTCCATAAGTTGATAACGAGTTCACCTAAGTTGGGTTACATCTCTGGATTCACAAAAATGTGAATTGATCTATTAGTTTATCACTTGAAGTATAAAATTATACATGTTCCAAATGAATAATAGATCATGTCACCTAGATTTAAAGCTTATTAAATATTTTAAGATTCTGATCATCTCTCGGAATTTGTCTTCAAGTTCATTCATAGCTCTGTAAGGCTTCCAAGGGCATTCTCCGTGAAACTCAGCCCAAAAAACTCTTCCACCAAGAAAATTACAATAATTCATGGAAAAATGAAGATTCCATATTCTTCATCTCTAAACTTGAAACAAATTTCAGTTCGAACCGAAGCTTGAAAATGTATCTAAGTGGCTCAAAAATAAGGATTTCTAAAACTGCTATGTTTTTCCTCTCCACAGGCATTACCAAAAGCTTGTTTAAATATAAATGATCTCTTCTTATAACTCGTTGATCTTATTTGGCATGGCAGTAGAGCCAAATTTTGTTAATTAGGTTCTTAGGGGTCAAAACCCTTCTAACCACCTCCACCACATATTTTCCAAAGTTGGTACAAGATCCCACATTTACCATGGAGAGGGGGTTGGCTTGTTTAATAATAGGGTGGTGGTTTCTTTTAAGTAGTTATGGGCCTCATTTTGGTTGATTTGCCACTTAGGTGACTAAAAATGTTTGAATTACACATTGTGTCTATTTTGGCTACGCTTATCCTCTAAGTTTGGTGCCCTTGTGGCATGGCGTGGAGACTTAGTTGATTAGTCATGTTTTTAAATGCTTGGTTATTAGTGAGTTGGCAGCTATGTTTGGCTCATCGTTAGAGATATAGGCCAATAAATGTGTCGATTTGGTCCAAGAAATGTGGGAATGAGGTGGTAAGTTGGTAATTCGGTTGAGTTGATGAATATATCAAAGCGATCTAGACCCGAATGCAACTTGACCATGCAAAGCATAATTGTAATGCAATATGAAATGTCACACATTCACCCTCGTAAATGAATTATGAGCCATATATATATAATGGTTGTAATTTAAATACAAATTAAATGCAATAAAGGCACCCCTCCTCAAAAAGAGTGTGTTGACCACCTGGTGAGGGGCCCAAACTAATAAATAATGGGCCCACCCATTTGTAAACGAGCATCAAATACCGAAGTCACAAAACCAAATTTTTACTTGAAACCTCATTTCCACTTGTCATCTTATGATTGATCCACTTGATGGATGTGCACATGTCCATGTCATCTCATACCTACATGTAGTCCATTTTTTTACTAGTTGGCCAAAAATTTCAAAAGCTATAACTTTCACGTAAGATCTTTGTTTTTAGCGTTCGTTGTATCATCAAAAATCTCTCAAAATGATCTTTCATACTTTAATAGTTTAGGGAGATTTGGGAATATATGAACTTCATAATATCTTCTAGATCAGACCTCCCCAATAAGACCTTTTTGGTCCCCAAAGTAAAATCACCCAACTGAATTGGTAATAGGTCCTCTACATGTCACAAACATAAAGAACCCAGTTTATAACATGGTAAGTTTTAAAATTGCAATATATATGTTTAAAATCCATCATATAAATGTATTTTTCCAAATAGACAAAATGTCAACACCAAAAATGATGTCCAACTAAATCCATGGCCAATACTGCAACTACTTAAATCCCAATAATTGTAACTACCATCACAAATAATTGATCAGTGTAAAAATAAACACATGTTCGCTAAAAGAGGCAAGTGTTCCATTTACACTCGTGATATAACCAATTCTTTGTAAACATAATTCCATGAAATTATAGCGAAGTATATAAATACAACCGCATTCTAATAGTAGGCTAGTGTCCACTATATAATGTGAAATTTTCAATCTTTGCAAATATCACAAACATGATCTAGAATGTTTATACCACACATGCCAAAAAATAGATGATAATAAAGACTAAATCAAGTGAACTTCAAGTGAAATATCTACCGCAATTATCTACACTACAAATAGGATAGAAATAAAATGTTTGCACAACACTGCATACCAAAAATGATGATACTGACATACACTACAAAAGATAACCGGGTATAATATGTAAACCAATTTGTTAGTGCAATGAATGTACATACTATTTATAATCATGTTTGACAGTTACAAATAGAAAAATCCCAACATTAAGGACTTATACAATGTGCAAAAATCATACATGGCTACAAAAAGTTTGTATAATCATTACAATTACAAACAGTTCCGTTAAGGGCCTTATAAGTAGTTGATACATTTACACAACTTAAAAACAACATCATACTCTGAATAAATTTTTCCAAAATATGCATACCAATCAACCGATCATCCCCATAAGAAACACTTGTATATGCTATCACAAGATTCAAAATGAATTTTTCCAAAACCATAAACAACAGAAAGTCATCAAAGTATGATAAACCTGTCACTCAAATTTCCTCTTCAGGTTACTTCATGAAAACCAAATCTGAAAATATATGGGAGATTTTCCTTTTAATTCGATCGATAGGAATCCCAAAAATGTTTTAATGATTTTGCAAGCTAATCAACTATTACATCTATGCAAACATATAACTAAGGGACTATTTTCTTATCCACTCAATTGGATTATCCTTTTTAGGTGGTTTATTTTCCTTAATATTTTCTGAACAACTGCAGGGGTTATATTTAAGATTGTTGGTTTTTCAATGCTTTCCTTATTAACAATTTTCCAATATTGTCTAAGATGCTACCAACATTTATCAATCTCATGACCTTTCTTATTACAAAGTGAGTACAAAATATTTTGTCCATGTTTTTAGGAAACTTACCCAAACTGTCATTCTCTGAACCCTGTCAGGAGAGTGGTATTTCAAAATATTTCCCAACAAATATTTTTATTTCCTAAAATTGGCTACATAGTGGTTAGACATTCCACAAAAATTGCATGGATAACTATACCACATTTTCTAAATATCATTGCCAAATTGCTTATATTGAAATAGTGGATCAAAAGTTTTACCATTTTCTTTATGGTTATGATAATAAAGAGGTGGAGGAATCTCAATACCTCATCTTTTTGATTTCTTACCAAGTCCTTCTTTAGACGATGATTCACCAGATGCTAAGGGGGAAGACACTTTGTTGTCAGAAGCTCATCTTCTTTCATCAATTTTGGATCATTCTCAAACTTCCATTTTCCCGCCACTAGTGTAACCCAAACTTATAAAAAGAGGACAATCCTTGACCTATATTAGGTTAGGTATACCTTGGTTGTTCTTACCAAGGTCATTCTCATTAAATCCAATTTTAGTTAATAAATTAGATCCAAGTCCTTTATTGTGCTTTTAAAAAACACCAACAACAATTTTACTTGAATCTAAATTTGGATGGGAGGAGGCATCATATGGTGAAAAAATTATAGTGCACTCATCTATCATGGTTCTTGCATCTAAAGTGGAAAGAAGATTCTTTTTCAACACACCACATTGTAATCCGATCAAGATTTCATCCTTTGATTCAAGCTCGGATTTCAAACATGAAATTTGTTCCTCAAGAGAAAATAACTTACATCTCAAGAATGCATTCTCTTCCTAAATTTTTCTATTCATGTTTTCAAGCTCTTCCAGGACTCTCTCTGTTTTCAAGGCTTTCCCCATGGCTACATGTAGATTGTTTCCTTCTAAAATCTGCACACTACAATAGAAGATCAACAAGCCCAAAATGAAAGTACCAAATTGATATCAAATGTAATTTAAAGGAAACACTGAGTCTAACTGGATCTGATACCAAAATATGATCCATAAACAGCTTTTTTCCCCTAGTTAACGATTTTAAATTTTATTCCAAATACTTTAAAAATATGATTTTCATATGATCAAGAGATTATTTTACATGTGTATGTTTTTTCAAACCCATTGTTCACATATAACCTCTTATAAGATCAAATTTATTTCACAACCAACTTTCTATGATCAAGGGGAACAATTAAAAATCATTAAAAACTGATCTTATAATTCCTAAAATTGATCACAAGTTGATTTAATAATGCATTTCAATCTGATTTGATCATCCAAAATTGATTTTTGCAACACATTTATGATTGTAGAAACTTATATCAAAAATGCAACTTTTAAAAGTGGATTTCCCATTAATTGCCTTGATTATTCAATCATTCTCATGAAACTGAAATGTAAATTGAATAAAATATCAAGAAATTGAATCAAAGACTCCACAATTTGATAATTGAGTTTTTCAAATTTGGGCTACGTCTTTGGATTCACAAAAATGTGAATCGATCTATTAGTTTATCACTTGAAGTACAAAATTATACATGTTCCAAATGAATAATAGATCATTTCACCTACATTTAGATCTTATTACAGATTTTTAGACTTTGATCATCTCTCAGAATTCATCTCCAAGTTCATATGTGGCTCCATAAGGCTTCCAAGTGCATTCTCCATGAAACTGAGACTAAAAAAATATTCCACAAGGAAAATTAAAACACTTCATGGAAAAATTAAGACACCATATTCTTCATCTCTAACTTTGGAAAAAATTTCCAATTCTGACCGAAGCTTGAAAATTTCTCGAGTGCCTTAAAAATAAGGATTTCCAAAATTGCTTTGTTTTTCCTATTCGTGGTGATTGCAAAAGCTTGTTTAAATATAAACGCGATCTTCTTATAACTCACCGAGATTCTTTGGCATTTCTATATAGATAATTTTTTTCTAACTATGTGGTTATGGAGTCAAAACCCCCTAACCACCTCTACCACATATTTTCCAAAAGTGGGTACAAGATCCCATATTTACTACTGAGAGAGGGGAGTTGTTTTGTTTAATAATAGGGTGGTGGAGTTTGTTTTAAGTAGTTATCGGCTGCATTTTGGTTGATCTCGCCACATTGGTGGTTGGTAATGTTTGAATTCCATGTTGTGGCCATTATGGCTATGCTCATCCTCCAAGTTTGGTGCCCTCGTGGCATGGCATAGAGACTTGGTTGATCAATCAAGTTGTTAAATGCTCGGTTATTAGTGAGATAGCAACTATGTTTGGCTTGTTATTAGATATATGAGCTGAGTAATGTGCCAAGTTGGTGCGAGAAATGTGCGAAAGAGGTGGCAATTTGGTAAGTTGACTAAGTTGATGAATATCTCGGGTGAGCAAGACCCAAATGCAACTTGACCCTTCATGGCATAAGCGTAATGCAATATGACATCTCCCATATTCACCTTGCAAATGCACTATGATGCATATATATATATATATATATATATATATATATATATATATGATGTAAAGGTGGAAAAGGCACCCCTCCTCAAAAAGAGTGTGTTGACCTTGGCTGAGGGCCCCCAGCAAGCAAATAGTAGGGCCCACCTGTCCATAAATAGGTGTCAAAGACTGTAGTCACAAAACCAAATATTTACTTAAAACATCATTACCACTTATCATCTTTTGATTGGTCCACTTGAAGGATGTGCACACGTGCGTGTCAACTTAGACCTATGCGCAATCAATTTTTTTCTAGTTGCCCAAAAATTCAATGGGCTATAACTTTCGTGTACGAGATTCATTTTCAGTGTTCCTTATATCAACATAAAGCTCTCATAATTCTCTTCTGTATTGTAATGGTTTAGGGAGAATTCGGGAACATATGAACTTCAAAATTTCCTTTAGATCACCTGCATACTTTCATTTTTCTTGTGGCTTGTTACTTTTCTTCTCCTACACTCCACTCTTTTATTTCTCTCTACGGCCTTGTGTGGATTTGATTCTTTTTCTACACAATATATTTTATCTACATAATTTCCACTACTAACCCTCCCAAATTTTTCTTTTTTCACTGATTTTCTTATTTCCATGGTACATTGTTTCTTTGATCCACGACCTTTTCTATTTCTTCCTTTCGCAGATTTTTATTTGAAGCCACATAAGTATGTAATTTGAAGTAAGTTGTTCATGTAAGCATGAGTGCTTATTTGACAACAACTATCTCTCTTCTCATAAGTATATGATGTTTTTCCTTCTTATTTATCTCATATTATTTCAAATTGCATATGCTTCCTTTCTAAGCCCTTCCAATGTAGTGCTCAATTTACCAGTACCAACCTATTGAACATATTAATATTTCTACTCTTTCTTATAAGATTCATAACCTCAAGGTCTCATTTTTATTGCATATTACTATCAATCCATATATGTTTTACCCTATTAACGAGGTCCTAATACATGACATTGAAACTCATAGTGAACATTATTATGATTATAACCATGATGATGATCATGTTGTGGATCATGAACAAGTGGAAATTGTATCTCATTTCCGTGAACAACTTCATCAGAATCCACACCAAATTGAGCCTATCATCAAAATTCTTCTTATTGTTAAGATTTATTTTTATTAGAAATCTAGCGAAGAATCATTTTTTAGCAGTCTCAACCCTCTTCCACTTTCTCGACATCCATTATTCCTACATTTATGATTTCTACATCCTCGAGAGAACCTAATATTTCAATGTACAATGCATCTTTTCCTCTTCCTATAACCATTGATATCATACACATCTTATATCTAATCATAATGGTTTACACACTTCTTCTAGCATACAAGCTCTTGAAACCCTTTTTCATATATTATAAGCTCAAATAATACACTTACAATAAGGTGCATCTACTTATTCCCATGTTATATATTCTACATGTAACTCCCTATAGATGAATGCAAAGGAGATCCCGTTGAATATATCTAATCATTTCATATGGGTTTCTTTGATTATGCCTCCTAGGACATATTACTCACAAATATCCTCCCTATAATTCTTAATGAATTTGCACTAAAATGATTCTATGATCTCACCATACACTCTATGTACTTGTTTATTGCCTTAGCAAATCAATTTTTGGAACAATTATCTATCAACATTGGGGATAAAATTTCTTAAGCATAGTTGTTTGAAATGTGACAAACATATAATCAAACTATCAATGATTATGTCCTACGATAAAGGATTTTTCTTACTAATATGAGAAATATCTTAGTTGACAATGAATTAAAAGATATATTTAGACAAATCTTGGTTTCTCCTTTGCATGAATCAGTCATATTTGATAATTTTCAATCTTTTGACCACTTATTTCATACACTCAAAGAGTTTGAAGCTAAGTTGTTATATATGAACAAACTTAAGTACGTTGTATAACTCCTACTAAATCTAATGCCAATTTTACAAGTGAATCTGAATTCAAAGGAAATACTAATGATACTAAAGTTCCTTCTACAAGTATTCTAAATACTATTTCTAAATCAACTAAAATAAAACTACAACCCACACACTTATAGTTCACTCACTTACCTTGTTCCCACACAATGTATTGAAATAATTTCTTGAGTTTAATCTTGTGTATCTCCCCCCTATTTCAAGTTTATGTGAGAAAGAATCAAGGTAAGATTTTTGTTTCCAATTCTAATTGTAATTGTCATAGATGTATTAGTCATGTCACTGATCGAGTGTATCAAGCTTCATCATATCATTCAAGATCTTATTGATTCAAATTCCATTGAATGGGATGATCCCATTGAATCTTATAATCTAACCAATGATCATTTCAAATTTAAAATCTTCAATGATCCACTTTATAAGTGTGATGTTGAAAAATCAACTTCAAAAGTACACAATACTTATCATGTGATGACACCACCTCCCTCCTATGATCACCCTTTGGATGAAATTATTATAATTTTCACTCACACATCTTTCTCTACACCACTTATCACTTTTTATGACTTTGATATAGATGATACTCTTGTTTGCTATACTCTATTCATTCTTGTATTTTTAATAAAATGCATATACACAATGGTTTTATTGATCCATGGAACAAGGATAATGTATACTCTTTCACGTTACTTCAATCTCTTAGAATTTCTACAAAGAATCTCACATTTGATACTAATCCTCACTATGAGCACATCACTCTCCATATTATTTTGGCTCTATTACTACACTAGTTTCATTCTTGGTTCTTTCTACTCCTAGCTCGAGTGCATTACATTTAAGTCTTTATTGGCTACTTTTTCTTAGGGTTATTCCATCAGTCACTCACCAATGTGTCAAGTTTATTCATAACAAAAATTTTGCATAATCATAGGTGTTCCCTTTTAGGATCCTTCTCCTATATTTTTTAGTCATTCTTCTATAGTTTATATTCCTACCCCTATTGCATCTACAGATAGGTATTTGGTTTCACACAAGATCCCTAGCAATGATAGCACTCCTAGGTTCTTTCCAATCCCATTAGTTATATACACTATCTATAACCACTCTATCCCTCCTAGGTCTCTTGATATGCCTTTGGCTGCACACAGTTCCTCTCTTAGATCTAGCTCTTGTAGGTATCCTGTTAGGAATTTGGTTAGACACATTACCTCTCGTGGCTCTAGCTCTCCTAGGTTTCCGATAGGATTTTAGGTACACACATTTCCTCTCACTCACGACTCTATTTATATTACATTTTTGATAGGCCTTTGGTTACACACATTATCTCTAATGGATTTATCTCTCCTAGGTATTGTAATAGGCATTCACTTTTACACACTATATATCATGGCTCTCACTCTCACAGATCCCATACAAGTCATCTAGTCTACATTATCTCTCTATAGTTTCTCACAAGTATTATAGTACCCATGACAAGTCTCAGCGTACTTTTTCTTATAGTCCTCTACATAGGTCTTCTACTTCAAAAAATACCCATGCATCCACTTCATCTCCCATACCTTCTTTAGTAAAGATTTCTACTATTGTACCACTTTTATATGAGTCACACTTTTTGGTACATTTGAAACCCGAGTCTCCATATTCATTAGCAGTTTTTCCACCTCTTCTAAAGGTTCTCATTTGGTAGCCCAATGTCACCCCTTTCCTTATGCATAGTTGAACCTTCTAAAATACAAAAACATTAACATAGTTTCAAAATACAAAAATATTCATATATTTTTAAAAATATAAAATCAAGACTTGTACACTTAGCTTGATTTGTTTGCACTTTATATTACCATATTATTTTTCACTATATATTTGATATATAACATATCTATTTAGTCGTTACACACATTCATTCACATGGTATATTGAGTTTAATGCAGGATATAAATGGAGTGGTACACGATGATAGGTGTTAGTTGTCCCTTTACCTAGACTTATTATGCATCCGGGGAATCTATCATATGCTACAAAAAGGTGTTATTTTTTATATTGCAGTTCCTTTTTAATTCCTTAGTACACTTAATTACATTTATTGTGTACATTTTATCTTTGACCTAACATAACTAACACATGTGTCTTGTTCAATGTGTTAACGCCTCTTGTTTCATATGTCTCTTACTATATCAATTGTTGTATAATTTCTTCATGTTATGACACTCTTAGTTTTCATACATACTTTTTTATTGTCTATGTTTCTACTTCCTTGTTTCACTACTTGTGTTCTACATGTCTTGATTGTCTTGTGATACCTTAGGATTCCCATATTTTTAGCTCTATTCCTATCTAGTGTGTTCTTATTTTCCAACCTACATGCCTTGATTATTTTGTGACACCGTGGATGTACCATGTTTGTGGCTCTATATCTATCTTATGTGATCTTGTTTTCCATCCTATGGGCCTTTATTTTATTGTGATACCATGGGTGTCCCATATTTGTGTCTTTATACCTTGTGTGACACTATTTGCATAATATTGGCTCTAACTTCATTATTTATACACTTATTTTCTTATACATGTTGTATTACTATTATTGTTATTTTCTTTACCATGTTTATTTGTTATTATTATTTCTCTTGTTGCATGTCATGGTTTCCACCATGCACAAAACCACACTTTATAGGTACAAGTTCTTCAAGGTTTCCACCTCTTCAACATGTTACACTCTTTTATATCTTCTCAGACACCTAGTGCATGGGCACGCATCTATTATTTTGAGCCACTTGTTCAACATGGATTTTCAAACGTGCCTCAAAAGAGGGGCTATTAATCTGAGTATATTCTACACCTACAATAGGCACATGAAACATTTTGTAATTACATATAGGTATAAGTAAGGTACATGTACTTAGAAATAACTTCAAGCATAGAAATATAGAAAATCATGTGCAACTTCACAAGCATACATTTTGGTGAGGACTGTATGTATAGTTCTAACCCTTCAATGTGGTTTTTCCTGGGGTATTTGTATCAACTTTTTCAATAGTTTTAGGTTTTAACACACAAGTTCAGGTTTCTAACATAGTTTCAAATCTATTTCAATCGTTCGGATCAATTACATGAGGCATAAACTAGTTCACTCCTTTACCATAAAACTCAACTTTAGTTACGTTTTAGGGATTTTGGGGGCATGGGTATCCTTTCTTCATTTACATTTTAGTACATTACTATTTTTATTTAGTTTTTCAACACATAGGAAGGCTATGGGGTAATTCGCTCTCTTTTTTACTATGTGTCCTTATTTAAATAATTAGGCCTAGATTAAATGCTCTGCAGAGTTTGGTCCGTGGGGTTGTAGAAGCTATCAAGTGACTAAGTTATTCATAATAAGTCATTCCTTTCTTATTACATTTAAAGGGGAAGATATCATATTTTTGAATGAATTAAATACATGGTATTATTCCTTCACCTAGTTCTTCAAGTACTTATTATTATTCTCTCTCTCTCTCCTTCATTTATGAATATTTAGTACATCATCACAATGTAGACACTCAAATTTGGAAATTTACTCTTTGACGTTGTTAGTTTTGACAATGCACTCTTGTTAAGATACACACAACCCTGTTATTCCCATTTAGTACATCCCAAGTTATTTTTATATCTTTTTTATCCTTACACATTGATATGATGACAAATTATGATATTTTAATGCATGAAATCCATATACTAAATCAACCTAATAAGATAAAACCATCATTTATCATGTTTTAATCCTGGTCGGAGTTTGTATAGTTTGGTTAGAAATCTATATTTGTTCTTGACCTTTTTGTATGGTGCATTGTCATATCCTCCATTGTTGTTTTTAGTTCCACATTCTTCGATGGGTCCTTTACTCCCTCTGGGTCATCCTTTCTTTGATAATTTAACTACATATCCCTATATAAGAAAGTTAACACATATTCATTTTCTAACCTATAAATCCTATGACACTACATTGATACACTGAATTTCAACACTTTAAAAAGGAACCTAAGGCTCCCTAAAAATCATAAGGAATCGTGGTACGGTCATTAGGGTAGAAATCACGGTAGCTTTATAGCTTCTTTCTAGGTTAAGACATCAGTTTATCTCATTTAAAATAACTCAAACATCCCTTCCTCGAGTATTTTAGCAAGATTAAAACTCGACTCAAGCGAGTGTCAAATAAGTTTTAAAATATATTTATATTCATTCGAATAGTACATGTTGTGTGGAGAGAAACATGTGGGTGAGGCCTCTTCATAGTAGTGTTAACATCAATAGTCCCCATGGGTTCCCGTAATCTAACAAATGTTTTTTACGGGGTTTCCCATCCATGGCTAAGGTTGGATATATTTTTTCAAAATGTTCAAAGGATTTGTAGCATGACCAAAAATAGGGTTTGAAGATGATAGATATTTCAATACAAGTGAAATTTATAGAATTTTTCGAGCTAGATTCCAAGTAGGTCCAATATTATACAAGTAGGGTAAAGACTATATAGATAGTTTTGAAAGAGTTTTATGGTCCTACCCTATGTCATTTTCTAGTCGAGTTTCAAGAATAAAACATAATTAGTTTTAGATATCCTAGTTCTAATAGTGTGTAAACCTATAACTTCTTAGATCTATCTATAAATATATAAGTATACTCATCCCGTGTGATTTCAAGTTCATATCTTATTTCATACATTAGTTACAAGTATTAATATGTTGTTATGATATTGGATAATTAATGTTGGAAGTTAATAAATTAGAATAACCTCTTGTATCTCCCATTACATCCTTTACTGTACTTAATTTACTAATATATATCTCACATGATCTAATAAGGGTGTAAACAATAACAATATCACTCAAATACATAATCATCTCCTACATTGTCTGCATTTGTAGTAAGACAATACATGGCATAAAAAAATTGTGCTTCTTGACATCTTTGTAAATTGGAGGGGTGACTCAAAGGGTGTAGGGATGGTGGATGACCATGTATAGGGGTGGAAAACTTTAGGGCTCATCACTCCAATGACTCGCATTGGTCATCTTCAAAAACATATCATTAATGAGAAAAAATACAGACAATCAATTCAAAAGATTAAGTTTTTGTAACGAATCAAGTACTTACTTTTGTCAAAGGGAGGGGACACTTCATGTTTGAAATGTTCCATATTAAAAAACTTTTAATACATTCACTCAAAGTTTTCGCAAATGTATTAGGATAGGGAAGTGGATAATTTGGCACATAAACATCTAAGATGTTTAATTTAACTATATGTGACGAGAGTGGAATGATATGACAAATTGATTTTCACCCAACATTGAAAACAACTCGACCCCCACCACAACATCATTTAGAGAAATGATGCACTTTTTCCCAAAAACAAAACAGTTAAACATTTTTTGGATTAAATAAACATTATAGGTTTAACTAAATGAGACTTAAAGGCATGAAAAGTAATCATTATCTTGTACCGATGTTATTTTTTTGAAATCCCTTATCTCCTTTGTAACTATCTCCTCAATAATATGAAGGCCTTATTTAAGAGAGGGAGGGAATTTCTTCTTATCAAAGTTTCCTCTCTTAATATTTAGTTAATCACTTCCAACCTGTTCAACTTGAAGATGATAAAAATTCAATAGGGATTAATAATTCAAAAGATGAAAACATTGTAAGTGAGAAATTTTGAATGTTTACTTTTTCCTAAGCATTCTCATCCTCCTTTTTCCTTCTTGAAGCATTTCCCTATGTTTTTCAAAATTTATCTCAATGGAATTCCATCATCCTAAAAACATATAAATGTGAATACCGACATCATTTAAAGTGCTTACTAGGATGTTGAGCGGAGGAAATGGCTAAGTACTAGCCACACTTGGAGGTGAGGTACTGCGCGCACAAGGGATGCGTGAAGGGGCATGCACATGCAATAAAGATCAGCATGTGAAGGTTTGCACATGAGCAAACAAGATTTGGGACTTAGCTGATTTTATAAAGACATGGCTAAAAATAGTAGATACAAGTTGGAGTGGCGTCCAAGAAAGGTTTATAAATAGATAAAATTAGGATAGCTTGGGATGCACACAAAGGAGATATAGTTGGAAAAAGCACATGCATGGTAGAATTGGAGAATACACATGGATATGCCTAATAATAGGATTAGTGCATGTAAGATCTTTTGTATATTTAGATTAATCTATTATTAGCATAGGATGTAAAAAGCATGCAATATATTTTGTATACACACCTATTATTAGGATAGTGTATGAAGGCGGTGAAGGGAAAGTCCCCACTATGTGTGTGTGTGTGTATGTATGTATGTATCTATCTATCTATATATGTATTTATACATGTATGTATGTATGCATGTATGCAAGTATGCATGTATGTATATGTATATGTATATGTATATGTATATGTATATGTATATGTATATGTATATGTATGTATAATACATCCTTGTTTTGGAGAGTTTTGGTTGAGAGAAATTTCTAGACTAATGACCTTAGATTTGTAGCTATTGGGTTTGGGTTTGAAGATCATGGTTATTTATGAGCCTACATAAGAGCACTCATGTTACGTGTATTGATATATTAAATTGTGATGTAATCAACTACTTTTTACCTAATACAATTGTGTTTATGATGGATAATTATGTTTGGGTAGCAAGGATCACTATGTTTTAGTATAGAATATTGGGAATTCAAGTGTTATTTATCATCTCGTATGTTGATTAAGTTTCCTTATTATATGTGTTTCTGGATTTCCATGATTATGATGTTCCTTTGTGTATGAATGGTTATTTTGGTTATAAATTATATGAATATGGACATGCATGCTAATATTCTGATAGGAATAATAAGGGAGGGACTTGGAGGCTTTTCATGCTTCAGGTGAGCTTCCAGACTTGTTTGGATGAAGTGCCAACGTGCATAGATATGGTTGGGAAATAAAAGACTACATTTTGATTCCATTGTTGGGACCTCTTTTCGTTATATCTACCAGGATTTTGCATGCAAATGGTGTTTTGATTATCTTTGGAGAACATTAAAAACTAGATTTATGATGGCTAAGACACTTTTGCACAGATATATAGCATTGGACCTGACTTTAATGCATGAAATTTTATAGAAGATAATTTATACGATTGTTTGTATGAGACATGTTTCAACTTCTTCCCAATAGAGGGTTATCGGTGGTTGGAATCTTACGTGCCAAACAAAGGTGTCCAAATAGGAAAGAAATCTTTGGTGTAAGAAGATTATCAAATACTCTTTGATTTGGATGAGCCATGGAAAAAAGTTGTGGATCATTGGTGGGAAGGTGTACTATGCAGCTATACTTTGGAATATACAATTTTGACATATTATTTTTCGAGAGGAAGAAGAGTTTTAGGTCTTGCATGAGCTAAGGGGATCTTATTTACATGAAATACCTTTAGCTATCAAGATCTTGTTAGGAATTAATGTTTGTAAACATTATTAATTCATTATATTATTATATGAGTTTAGTAACTCATTAATAATAATATAATATATATATTGTTATACGAGTTGTTAAAACAACTTGTATTATTAAGTTAGTGGTTAAGCAGTAATTTGTTAAAGATCCTATTTTGTAGGATGCATATGGTCCTTCAAATATGTAAAGTTTCGTATAGAAAATAGACAATACATATTATTCTTGTGTAAAATACTTGCAGTTTGTTCCTAGTTAACATTTGGTATCAGAGAAGGCATGAGAGTCCTCGAGAGATCAACGGTTCGATGCTTATTAACTTTCTCTAATGCCCTCTTTTTCTTTAATTTTGCATTCAAATCTTCTAATAAATGATTGATTATCATCAGATTTTTCTTGAATCTTGTGTGTGGTGACATTTTTTATCCGGTCTGCATAGAATCCACAAGTATTGCACATTCCTATTTATCGAATAAGACAACGTTGGAGCATTGGAAACCATTAATTTCCAAGCATATTTCTATTGGTTATACAATTCTTTGAATCTTATCAGATCTATTGTGGACATGTTGGTTCTCTATCAGCTATGAATTCATGAGAAGTGATTTCGTAGTTGTTCTAAGGTTTGGAGTTGACCTAACAGATCTGTATGCATCGATCTATATAGATTTGCATATTTAGAACGTAAATGTATCTGTATCTAACATCAACATCGATCTAGCCACATTGTGCAAATCATCTGGAAGGACGTCATTTCTTTTCTTGATGGGAACTCGCAATTGAAGATCTGATTTTGAGTGAAACAACTTTGACAGGTTCAAGCTTCAAATTTTGTCTTGAATCAACATCGATAATTCATCTCCACTCACACATGCTTTCTCTACCACGAGTCTATTGGATTTTATCACTCTTGCATATACTTTGTGTTGATTCACTCATCCATCATAAAAGGTGGATCGACCATGTGTTTGAGACATTTTTTGGTTAACATGAATCACATTGCATCGACCAACTGGTTGGGACATCGACTTCAGATGGAGATCTCATAATTCTGACTGACTTGACATAAAATAGGACATCTATCAATATGCCGAATTGTCAATGGATTTATCACACTGGTTATCTTTCAAAGGCGTAGTATTTAATAATATCTAGATTAGAGTGGCTCGAGATCATTATAAACTTAGATAAGGTATTATGTAATTTGATATTCACTTGATAGTCATTTCTATATATTTTAATATCTTGTTTTAATTTATACCATAGAAATATCCATGTAAAATTTAAAAAGTAATTTGTTCTTATTACTTTTTAAATATATAGTGTAAATCAGAGCAATATCGGTTGAAGTTGACTCCCCTAAGAGTGCATTTTTGGTTGAAACCGATGCTCTAAGGTATAATGGACATTCCACTAGAAAAATTCAATGGTCTCAATTTTCACACATGGAAAGTCAAGATCCAGATGCAGTTGATGAAAAAAATATCTGGAGGATAGTAGATGGAAAAGAACCAGCACCTTCAGATCCGACCAAATTGGTAGAATGGGAAATACGGGATGATAAAGCCAAAGCCATTATTGGCCTTGCCCTTTTAGATTCTAAATTACATTATGTTGATCTAGATAAAAACTTGAAGGACATCTGGGATAATCTGAGAAAATTATTTGGTTCAAAAGCATTCAATGAAAAGTTTTCCCTGAAACTTTAGTTGTTCAAGCTCAAAATGAGTGATGGAGATACAATGTCTAGTCACATCAACAATTTACAATCTCTTTTGAGACAACTTGTAGAAGTAAAAGCTCCAGTAGATGATGGGGATGTAAAAGCTATTTTGTTGAATAGTTTACTACCCAAATACAGTAATGTTGTTTTCACTCTTGGTCAGATGCCTTCTAACTCATTGGAAGATATGATATCATCTCTTTTGTCTGAAGAAAAAGGACTAAAGAAGATATAGAAGAAGAAACAACAATGTATGTGAAAAATAAATACATAAAGTTCTTTAAAAAGGAGGACTTAGAATGTTTTTATTGCAAAAAAAAAGGGCATATGTCTAAATTTTGCACAACTCGAGCCAAAGATATTCTTAGAGGAAAATTGAAGCCACATGAAGCAAATATAGTTGTAGAAGAATCTTCTGAATCAGAAGATTAACGAGTGACTAATGAACCGATTATAATTCTAAAGAGTACTTGTTTTGAGTTTAGATATCATTTATCAACCTCTCATCATTCGCCAATGATGGGGCTGCAAAAATGGTTTGGTGACATGTGTGCAGTGTGGTTTCTATTTTCAGTTCATTTTCAGTGTTCTTGTTTGCAGTGTGATGGTTTGCTGAATAAAACCTTTTTCAAAGATTTTTGGAGGAGTCATGTTTTCAGTATACTCACTTTTGGGAGCAGGAGAAGATTTTGAGGTAGACTCAATGGATGGTTATCAAGCTCGTGTGAAGCTTGTGGATCTTGGAGATTCATAATCTAGGCACCCAGGGAGGAAGGGAGCATTCCTACATAATTCAGCTTGACACTACACCTTTATGAGGGTAAAGAGATAATCTATGGAGTTTGTACCTGGTCTAAGAAGTGCTTTCAAGAGGTGGTTCATCTTATTTGAATATGGTTCTTCATCGTGTTCACATTAAGGGGGTGAATATTAGGAATTAATAATGTTCACACCAAGGGGGTGAATGTTTGGAATTAATGTTTGTAAACATTATTAATTCATTATATTATTATATGAGTTTAGTAACTCATTAATAATAATATAATATATATATTTTTATACGAGTTGTTAAAACAACTTATATTATTAAGTTAGTGGTTAAGCAATAATTTGTTAAAGATCCTATTTTCTAGGATGCATATGGTCCTTCAAATATGTAAAATTTCCGTATAGAAAATAGACAATGAAGATTATTCCTGTGTAAAATACTTGCAGTCTGTTCCTAGTTAACAGATCTTAATGAAGGAACTAGGAATGGAGAAATTACCTATAGTGAGCTAAAACCCCACTGAGGGTAGAGTCGAGAGCAAGTCCGGGAAGTATTTTGGTAGCTCTAGAAAAAGAGAGATAAAGAGACGAAATGCAAATCAAATATAATGATATGCAACAAAGGGTAGTTAATTGCGCGCTAATGTAGAGAAAAATTATGATTAGAGGAAGTGATGAGAGCCCCATGAAAGAAAAGGGACCACAGTATCATGTCCTCCTAACATTGGGAAAGTGCAGTAGAAAAACCAAATCGGATTTTAATGAGATTGAGTCAGAGGAGAGAATGAGAGTCGTGGGCATCCATCTACCCTAGCCTAGCCTTCTAGTCTTTACGTAAGGTGTTCCAAATCCAGAGGTAGTTTTTGAAGAGCATCATAGTGACGGTGAGAAAGTAAAATCTCCTGTTAGGTAGGAGACATAGGTAGACACATTTTAGTTACCACACAAGAAGCATGAAAGATTAAGCACTTGCACATGTAAGAGTAGAAAGTGTGAATTTTTGGGAGTACTTTTAGAGGTATTTGTTATCCAAAATTCACCCCTGTGGTAAATTTCGATAACATGCATCGAGTTTTTCAGCCCAAGCAAGTAGATTGATTCAAGAGAAAATCGTGAAAATTGGCTAAGTCTCGCTTCAGGCCACCTTTGGGACATCCGGGACATCGGGCGCGAATCGGCCGAAAGACCACCAGGGCTGATCAGAGAAAAGGCACAGTTGGAACAAACGTATGCAAAGAACGTGAACCGGTGGTTCACCAAAAGGAGAACTTTCACAAAGGAAGCCCATTTCGGGTGGTTCGGAAGAATTTGTCCTAGGATAGCCTGATGGGACAGTTGGAACAAATGTACACGAAGGACGCGAACCGGCCGGTTTGGCCAAACGGGAACTTCAACACCGGGACAGTTGGGACAAAGGGACGCGTGGGACGCGGATAGCCGAAGGAGCCGAAAGCCAATCAAGCAACGCCACGTGTCAACAACAGAAAAGGGATAGGGAAGCCCATTTCGGGCGGATCGGAAGTTTCTGTCCCAAATAGCACTAGGACATCCAGGACAAATGGACATGGTGGACACAAAAAGCCGGCAGACCCGAATACCAATCAAATCACAAAGACGTGTCACGAGGGAGAAAGTCCAGAAGTCAAAGGGCGAGGTTTCAAGCACTGACCCGAACCAATGAAATAGTGCCACGTGTCCAAGTTTAAGGGCCCACAAGGAAATTTCAAAGGAAAGCCCACGGAAAGGTGGAGGAGAGAGAATTGCTCAACGAATCAGAGCCTGCCACATGTCATCCAAGTGGCAGAGCGGGAAAGTTCAAATATTTTTCCCGCCAACCTGTTTTTGCCTGTTTTTTCCCTAAATCTTCAGATCGCCATAACTTTCGATCCAGAGCTCAGATTTTTGTGTTTTTTATATCAATGGAAAGCTAGTGAAATTCTCTGCATGATTTCGGGGTCAATCTGGCATTTTGGTTTAGTTTGGAGAGAGAAAATTGAGAAATGCCTCTGGCACGTAATAATAGACAGAAGTAACGCTTCAACAACCAGCTTTAATGCAGCAGATAGTTCGTCGTTTTTGTTAGAATGACCCACTATTTTTCCAGGATCCGCCGCTTCTACCATAATGAGATGATTTTAAATGTGACCTAGAAGTGGTTGGGGTAGATTCTAGATTTCCTCTCTCTTCCCTCTCTCATTCTTTCTATATATTGTAAAGAGGGGCTTCTTAAAAAGGTCGAACATTTTCTGTTTTGCTCCTCCCTTCTTCTCCTATCAGGTGAATTTGTGGAGTTCGAACCTCTCATTTGAACTGTAATATGACTCTGCCTCTTGGCATTCTGTAGTGTATTGTATCAATCTTTGGAGCAAGTAATACATGTCTGTGGATGATTCTCAACCCTCTCTGTGTTCATTTTGCATCCTCCCGGTCTTTCACCGCAAGTTTTGTTATCTCGTACATGATCTTATATCACATTTGAATGGTCTCGTGTTTCTTGGCAAGATAGGTGTTCTTCATTCCTCGGTGCATCACCTCTATTAGCTTAGATTTAGTTTTATGCATCTTCTTACCCTATCTCCTGGCAGATTAGATTAGGTTTCGAGCAAACCCTCTGCATATTTCGTGTGCATATGAACAGAGGAATAGGAACCAGCCTTCTCTGGAGAATCCTTTCTCACTTTTTCAAGTCCCACACTTGGAGAAAGGATTCAATGTTATGCAATCACACTGGATGATAGTATGGTCAACCTAGAAACCTGACCAGCATCCAGGGGTGCTGTGATTTTGCACCAACAGTTTTGGCACGCCGGTGGGACAGCAGAGGTCTCATTTTTATTGCAGCAAAGTTGATGTGCATTTGCTGCAATTTTCTTGCTTAAAAGAGCTATTATTTGCATATCTGGCGACTCCCAGGGGAAGAATCGATTGGTTCCAAGTACAGGCCTGAAAACTCATGAGAAGAATCACCACAAGGTCAAGAGTTGGAGAAGAAGAAGTGTTGTTTGAATACCTACAATTATCTCCAAGAAGAAGGCAAAGAGGAAGAAGGATTCAAAGGTCTCCATCTCCACCAAATAGAACTCTCTCAACTCCTCCACCTGACAGGCCTTTCATTCAGTATACAAGGGTTTTAAGACCGATTAGAATAGCTCAAAACAATCCCTACGTCAACTTCACAGGTAGCAGCCCCGATTTTCCCTGAATGCACAACATCCAATTCCTATTGCAGCCTTGAAGAACATTTCGTACTTCACTGGAGAAAATCAGACTACTCCAGGTGATCATGTTAAAGATATTGCTAACCTTTGTGTAATCCATGAAATCAATGAAATGTAAGTGGCTGTCAAGTTACTGGCATCTTCATTCAAGGGTAAAGCATTGCAATGGTTTAGGAGCCATGGAGCTAGTTCTATCACAAACTGGAATCAGCTGTGTATTGCACTTCACGAGCAATTTGGAGAGGAGGGAGACAAATTGTCTCTTTTGGAGCAGCTGACTGATTTCAACTTCAGATTTCAAAGGTCTTGGGATAGGATTCCATTGGAAGTCAGGCCAACAGTGGAAGGTTCTTTTCTATATTACCTTAAAGCTTTGAATTCTGATATTTCTATGTTAATTCAATCTATGGGAGACACAACCTTACCTACTGCTTATAGCATTGCCATTAGAGCTGAAAACTGTCTTATTTAAGCTGGTAAACTGGCTCCTAGGCCTCCCATGCCATTGTTTCCAAGTTTAGAGAGTCCAAACACTAGTCAAGTACCTAATTTTGCTCCTTCTCCCACTCCTAGAAATCAGAGTTCAAATAAAGCTTCCACTTCATCTCCAAGTGCCCCAAATGAGCTTCAAGAGGTCATGAAGCAATTGCAAAATCTAGGCAATGAGCTGGTTACTCTCAAAAGGCAACAAGCCCAAAGTTTTAGACCTTCTTATCAACCCCAAGCTCAACCTAATAGGCAGCCATACCAACCACAAAGGCCCCCTAATCCAGTTGCAAACATGAATCAAACAAGGCCTCCTGCCAATAGACCATTCCAGCCCTATAATCCAAATGCCATATCTACCTCTAAGGCATTAGTGCCAACACAGAACAACATTGCTCAGGAATACGATTGGTGCTTTCCATGCAACGAGCCTCATAACCAATCCATGTGTTTCAATGGTGCCCTCAATCAAGCATTGATGGTGACAACTACTGGTGTGGAGGGTGAGGGCAATCAAGGAAACAGTCAACAACAAGAAACATTCCAACAGCAATCAGCCCCAAATGACACCACATTGGTGAACTGGCAAGCAGAGGATTTTTGCGGCATGAATCAGGTAGTTTCTCAAGGTGTTGCAGCCAACACAAGGTCAAAAAGGAGAAATTTGGGTGAAGAACAGCCATTAGCCCTAGCCAATCCACAACCTCCCATGGTTCCACAAGTGATTGGCAAGCAAAGTCCCGTTTCAAATGCACAAGGGTAGCCAAGAATAGCCCCTAGGCCAACTCAAATGCCAGCTGTTGCTGCCCACGTACAAGGAGTAAATGTGCAAACCAAGGGACAGCAGAGAGATCCTTCATCACCATTCAGTATCATTGATCAGATGAAGAAGACAAATGTCAATATATCTATGTGGGAATCCCTATCCATCCCAGGCCAAAGAGATCTGCTGCAAGCTGCCATGAAGGATTGGCCAACTTCGAATCAACAGGTTCAGATGCAAGACAAAGTGCTTACAAATGTTGCCCAGCCTGAAGGAAGTCATGGAGCACAACAAGGTAAAATGTTGAAGTCCCCTCCTTTCTATGTTTCATTAATCATTGGAAATCAGCTAGTGCACAATTGCATGATTGATTCCGGGGCAAGTAGTTCTGTCATGCCCAAACAAATAGCTGATCAGCTAGGGCTCCAGTATGAAATAACATCCAAAGGGGTAGTACAGTTAGATGGAACAGCAATAGCAATAGTTGGAGTGATTAGAAATTTGAGTCTTACCTTGCATGCATGTCCAAATGTTGTTGTTTTACAAGATGTATCAGTCATAGACCTTCCACCACTCTTTGCATTGTGCTTGTCAAGAGACTTCACTGCTAAAATTGGAGGCTATCTTTCGGTGGATTGGTCTCACATGCTGTTTAGAACAAGGTATGGAACTAAGGCTACAATTAGGTCTGAACCTATTACAAACTTCCATATTGAGCCTTACACTCCAAGTCAGATTAATGCCAATTGCTCAGCATTTGATCAAGAAGATCACCCTAGCACTGATGAGGCTGACACCAAGATTGGAAGCATCTCGGATCTAACTCTTGATGAATGGGCAAACAAGATACATGCTTTTGATCCTTATCAAGAAGTAGAAGAATCTGAGCTAGGGGTCTATTGCATACACAAAGAAAATCAGCCCATTCCTAGCATCACCAAGCCAAACCACAAAGATGACAATGAGGTATGGCAGCTATTTTTGATGGATCAAGGAGTAGGCAAGGTGCAGGAGGAGGAGCTATGCTCATTTCACCACAAGGTATAAGGTATTACTCAGCCTTCCGTTTCTAGTTTTCCTGTTCAAATAACACTGCTGAATATGAAGCCTTGGTGCAAGGGATACATTGGGCAATCAAGAAGAAAATAAAGAACTTGCAAGTCTTTGGTGACAGTGAACTAATCGTCAATCAAGTCAGGGGACAACATGCTACAAAGAATGAACTGCTAAAGAACTACAAGAACAGGGTATGGGACCTCGTTGAGGATTTCGAAGCTTTCAATATCGCGTCCATACCTAGGAAGAAAAATGAAGCCGTGGATAGGCTCGCAGCTGTTGGAGCAATGTTTGATGTGGTTGACAACATCAAAAGGGAAAAACACTGACCACATGTCCATGTGATTGTGAGGCAAGCAGTTCCAGATAATAACACCAGTTGGTAGGTGTTTGAGAACGATCAACAAATCGTCAATTTCTTACAAGAAGAGGCTGAATTCTCAGCTAGGAATCAGGACAAAGTAGAGCAGCAAAGATGGGGATCAAGTAGTGCATTTGTGGAAAACAAGCTTCCTAGGGGTTTAGTAACATCGAGTCTATCTTCAACCCTAATGACCAGTTCGTAAGGAAAAGTCTTACATACTGAGTCAAAAGAGAAGATTCAGAGCCAATTCCGGTTAGGGAAAACAAAACACTTCAAATTGGCAAGGTAGCCACTGAACAGGAGAAATCAAATTTCATACAACTTTGCCAAGAATTTCCAGATGTCTTCACTTGGAGCTATGAAGACTTGAAAGGTTTCAATCCCAACCTGGCTCAGCATACCATAGAATTGGATCCAGATGCTAAGCTAATCAAAGGTAAGCAGACCAGTCAACCCTCACATTGAGCCTCTAATGAAGAAAGAGCTAAATAAGCTAATAGAGGCAAGCATTATATTCCCGATCAAGCACTCAAGCTGGGTTGCAAACTTGGTTCCGGTCAGGAAGAAGAGTGGAGAAATCAGGTTGTGTGTAGATTTCGAGACCTAAACAGGGCATCTCTCAAAGACCATTACCCACTTCCTTCAATGGAACAAATATTGCAAGTAGTATCCGGTTCGGAGAGATTCTCTCTCCTAGATGGCTACTCAGGGTATAATCAGTAATGGTGAAGGAAGATGACCAGTTCAAGACGGCTTTCACCACCAAATGGGGGACCTATGCCTACAAGAAGATGCCATTTGGGCTATCAAATGTTGGAGCCACTTTCCAAAGGGCAATGGATATGGCATTCAAGGGGTTGATCAATAAAATAGTTTTGATATACCTTGATGACATCACTGTATTCTCCAAAAATGCAGTGGATCACCTCTTTCATCTGAGGCAGGTATTTCAGAGGTGTAGAAGATTTGGGGTATCATTGAATCCCAAAAAATGCATATTCTTGGCTCATGAGGGAAAACTTCTTGGCCATATTGTTTCAAAGGAGGGATTGATGATTGACCCGGAAAGAGTTGAAGCAATTCGAGCGTTGCCATTGCCAAGTCATAAGAAGGCTCTTCAAAGCTTCTTAGGAAGGATCAATTTTTCCGCAGGTTCGTTCCAAACTTTGCAGCTCTCGTAAAGCCAATAACACTGATGTTGAAGAAGAGCATGGCATTTAAGTGGACATATGAAGGCAAGGAAAGTTTTGAGGCAATAAAAGAGGCTATATCTCAAGCTCCAACTCTCGTCAATCCAAACTTCTCCAAAGATTTCATGCTATATGCCTTTCTTTGGTGGAGATACAATTTCTGCAATCTTAGCACAACAAAACAAAGAAGGATTAGAACAACCAGTTGCTTTCTTCAGTCAAGGCTTGGAGGAATACGAAACTAGGTACTCTTTCATTGAAAAGCATGTACTTGCAGTGATCAGGAGTTTAAAGAAATTCAAGCACCTAGTCTCAAACAACAAGATCCAATTATTGGTCTCTCATGCGGGAGTCAGGGACTTCCTTCTAAACAAGGATCTGAATGAGAAATGTGCAGGATGGATAACTCGTGTCATGGAATATGACATCGAGATCAAGGTCACCAAACTAGTACGTGGGAAGGGACTATGCGAACAACTAGCCTTGAGTCAACAAGTTGAAGCAGGTAATGAAGAAGATGCTATCTTGGTACTACATGATGGTCAAGAACAGGAAAATGATAATGTGCCCACTCCCTGTTGGACTCAGAATATGATACACTTCCTACAGACAGGCCTATGCCCTCCAGAAATGAGCAAAGTGAAGAGGAGATACTTCAGGTTGCAGGCTGTTCCATATGCCATTGTTGATGGAGTTTTGTTCAAGAAAGATGTGAATGGAGTGTTGCTGAGATGCATTAGCACAAATCAGATTCAAAGGGTGTTGGAAGAGTTTCATGGTGGACCAGCTGGTGGTCATTTTGCACCAAGAGTGACAGCTCTAAAAATCATGAAGGCTAGTTATTATTGGCCTAAAATCTTCAGTGATTGCTATGCATGGATCAAGAGGTGTAAGAATTGTGCATTCTTCACAGGAAAAGAAAGACTTGCTGCCCTTCCATTACATCCAATCTCAGTTGACCAGCCATTCATGCAATGGGGTTTGGACTTCATTGGAGTCATTAATCCCAATTTAAGCCAAGGGCACAAATGGATTTTGACATCCACGGACTACTTCACTAGATGGACAGAAGCAGTAGCACTCAAAGAGGCAAATGAGTCTAGCATCTTAGACTTTTACGAGGGGATAACTACCAGATTTGGCATACCTACTACAATAATCTCTGATAATGCATTGGCATTCATTGGATCTAAGGTGATTGAGTGGGTTGTCAAGAATGAGATCTACCTAAGCACTTCATCAAACTATTACCCTCAAGGTAATGGCCAGGCCAAGTCTACAAACAAGAACTTGTTGAGGATCATTAGGAGGACTCTTGATGAGAATCAGAGGGCTTGGCATACCAAACTAAAATCAGCCTTATGGGCTGATAGGATAACTCCCAAGAGATCCATAGGTAACTCTCCATTCAGACTTGTCTATGGAAGAGAAGCAATCTTGCCCATGTCACTTGAGTTGCCAACATTGGAACTCATGAAGCAGCTGGAGTTGCTAGAGTTTGGGCCCATGGAGGTAAGGTATGCAGAGTTGATGGAGCTGCAAGAGATCAGAAATCAGGCATCCCAAGCAATGGAAAAGGATCAAGCTTTGATCAAAAGGACCTTTGATAGGAAGGCCAAGGATAGATCATTTCAGGTTGGAGATCTAGTGTTGAAATGGGATGTGGATAGAGCAAAACCGGGAAGGCATTCAAAATTTGATGCCATTTGGAGTGGCCCATACATGGTCACGAAATGCAAAAGCAGCAATGCTTTCCAATTAGCCTCATTGGATGGTGAAAAACTGCAGATCCCAGTAAATGGAATCTATCTCAAGCGTTGCTTCTAGAGGGAAGTTCACTACCTCTGTAAATATTAGATTAGATTTTCTTTCCTCCAAGTGCTTGTGCACATTGTTTTCTTTTGTAGGTTAGTTTTGTTTTCCTAAGTGCTTTGGCATAGCTTTGCTGTCCATGGAGATGTTTAGCAGTCCTTGCTTGCTTTCATCAGTGACATTCAATCTTCCTCCTTGCACTTTTCGAGTCGTTAGGGTTTCGAGCAGAATATTTGATGACTCCATGCCTAATGGATTTCTTAAGGCCACCGATCTTCTACCTAGCAGGCATGTGACCCTAAAAATTCACCAAATTGTTATCCAAAATTCACCCCCCAGGTTAAATTTCGATAACATGCATCGAAGTTTTCAGCCCAAGCAAGTAGATTGATTCGGGGAGAAAATAGTGAAAATTGGCTAAGTCGCTCTAGGCCGCCTTTGGGACATCCGGGACATCAAGGGGCGTGAATCAGCCGAAAGACCGCTAGGTAGTTTGCAGAGAGCAAAGGGGCAGTCGGAACAAATGTACGCGAAGAACGCGAACCGCCAATTCAGCCGAAAAGGAGAACTTTCGCAAAGGAAGCCCATTTCGGGTGGTTCGGAAGAATTTGTCCCCATAATCTAGGGACGGTTGGAACAAATGTACGCGAAGGACGTGAACCAGCCGGTTCGGCAAACGGGAACTTCAGATCTTGGGACAAGTTGGGACAAAGGGACGTGTGGGATGCGTATAGTTGAAGGAGTGAAAGCCAATCAAGTAATGCCACGTGTCAATAGCGAGAAAAGGGACAGGGAAGCCCATTTCAGGTGGATCGGAAGTTTCTGTCCCAAACAGCACTGGGACATCTGGGACAAATGGAGGTAGTGGACGTGAAAATCTGATAGACCTAAATACCAATCAAATCATGACACGTGTCACGAGGGAGAAAGTCCAGAAGTCAAAGGGTGAGGTTTCAAGCACTGACCCGAACCAATGAAATAGTGCCACGTGTCCAAGTTTAAGGGCCCACAAGGAAATTTCAAAGGAAAGCCCACGGAAAGGTGGAGGAGAGAGAATTTCTCAGTGAATCAGAGCCTGCCACGTGTCATCCAAGTGGCAGAGCGTGGGGAAAGTTCAAATATTTTTCCCGCCGACCTATTTTTGCCTGTTTTTGCCCTAAATCTTCAGATCACCATAACTTTCGATCCAGAGCTCAGATTTTTGTGTTTTTTATATCAATGGAAAGCTGGTGAAATTCTCTACACGATTCCGGGTCAATCTAGCATTTTGGTTCAGTTTGGAGAGAGAAAATTGAGAAATGCCTCTGGCACGTAATAATAGACAGAAGTAACGCTTCAACAACCAGCTTTAATGCAGCAGACAGATAGCCGGTTTTTCGTTTTTGTTATCTGACCCACCATTTTGCCAGGATCCGCCACTTCTGCCATAATGAGATGATTTTAAATGTGACCTAGAAGTGGTTGGGGTAGATTCTAGATTTCCTCTCTCTTCCCTCTCTCATTCTTTCTATATATTGTAAAGAGGGGCTTCTTAAAAAGGTCGAACATTTTCTGTTTTTCTCCTCCCTTCTTCTCCTATCAGGTGAATTTGTGGAGTTCGAACCTCTCATTTGAACTGTAATACGACTCTACCTCTTGGCATTCTATAGTTTATTGTATCAATATTTGGAGCAAGTAATACATGTCTATGGATGATTCTCAACCCTCTCTGTGTTCATTTTGCATCCTCCTGGTCTTTCACTGCAAGTTTTGTTATCTGTGCATGATCTTATATCACATTTGAATGGTCTGTGTTTACTGGCAAGATAGGTGTTCTTCATTCCTTGGTGCATCACCTCTATTAGCTTAGATTTATTTTTATGCATCTTCTGACCCTGTCTCCTTGGCAGATTAGATTAGGTTTCAAGCAAACCCTCTGCATATTTCGTGTGCATCTGAACAGAGGAATAGGAACTAGCCTTCTCTGGAGAATCCTTTCTCACTTTTTCAAGTCCCACACTTGGAGAAAGGATTCAATGTTATGCAATCACATGATGATAGTATGGTCAACCTAGAAACCCGACCAACATCCGGGGTGCTATGATTTGCAACAACAAAAGTATTTTATAGCCGCATCGTCAGGAGAAATTACTAGTGCACAAAATGTTGGAAGTAATATTATAGGTGTTGTTATAGCACATACATTTGGTGTCTAGTTTAGCACAATAGTTAAGACACAAGGAATTTCATCTACTATATCATAGGTCATAGCAGGAGGCTCGGGAGGTTCGAGATCAGCCACTTTGCATGGAGGAGAAGTCCCAGTGAGGTTCGGAGTTCAAGTTACGGTCCTACTCTAGGAAAAGGTCCCCAACCACCATCTAATCATCCATCACAAACTCCACCTTAACAACCACAATAGATGACCCCTCAAGTTTTCTTTGAGATGTCTCTTCACTTGCTAGAATATAGAGGTGTGGAGGATGAGGACGAGAATGCGCACAAGTGTGAATTATTATGAAGAGATAAGGGAATTGCAGACTTATGATAGAGAGGAAAGTCAGTTTTCTACCACACTTTAAGGGCATGCATATAGTTGATATAGGAAGTATGATCCACATCAAATGCGGTGGATTATGATGCATTGTGCACTTCCCTTTTAGCTAAATTCCACATTCCTAATTTTTAGAAATAGAGTATTATCATGCTCAAAGACATCAAGTAGGGTTTATCTGAGAGTGTGAGGGAGTATGATGCATAGTTTAAAATTATCTTGTCCAAACTATCTTATGATATTCATCAGAGCCAACATGCACAGTGGTTCATTGGAGGCTTGTTGACTCCGTTGCAAAGGGCCTTATCACATAAAAATTTACTAATCCACGTGAGGCTTTGGAAGCAACTCTGTGTGCTTAAAGCGATTGGGAGTGCATACACTAGAGTGGGCACCTTTCTTCGAGCACAAATAATATCTATGGCTAAACAATTGGAAAACATTTCTATTAATTTTGTGCATGAGATGAGTAGTGGGTTATGGTGCACTGATTGTGACATGGAAGGGCATACTAAGGATAGTTTTTCGTGCAAGAATGTGTGCACATTATTATAGTCTTGTGATATTTTCCATAAGAATCATGATGTCCATAATTTCACCCTCTTCCAGTGTGTAACGATGAAAATGTCTCCATGTACTGCAATATTTGTGATGCACATACCCATGATATAGTTGATTGTCATTTGATAGACCATATTCATGAGGCATATGAGACTAGAATACTGACAGAAAATTGTGAAAAGTAGCTCTCAGAGCAGGAATCCCAGCCCTAATGAAGTGTGCAATAATCTATATGGTGGGTTCCAAGGTGGATATAGGAGTATAGGTCATGGTGGTAGAGGAAGGTTCACGTGTGAGACTTGTTATACTTGTGGGTCCCCTAATCATTACCAAAGCCACGAGTCTCAAAAAAATTAGGTATGTATGTATTTTAGGAAGGAACATAAGGTAGAAGACTTTCCTGACCTCTATTAATATATGTGTAAGAACAAAAATAATGGAAAAGGTGCATGGATGATTAAGGTAAGTGCATGAATAATGAAATGTGGACACATAAGAAGATAGTTTATCTCGAATCTTTAGATCTGTATTAGTCACCACACGTGTAAAAGAAGCACATGCACATGATCCTTTTTAAGAAAATCCACTCATAAGGATGGAGGAAATTATGCATGTCAAGTATCCAAATACTTCTTATCGAAGGAGGTTTATCGAGAAAACCATTGGAGTAATCAAATATTTTCAAGGTATAAGCATGTGAGAGGTAACGTGTAAAGTACATTGAGCTTCCATAGAAGGATGTAAATGATCTAAAGGAAGTATCCAGGATGCTACTGAGAAAGAGAACATCATCCCACTGCTATGATAATGGCTATATGGAAAGATATTGTACACTATAGTTAAACGGGAATGCCAAATACTTCATGAAAAATTATCACCACAGAACCATGAGTATGACAAGGAAATTACACTAGATGTAGTGATAGATGGTTGGTTGGTGAGTAATATTCTGATTGACACAAGTGCAGAGGTGAATGTCTTGATTTTGGATGCATGAAACCGGATGGGGAGACCAAAATTTCATCGATCTACTAATGTTTTGCATATGGAAAATAAAAAAATTCCCATTCCTATTGGGGTGTTGAAGGATGCTTCAATTAATATTTAAGGATCCACTTTTACAAGAGATTTTGAAGTATTAGAGTTGTTTGAGGTAGATAAGTTTCTAGCACTAGACGTCCTTGGTGTTATGCTTTACAATGTCAAATTGTGCTTTAACAAAAGGTGTATTAGTTTTGAGAAAAATTAGGAGTGTGTTTTCATACCCCATGACGATGTGTTGGTTACACCTTATATTGATCATGTGAGTGAACAATATATTAATAAGATATATGCATGTATTTTGTGTGACCCAGAGAACATGGAACCATCCAAGAAAGGTGTGCTTTAGTAGGAAGGCATGCAATCTATCATTGACACGCCATTGTTTCTTGTGACAATTGGTCCCATGGCACATATGAAATGGTTAGACGTGAGGTCAAGGGAAGATTCACTTAGATGATTAGGTGCTTGGGAAAAACTCAAGTACCCAAGTATACTAGAGAGGAGAAAATTGACTCTTTATTATGTGACATGGAATAATAGTGGAAGAATGAGGAGATAGATGGAATATGATGGTTTACACCTTGTGTAACATAGCAAGCAGTGTGTTAGTGGGTGACACACAGAGACAATATTTTGGGTTTGTGTGAGGTAAGGGCATCCTTTTTATAGGGATTTCTTGGAGAAATTCCCCTCCTCTTATACATGAGTATGATGGGAAGACTCCTTCTTTGGTACATGTTCATATCTATGAAATAAAATGGGTGCAAGGATAAGAGGCTATACCACCATCCCTTTGGGTACATAAGTTCTATTCTACTCTGTGTGGATGCACGCATGCTTGGTATGTACATGTTAACCTCAAGAAAGAGACTGTGAGTTGGCGAGACATGACTAAAGGTATGGGTCACACTTTTGATTACTTTTCCTCTAAGCCACATGTATATTAGGACTTCCATATCATGAAGCGCATCACTTTAGGTGATAGTGCAAAGGCATAGGATCTCATGGTTCAGTTTTAGGAGAACCTAATATTGAGGCATGCAAATATCTACTTGAGACATACGAGATACAATTAGGTCGTGCATGGAAAGAGAAGGAAAAAGGGAAGATAGTATACCTTACCAATTATGAATAAGTCACAAACCTAGATATTATCCATACAAAGGGTGTGTGAAAGGTACTAGAGTCTACAGATGAAAAAGTGTGTGTATACCATGCTCCTATGAATACTAAAATGGTTAATATTAGTATCGAGGATGCACCTAAGAAGGGTATCATCGGAGATTATTGGTTAGAACAAGATGTATCAAAGATCATTGAGTTATTGTCTGCCTTCCAAGACTTATTTCTAAAAGGTTACCATGAGTTGAAAGGTGTGCATCCCTCATTGGGAGAGATGAAGATTAAGCTAAAAGAAGGCACTCGTCCCATTTGGAAGAGGTCTTATAAGATGAATACAAGCCTACGTGTGAAGGTCAAGGAATAAATTGATAAGATTCTTAAGTCAGGAATCATTAAACCAATTGAGTAATCTAAGTGGGCTAGCCCCATGGTAATCATTATAAAGAAGGATGGCCATATTAGGATCTATGTTGACTACAGGGAACTCGACGCTTCATGTGTCATAGATAATTTTCCTACACCATTCACAGAGGAAATCCTTGAGGGCATTACAGGCATGAAATATATTCCTTTATTGATGGATTTTTTAGGGAATCACTAGGTGCGCATTACACATAAAGATCAAGAGAATACCACCTTCACCATTAAATGGGGAATATTTTCATCTATTTTGATTCCCTTTGGGATAAATAATGTGTTAGTGATATTATTGTGCATAGTTGTATAGGATTTCCATTACTTCATTAATAAGTTCTTGTAGTTTATCTATATGATTGGACATTTTATGGGCTTGTGAAAGATCATTGTGATAATTAGAGATGCAAGTAGCTTAGCATCTCCCTGAACATTAAGAATTGTAGCTTTTCTATGCCCTTTGGTACTCTTCTTGGGCACATCATCCATAAGGATGGATTGTTAGTAGATCCAGCTAATATTGTAGTAATTTTAGGACTAAGAGAACCTACCAGTCATAGTGAAGTGTGCATTTTCTTGGGGCATATTGGCTATTACAGAAATTTTATTAGAGGTTATGCAAATATTGTTACACCCCTAGAAGAATTACTCAAGGCCAAGGAAAATTTTATTGGGGTGACGTGCAATAGAAAGCATTTGAAACATTAAAGGAGAGGCTTACCACTGCAGTAATATAACTCTCTCCTTAATGGAAAAAACCTTTTCATGGACATGTAGATGCATCTAGCATGGTTTTTAGTGTGTAGTATTAGTGCAATCGGGATAGGATAATGTGGATCATCCCATATGCTTTACAAGTTGGAAGTTGACACCAATAGAGAACAATTATACAACAACAAAGTGTGAGGAATTATCTATGATCTACATGGTTCACAATTTTTGACAATACTAATTGACCACACCATTTATCATTTATAATGATCATATGGCTCTCAAGTACTTAGTCAACAAACCTGTTTTACAAGGGTGCATCTTCCAGTGGATACTCCTCTTTCAGGAATTTTATTTTACATTCGTAGTAAATCCAAGTAAGAGAAACCTAGGACCTGATCACTTGTTAAGGATCAATTCTAGAGAAGATGCAAAGAGTATTGAATAAACTATGTCGGATGTACAGTGTTCAAAGTTGAGTCATGCGCCGCCTGATTTTGAGGACATAGCAGTATTTTTGCACACTAGACTTACACCAAAAGGAATGAAGACCTTGGAAAATAAATAACTTTCTATTCAAGTTGCATCATATCAACTAATGAAGAAGACTTGTATAAAATGGGTAGAGATGAGGTCTTACGTAGATGTGTTTTAGAGAATGAGTGTGAAGGCATTATGGAGTAAGTGCATGGAGGTATCGTATGATGAAATTATGCAAAGGAAGTGATCATGCACAATATCCTTCTAATTTATTTATTGTGGGAGACATTGTACAAGGATATGAATTCTTTTGTCAAAACATGTGATCACCGTCGAGAATTAGAAAACCCAGAGATAAAGATGAAATGCCACTAAGGCCTATAGTAAGTGTGAAACCTTTTGAAAAATGGGAAATTGATTTTGTAGGACCTATCATTGCACTACCCGTGCGTAGAAATAGAGTATGCTACATCATCACATGAACTGGTTATTTTACATGGTGAGTAGAGGTTATGCGTATAAGGGATTGCATGCAAAGAGAAACAATAAAGCAAGGTTCCTTTGGGAAAATATTATCAATATGTACGAGTTCCCATTGAGTCTAACCAATGATAGAGGAACTCATTTCTTAAGTGATACCATTAAAGATTTTTTCACAGAGTTTATGGTGGAACACAATAATACTACCCCTTATCACCTTCAAGGCTAATGGAACTATTGAATATTTTAACAAGATATTAGGATAGAAACTAATAAAGATATGTGATGTTGGAAGAAAGGATTGGGATGAAAAGGTATCATCCATTCTTTAGGCATACAGAACAACCTATAAATGGTTGAATAAGGCCACACCTTTTTAGTTGGTGTTTGGCACGGAGGTTATACTACCTATGGAATTTATGTTACCATCCCTGCATATTATGCACATAGGGGATTAGATGATGAACAAGATGTGGATGAGCATATTGAGAAGTTGATGCAACTCGATGAGAGGCATGCCATTACACATTGGATCTAGAAGATAGATAAGGCACAACCAAAGGCTTGGCATGACAACCACATTGATAATAAAGTCTTTTTAGTTGGAAAAGTGGTCCTTCTATATGACTCCAAGTTTTTACGCCACCCAAGAAATTTTAAATTTCCATTGGTTGGGACCCTTTGTAGTGACCAAGATATTATATCAAGTGCATGTTAATTGAAAGAATTAGATGGCACTATGTTTTCCAGCTACTGCATGTAATGGGATTAGGCTAAATCTCTACTATAAATAAGCTTTATTTATTTTTTTAATAAGGCATTCTTTCCACTTAGATTATATTTCCTTTCATGTTTTTACTTTTCTTATTTTTTTGTAATAAGCATGTTCACACACAGTGATTGATTATTACTTATTGATTTGATGCCCAGAGGACTTCACATACTTATAGTGTAGGGTGTACATAGGCATGATGTGTATAACAGAAATTTTGGGATTCTAATACCTTTCTTAGAGTTGGATCGAGAGTTGTGTGTGAAAATTTTGAAATAAGGGTGCTCAATGGATACAAACCTGGTTATGTGTGAAATAAAAATGAAGGACTCACACATTCATATGAATGATGGTTCTTAAAGGGAATTACTTAGATAAGGAAACCATGTGAGTAATATATCATGCAAAGTGTAACATGAGGGATGCGGTGACAAGATTGACTAATTGGCATATGACATAGTGGAAGATGGGTTACGATGTAGGGATGTGTGCATAAGGATGAATGTAGTCTTGTAAGTAGTGGCACATCGAAGGTTACGACTGCCATGCATGGAAGAAAGGCATGGAGAAAATAAAAAAATGTCTTTAAGATGGAAAAGGGTAATTTAAAAGGAAAAATAAATTTAAGATTTAAAATGCGGGTAAAAGGTGTTTTGAATCTAAAATGTAAGTTGGTGGATTTTTAAAGTGTGAGAAAGATATAAAAAGGGGAAAATTGAGGCATTTTCTACCTTGCATTCAAATATATTTGAGTGACCAATTGCAACGAAGTGAATCAATCATCGAGCAAACTAAAAACAATGCAGAATCTTTTGGTGTGGAGATATCTCGGTAGAGGAAGTAGAAGTTTGAGAAAAAGGATAGGGCATGAGAGAAGTAGGGTTTGAAAAGTTATAGTTTAAATAGATAGGGTTAACATGAACTCAAGTGTCACAAAGTAGGGTTTGCAAATTTGGAGGTTCAAGAGCTAAGGTTTGCATGAGCTCGGGTGTCATGAAGTTAGGGCTTACAAAGCTAGAAAAATAAAATAGCTAGGGCATGACAAAGCAAGGTAGGTAAAGGCACAATGAGGATTTAAAAACATAGCATAGGGATTCATAGAGCAAGTAAGTTCATAATTAAGAATACATAGGGCACAAATTATAGTATGAATTTGGAGATAAACAATGGCACCCAAGAAAGTACCCATAGTATCACCTAAGGGAAAAGGAAAAGATAGGAAGCATAAGGAGGAGGATAATTTGAAAGAGTTGTTCTCATAAATTTAATACCCACAAGAGGTAATTGTGGCACAACAATGGACCTTGCAACTTGTGAAATGGTTTATCTCCAAAAGTTGATTTTTTCATAAGAAAACACATGATTTGCAAAAAAATCAATTTAAAAAATGTAAACACAAGAATGACAGGAGAAAAGTGTAGTTTCGGTGAATTCGGATGTCTAACCACCTCACTAAATTAAATTTAATGGTAATGGAACCCACGCTTCCATCCAAAAATTCCTATGGTGTGTGTGTAGACACCTAAAATTGGTTACCCAATTTAGTGTCCCCCACCCGCATTTTCCTTCTCGGGTAACCTAGAACACATTTATATCACCACTTCTTCATTAGGGTATTATTTAATATTTGATTTAAACATCTATCCTAAGTTTATTTCACCCCATTATGTTTTACCCATAGATAATTAAATATTAACTATTTAATTATACTTTTTACATATATCTTAACCGCTTATCTACCCCATATCAATTCCTAACCTCCCATATCAATTTTATCCATCTATCCCCCTATTTCTCCTCCCCCAAACCATGCAGTGGGATATTTCACGTATTTGAGTCGAAGGATCACTTGCATCCTTCTAAAATTGCCCTTTTGGCCATTTCGGGAGTCTGTTCCCTGATCGGCGCCGACCGGTACTCGGTCAATGCCGATTTTTTGGACTGGCACCGATTGCATCTCGATCAACACCGATTACAAATACAAGGCCAAAATTTAGTTCTAGTTAGATAGAAAGAATGACAGAGAGTTTTGAGCATCAAGTCTGAGCATTATCTATCAAGCAAAAGCGAATTCTGTCCAAATCAATCCCTGAGAGGAGTACCGTTACTCTGCTCCTACCACATCAACATCGTGAGCCTCCATCGATCTCTTGGTGACTCTGTTCCTGCATCCAAAGAAAGGTGGAGCTTTGTTAGTATCCCTACGGCTCCTACAGATCCAGCAGAGATTGACAATCTAGCTTTCATTGTCTGTTTCTCAATCTTCCTGCAATTTTCCCCTAGTTGACGCCGATCGATCCCAGTCGACACCAACTTTCTCTAATTGATGCCGACCTATCCCGATCGATGCCGATTCTCCCAATCAACACCAATCAGCCTGCAGATAGGTAAATAATTCAGGTAACACAAATCCAACATTGTTTTCATAGTTTCCTATTTTCTATTGCTTTTTGTCCACTGTATACATTCTATCTGTCACTTTTAATCAGAAAATCTAGACATTTATTTACATTCTTTTATCATGTATGCTTCTTCTTCTAATTGAAAATGTAGACTGACATCTAGTCAAGGGATCTTATCGCTTCCTAGACCTACTTTTCGGGTAGTCCACCCAAATATCTTTTAACGTTGTCTTTTTCGTCAAGTACCGTGTCTCGCAGTTTCTCAAATCTATCTTACAAGATCACTCGTGTGTGCCCATCTTGTTTACATCAGCTTTCCTTTCTATCTACATCTTTGGATCTTGTCTTATCTATTAGGTGATTTCATTTGAGTTTTTCATGGTTTTTGTGTTTAGTTTGGTACATTAACTTGGACAGGTAACAAGTGTGGAAATTCTTGATCTATATTTTCAGCATGCCCGGTGGGACCCAACAAAAGTCCCTTATTGGTAAGTTCATTTCTTTTTCAGTTTTTAGCTTTTGTTTTATTTCTTCACTGTTTTTTGTCAGTTCTCCTTAAGCATTTCCTTCCTTCATTTTGGTCTTACTTCTTTCACTTATAATTTGCAAAGTTAAAGTTTCTTCTTTCTTGCAAAACTAAATTCCTATTTTGAAGATCAATAAATCTTTCATTTGATTTCAAAATTGCATTTTTGATCCATCTCTTTTTGCAAAATTGTTATTTTCTTGAAAGTTTTCTAGTTCCTTAAATAGAAATTTTCATTCTACTATTATCTGGATATATCTTTCTGGATTTGTTGTGTGTTTGCTTAACCTTTTATTACAGATAAATTTTCTTGTTTGTGGGATTGTTTGAGGGAAGATCTCAACAATGTGATTTTTGAAGTCCACACACCTGGAGAGCTAAATCTACAGGTATTTCTCTTTTACGGTGTTTTCTCCTTTTTAAGAACTTAAAAAGAACTTGTTTGTTTGTTTCTATCCCATTCAAACATTTCAATTTTGGTGCTTAAATTGAATTTAATCACATTTGGGAAATAATTTTTTGACTTGTCTTCATCAAAATCCAACACTTCGTTCTTAGTGCCTAAAAAGAACTTTTCCTTTGTCATTTATGTTGTATTTTCTTCATCTAGTTTTCTAAATAGGATGGAAAAATTGATCAAAATCGGTAGTGACACTATTTGATTTTTATTTTTCACCCTTGCATAAAAAGCCAAAATCACTAGGTATAAAGCATCTAAACAAAAATTCCTCCCCTGGCCTCACCTACTTGGAAGTGACATCCAAGAGGAAGAGCCACGCGGTACTCAAGTCGTGTTATAAATTCACGAAGTTACGTATATATTGGCAAAGCACCCAACTCCCTTATCGCAGTGGTGTGTGAAGTGCGGGGGTAGGCCCCTATATCAAGCCATGTACTGGTCTTTTACTGAAGTGCCTTTGGGACTCCTCACCAAAACATTCCCCAAACTATCCTTAGTTTGGCTATCTGAGTAATTCCTATTCTAAAAAGCCTTCCCTAATATTTTCTTTCTTAAAAATAGGAAAACTTAAAAGAGATAATCACCTACGCTGCTTGAATTATCTGTGCATTAGTTAGTTCAATCTTCTTTTGCTTCATCTTCTCAAAAATGATCCTCATCATCTCGATATTTTACTTCATTGGGGGAATCATATGCTTCCAGCTTATAAAAAATGTTAGAAGTTCACATGATCGAACTTCCCCCCATTAGAAATTTTGATGAAAGCCAAGAACGACCATTCTAGTATAGGGAAAATGACTTCTGTCATTATCATAGAACCAAAGGCCATGACATTGAACGATGTCAAACCTTCAAAAATCTTGTCCAAAAATTCATTGATAAAGGCGAGCTCATTCTGGATAACCCAAATGCTCTCCCAAATCAAGCGCTTGATGTTTTTAAACAACCTTTTCCCAATCATTCCCGAACAATGATGCTTCAAAGTCTCAAAAACCAAACACTCATACTATCAGCTTCATTTCTACTGAAGAATATTCTTCTAAACCTAAGCCATCTATGAACACATCAACCAAATCAGAACCTCCTTCCGCTCTACTAATCACTGGGATTCCACCATCTTCAGACAATCTGTCTTTGAATATTCCCACATTGTTAGAGACGGATTCATCTCTCTCTGTCTCTTTATCTGATCTTCCGTCCATGCCCAAGACAGTGCCATCCTCATCTGTCTCATCATCAGATATTCTTTCGATGTTCGAGGCATTTACATCCCTTCGAGTTTCCACCATGAATACATCTACTTATGTTTCTCCCATTTTTATGCGACTATGCCATTGGTAAACATACCTATAGTTATACCAACTTCAACAGAAGCGTTGATTTTGACTCTTCTCATTTCCTTTCCTACAATAGTTACACCCATAATTACTGTACCAGAAGTATCTCCCTTGCAAGGAACTACTTCTTCATCATCCACTTCTTCCATCACCGATACTATTTTGCCTATTAAGGGAAAATATAAAGAAATAGCACCGGCACCTACACTCTTGGTTCCTAAACTTAAACCGAGACAACTAAATTCTAATGTTACATCATCAGTACCTCCTCATCTCCTTCCCCGAAAAGGTTACAATCACCTTATGCAGTTGAAGTTGTCACCATCCCTGAAAAAGGAAAACCCATATTTTAGACTATTAAGACTCTTGGTGCTTTCCCTCAAAAATATCTCTCTGCGCCTCATAAAATATTGGATTTATCAACTAGGAAGGCATCTTCTTCTACAATACCATCAGAACCATCATCTTCTTCTTCTACAACACCTTCTTCATTGGTGCCTTGTAAAGTGAATTTACCCACTAGAAAGGCATCACCTCTTTTATCAGGACCATCATCTTCATCACCAAAATCCAAGGCACCCTTTGTTCCTCCGATCAGACCTATTTTGGGAGCTCCTCCCTCATCTAAATCAGCATTATCTAAATCATCATCTATTTCAACCAAGCAGCCTTCTTTATCTCTGAAGACCACAACACTTGTCACATCTTCATCATCTTCAAAATCTATCTTAGGAGCTCCTCCTCCACAGAAATCAATCCTGCCTCACTTACTTCCATCTCAAGTGCCCAGCTGCTCCCCGATGTCCGAAAGAGTAAAATGATCCCTAAAAAGACTATCAAACTAGACATGCAAATTCTTTTACCTCGCGGCAAAATTGTTGAGGAAAAAGAGGCACCTTCATCATCTCTACCCTTGTCTTTGTCTACAGGATTATATACTGAAATTCTTCACAACTTATCCAATATTCATCCATATCCCTTCCTCTGATCAAACCCTATAATCCTAAAGGAGTAAAACCTTCCTGGTTCAACTCTAATTTGATTTGTGCTTACCACCGCACTCCAGGACATGACACCAAGGGATGTAAAGCCCTTCAATCTATCGTTAATAGTCTTTTGGAAGAAAGTGATCTTCTGTTGGAAGAAGAGGAGGAACAAGTATCTCTTGTCATCTCAACCACATCTGAGCCTCAACAATCTACTCAGGCCTCTAGTTCTATTAATTCCACTCCGGATGGTCTTCCACCTTCTCAAATCGACACGATTCATATCACCACTAGAACACAACAATATGATAATCTATCATCATCTACATCTCAGCCACGGGTTGTCATTTCTATAGCCCCTGAAGGCATTCCTCCTTCCACATCATCCTCAAGACCTAGGGTCTCTATTCGTGCTTCACCTTGGGCTCAGATTCCCATGTCAGTAGAGGAGAGTGTTATGAAACAACTTACCCATGCTCCGGTCAAAATGTCTCTTTTCGACCTCATTCAATCATCTCCACAGCATCACCAAGCTTTGATTGATAATCTGCGCACCATATCGCAGTGAATTCAGATGAGCCCCAACCTGTTGAGATGATTGTTGGATTGAATAAACCGTCAACCACCATTTCCTTTGAAGATTCAAAAATTCCTTCCCTTTCTTCCGAGGATTTGGAGGCTCCCCTCTTTATCACAGTTCAAATCAACAACACTACGTTAAAACACACTATGATTGACAGTGGTGCTGCACTCAATGTCATTTCCTTGCACACATTCAAGCAACTTAAGTTACCAAAGAATGTAGTGTCACCACCACCTTTCACCCTTCAATCATTTAACGATCAGCTGGTAGTTACTTTAGGAACTGTGGTCCTGCCCATTCGAGTAGGTAAGAAGTTGCTTCACGAGCTCTTTTACATTGTTGAAGGGAAATTCCACTACAATATGATCCTCGGATGCTCCTAGATTCATACAATGCATTATGTCCCATCAACCCTCCATCGATGCTTAAAATATCAAGTATGAGGGAAAAATCTATACTCATCCAGGAGATCCTTTTCCTTCTGCATAATGTGACATGACCATAGGGTCTGTCCCTCTAAAGAAGAATGCTTGTTCTCCTGACAAGCCTTCATCCTCTTCCATACCTACAACTAAACTACCAAATTTACAAAATCGGAGGAGACATTGCGCAGTGTTTATTGCTAGGAGAGCGTCCTCTTCTCTCTTTTGATGCCCATCTCAAACCTAATGAGTATGGTAGACCAAACAAACAACCTAAATATCAGCCAGGTATTTGTCACATCGTCACCATTTCTCTACCCAAGCAACAGACTAACTTCATTTACGGTGGTCTTGATACACCTCACTATCACTTGGATTCTCCCCTAGGAAAAACCTTATTCAAAAGAGGGTTTGATTGTCTACATAATCCCACATTTGCAAAAACTTATTTATATCGATGTGCATGGAAGGGCTTTGTCCTAGGAAAATATGAATAGGGTGTGCATGACCTCGCATCCATTCCAACTCTCAAACCACATCAAAATTTTGGTTTAGGATTTAAACCCCTCTCAAAAGCCACCATCACTATTCTCAATGAGCCTCTTCCCATTGAGGAACCATCTTCTCCCACCAGGTCAGAAGCATCATTTGATGTGGATGACGCCATTTCCATCTTGTCTAACTTTTTTTTAGTCAATACCATTTCCTTAGGGCTGCTAACCTATAAAACTAATAACAAATCCACTTCCATACCATTAGTCTTCCCTGAAATAGTTAAAGACGACTCTCCTACTATCAACACTATCCACTGTGTGGATGATGATTCTATCCTCATCTATCCGGGGTAGAGGATTCATATCTTTCTAAGACCATTCCTTCTTATACATCTACACTTCTCAACAAAGCCCTTTATCGACCTTAATATAGGGACTTCTAAAGACCCTCACATCATTAGGTCGCCAATCTCTTAATCCAAAATAATTAGGAGACTTCACCACTTTTCTTTCTAACCATCGTCAAGCCTTTGCTTGGTCATATCAGATATGCCAGGACTCGATCCCGAGATCATGGTCCACAATATCGTTACTCTTCTAGAAATCAAACCGGTTAAGAAAAAATTGTGTAAAATGCACCTCGAGTAGCCCTTCTTGTTAAAGAAGAGTTCGCAACGCTTGCTTTTCGATAACTTCATCCAACCCATTGATTATCCACAATGGGTTTCAAATGTAGTACCAGTAACCAAAGCTACTTGGGTAGATTCAATTTGTACCGACTCGGGATCTTAATCTTGCTTTCCAAAAGATGATTTTCCTTTGCCTAATATCGACCAACTCATGGATTTAACTGCAGGTCATGAGATTATTTCTCTTATGGATGGTTTCTCTGGGTATAATCAAATTCTCATCGCACCAAAGGACCAACATAATACTTCCTTCATAACTCCTTGGGGTACTTTTTGTTATCGTGTCATGCCTTTCGGTCTTAAGAATGCAGGAGCAACCTATCAACAAGCAATGACCTACATCTTCCATGATCTCTTACACAAAACTGTGGAAGATTACGTTGATGATCTCCTTGGTAAATCCAAATGCCGTCAGGATCATCTTTTCATTCTTGCACCTCTCTTTGAGAGGCTCATTCACTTTTGTCTTCACCTAAATCCATCTAAATGCGTGTTTGGCATTCTCACTGGTAAACTCTTAGGCTTTATCATTTCTATTATGGGTATTGAAGTTGATCCCGAAAAAATAAAAGCTATCCTGGAGATGCCTCCCCCTTCTAACTTAAAGCAACTCTGCGGTCTTCAAGGATGCCTTTAATCAGTGCATCATTTTATCTCGCAACTATCAGACCGTTGTCAACCTTTTCATCATCTCCTCTCGTAAGAATGTTCATTTTGAATGGGATGAGCATTGCTAAAAGCTCCACCTATGCTTACACCTCCAAGTGAAGGGCAACCATTCTATCTTTATATTTCTCATGATCGACCATGCTCTAAGAGCCATGATCTCACATCGGGATGCTAGTGGTAAAGAATAAGCCATCTATTACATCAGTCGCACTCTTCATGAGTATGAAACATGTTATTCCGAAGATAAAAAGTTTTGTTGTGCTCACTTCTTTGCAACTTCTAAGATTCATCACTACCTCCTTAGTCACAAAACTTACATTATCACAAGTGTCAATCCACTCAAGACAATGCATGCAAATCCTTATCACAATGATTGTATCACTCGTTGGCTCATGCTCATGATATAATTTGATCTTGAGTTTATCTTGCAAAAATCTATCAAGGGTCGAGGTCATTGCGCAGATCAATTATCTCGATGCTCCTCTTCCGAAACTCAATTCCCCCTCACTCAATTCCCCAATGATTATATCCAACAATTTGATTTTGGTCTTTCTCCATTTAAAGTAAAACTCTTCTTTGATGGATGCACGACACTAAAACTTTCCTCCGTAATTTCTATTTCATTAATGTATGTATTAGAAATAGGATGTTGTTAAGTGTAATTAGTAGTAACGTCTCATAGAAGATAACGGCACCATCAATCGATGCGGTGCCACCAATAATGTAGAGTACAAAGAATGATCAAAGTATAATAGGAATGTTGTAAAAAGTAAATATTTGTCATAAGTGGTCCAGTAATGTTAAAATGTCAAAGTTGGGATAAGTAGAGAAGTAGGGTCTACATGATTAATATATTGGTAATAAGGACAAGGAGTGAGGTCATAAATATTTTGTGTATTTTATTTGTAAAAAGTCTAAAAATGTGGAACCCATGTGAAATGATAAGGTTTATGTTATCTTAAGAGATAAGCTTACACGTACGAGATAAGAGTTAAGGTATGGAATATGATTTGTCGAGTGGATTTCTTATCCTATCTTAGAGATAAGATGGATAAGCCGGAAGTTCTATAAATAAAGAGGCCACCCCCTCATTTAGCATAGAAGGAAGTAGTGAGAAATATGTATGAAGTGTGTAAAGGAAGCCATCGGTTTAAAGGTGTGTTGAATTCCATAGTATTAGTGGAAGGCAAGTGAAGTCAATAACACTTGAAGTACCTCATGGGTGAGATTGTAACAATTTCATGTTAATATTATAATTTACTTTGATATTTCAGATTTGTCATCATTCCGTCTTATCATAGTCGATGGTATTCTTGTGTTACGTTTGTTGCTTTGTTTCCAGATTACATCCACCAAACTAAAGGCTGTGCATTAGTAAATAATCATAGCACAAGGAGTTCCGGTGAAGAATTATCATAGTGCCGGATTGGTGATGACATTTTGGTTCCGTTGCCGGGACCATTCCTCGTGGTGGATTGTCTGGAGAGATATTCCCACTTAGTCAAAAATCAATTGGAGGGTAACCTTGTTTTTACTGTGCATAGTAGTTACCATGGTAAAGTCATTTTTGCCGTGAATAGTAGTTACCATGGTAAAGTCATTTTTTTGTGAATAGTATTTACCTTTTGCTTTGGGAATAGTAATTACCGCAAGAAAGTCACTTTTACCATGAATAGTATTTACCGCAAGTAACTTCACTTCTTACGGTGAATAGTGTTTACCACAAGAAAGTCGAGTTTTACCGCAGTAACTCAAGTTTTACCATAGTCATTTCTATTTTCTATTATAGTGATTTTAATTATTGGTGCACATAAGTCATGTTGATTGTACTTTTGGGTTGGTATTTCATTGTGGTTACTTTTGAAAATGGGGAAGATTCCTATTTTTCAGCCCAATCTAATAAAGATGCTTCCTCTTTCATTCAAGAGTTTAAACGATCTTGTATTTGTAATGGCCTTATAAGAAGGGAACAATGGACTGAATTTTTTCCTACCTTTTTGGATGGTTCAGCCCTTAGGTGGTTTGAAACACTAGGTGATAATGTGAAAAACTCATGGGATTTATTAACTAAAAGTTTTCTTGAAGAATTTGGTGAACAACAGAGATATGCAGATCTCATGATCGATATCACAAAGCTAACCCAAGGAGAGAAGGAGAAGATAAGGGATTATCATGCTCGTGTTCTAGAGCTAAAGAGGAAGCTCGACGCCCAGATCCGGAAGGAAGGATTAGTAGATAGGTTGATGAATGGCATGGATAATCTCCTATGTAAGCACTTCATTCTTGGGATAAAGCCAGAGATCAGACAACGAGTGAAGTATGACCGCCAGCTACCATTGAACAAGCAAAGGAGATTGCAAGAAGGCAAGAAGAAAGCATGGAAGAGGAGCCCAAAGAAATTGTTGCTAAAGTAGAGCCTACACCAACACCTTTGCTCCAAAATCTACAACCACTCTTGGTGAGCACAAATCTTTCTCCTAGTACATCTACTGAGTATGAAGATCTGCTCAAAAAATGGGTCAGTTAACTATTAATCTTCTTCAAGGAAAAGAATTTAGTTCTCAAGGAGGAGATAGAGGTCCAAAAAGAAATATTTCTGAAGTTGTATGTTATGGTTGTTATAAAAAGGGTCATTATAAGTATAATTGTCTAGATAGAGCTTCTACATCTGGTAAAGGAGATAATGATAAAGGAAAAGTACCTGTGAATTCTTTTGATGTAGTAGATAAGAGCAGAAATAATGAAGTAGATGTGTTTGTAACAAAAAGAAAGAAAGAAAAAGATAATCAAGATGGAAATGATCCTAAGAAGATGAAAGGAGAAACTAGTAAGAAACATAGGAGAAGAAAGTTGGGTGTGTAGGATTTTTTGATTTCATAGGGGCAAGGACCATACTCCATCTTGGAAGATTTGTCCAAAAGGCTTGCAAATATTACATATGGTCAACTCTTGGCTATGTCTTCTGAGAAGAGGTGGGAGCTGCGAAGTGGACTCAATGCTCGGCGAAGGAAGGAGGTTGAGGTCCCTGTTTTGGATGCAGAGGCGGATCCCTATGCTCCACAAGCTGAGGTATTATGTAATGGTATTTCAATTCATGATGTCTTAGTTGATGGAGGTGCTGCAGTTAATGTAATGACCGAGTCTGTAATGAATATGTTGGGTTTAAAAATTGATCGCCCTTCAACACTTATGTTAAGGTCATTAAATAAGGGAAAAACTAAACCAGAAGGTGTAGTTTCAAATGTGGTAATATCTGTTATGGGTGTTGTATGTGTGGTAGACTTTCAGGTGATGAAAAATGGTACTGTTGCATACCCAATGTTGCTGGGAAGACCATGGCTAAGGAGAGTTCATGAAAAAAACTACTGGAATGAAGGCTTCATGACACTTGGACATGGTAGAGAGAGGGTGAAGATAAACGTGATCCCTCGACATCATAAAGCAGAACCTGTGGATTCAAGTGATGAAACTGATGATTGGACATCCTCTGATTACTCTAGTACCAGTGAAGTGGACACTGAAGATGAAGAAAGTGAGGTTGATGTTTCAGTCATGGATATCCTTCCAGCCACACCGACTCATGACCCCATAAAATTATCTGAAGAAGAATTTGATGATCGTCTCCAACAAATAAAGATTGGTGATGCTGTGATGGAGAGTGAGAAGGAATCCTACCTCCAGCTCTTTCGAAGGTACATACACATATTCACTTTTGATTACAAGGAACTCCGTCAAGTAAGTTGGGTAGAACATTCTATTGAGCTAGTAGATGGTGCTAGGCCTATAAAACAAATGCCATATAGAATGAATCCTAATTTTTCCAAGACTGTAAAAGAAGAAATAGATAAGTTGCTTGATGCAGGATTCATATTTGCTATGGAGAATTTAGAATGGGTTTCTCCCATTGTGATCTCAATAAAAAAGAATGGGAAGCTACGCATTTGTGTTGATTACAGGAAGCTCAATAAGGCAACAAAGAAGGATCATTACCCTCTTCCATTCTCATATCAGATCTTGGATGAAGTAGCTGGCCAAGAGTGTTATAGTTTTGTTGATGGATATAGCGGATACAACCAAGTCCGTATAGCAGAGAAAGATCAGCTGAAGACCACGTTCACCACTCCTTGGGGAACATTTGCTTATAGAGTTATGCCTTTTGGGTTGTGTAATGCTCCAACAACATTCCAACGTTTGATGAATAGGGTGTTCGAACCCTACATTGGGACCTTCATCAAAGTATTTCTGGATGATTTTTTCATCTATGGGAGCAAGTTGGACCACCTGCACTAGATGGAGACAACATTTCAAAGGTTAGATGAAGCACAAGCCTCACTAAACCCTACAAAGTGTGTCTTTGGATGTTCTAAAGGTGTTTTGTTAGGGCATGTTGTATCCAGAGATGGTATTGGTATTGATCCTGATAAAGTTTCAAAAATCAAAGATTTACCATTTCCTATGAATAGAAGTAAGTTGAGATCATTTTTAGGCCATGTGGGTTACTATAGAAGGTTCATCAAGAATTTCTCAAAGATTGCATAGCCACTAACCCAGTTCTTGAAGAAGGATGTTACTTATGAACCAGGAAATAAGGCACATGAAGCTTTTGGACAACTGAAGGAAGCCCTGGTGTCTTCACCTATTTTAAAGAATCCAGATTAGAGCAAGCCATTCATTGTGTACATTGATGCCTCAGATGCAGCACTAGGAAGTACTTTGAGCCAAAAGGATGAAAATGGGAATGAACATCCAATTTACTTTGGGAGCAGACAAATGAGCAGTGCTGAGGTAAATTATACTGTAACTGAAAAAGAGGCTCTAGCTATCATTTTTTCTGTAAAGAAGTTTAGAAATTACTTGCTAGGGCAGAAATTTATAGTTGTAATAAGATCATCATCGACTCTAAAATATATTGTCAATAAGCCTACCCCATCGGGAGGATAGCAAGATGGATAATTTTTCTACAAGAATTTGAATTTGATATTATAGATAGGCCAGAAATAAGCATGTCAATATAGATGCACTCTCTCAAGCCTATGATGGTTTATGATCATCTTGTGATGATGATGATTTCCCCGATGCAGCCTTGTTATCCCTTGACACAATCCCTAGTGAATACATAGATATTTAGAATTATCTCAATGAATTCAAGTTTCTGATGGTGCCAAGCAAAGACTAAGAGAAAGATTACTCAAGCCAGTCGTCCATATTCTATTCTGCATGGAGTATTATTTCGAATAGGACCTGATGGACAGTACAAGAGGGTAGTTGGATGTGATCAAGGGAAGGAATTGCTAAAAGAATTCCACAATGGTACATGTGGAGGGCACTTCTCTAGAAAACTTACAGTACGAAGGATCTTGGATGCAGGTTATCATTGGCCCACTCTTTTTAAAGATTGTTATAATTATTGTAAGACATGTGATATTTGTCAAACACATGGTAACCGTAAGACTTCATCAGCTCCATTATGTCCTATTCTTCCACTTGGTCCCTTTGAAAAGTGGGGAATAGACATTGTAGGTCCACTTCCAACTACCTCACGCCAAAATAAGTATATTGTAGTTGCCACAGATTATTTAACCAAGTGGGTTGAAGCTAGGCCATTGAAAATAGCTTCCATGGATGAGGTGGCAAGGTTCATATATGAACGCATTGTCACCAGATTTGGTTGTCCATTAGAAATTGTAACAGATCAAGGAAGCCACTTCATTAATGAGGTAGTAGAAGCCCTAGTCAATAAATTTTCTATTAAGCACAGGAAGGCAACAACATACAAGCCAAGCACAAATGGACAGGTGGAACGAACAAATTTTGTGTTGTGTCAAATTCTAGCAAAAGATGCAGCCTTGCAGGTACATAAGTGGGATAAAAGGATTCATGCAGCATTGTGGGCATATAGGGCAACATCAAAGTTAGCAACAGGATACTCCCCATTTTAGTTGGCCTATGGCATTGATCCAGTTCTTCCTATTGAGTTTGATATTCCCACTGTGAGAGTTATGAAAAATGAAAGGATGGATGAAAGTGATTCAGTAAAAGAAAGGTTGGTACATCTTCATTTGCTAGAGGAAATAAGGGAAATAGCAAAGATACAAGCCATAAGAAGAAAATGAAGCAGAAGGAATACTTTGATCAAAAGATCCGTTGGTCTCCATTTCATGTGAATGACTTGGTTCTAGTATATGATTCCAGATACAAAAAAAGAAGACAGAGAAAATTTCTTCCAAAATGGATGGGGCCCTACAAAATAGCAGCTGTGCATGAAAATGGTACGTACCAACTAGAGGAATTAGATGGCACTCCCATTATGAAATGGGTCAACCATGACAAGTTGAAGATTTTCCAAGCACCAGAATAGTCTACTCCGAGGACGGAGTAGAAGCTAGGAAGGGGGAAGATGTCGACACTAAAATTTTCCTCCGTAATTTCTATTTCATTAATGTATGTATTAGGAATAGGATGTTGTTAAGTGTAATTAGTAGTAGCGTCTGATAGAAGATAACGGTGCCGTCAGTATGGTGCCGCCAATAATGTAGAGTACGGTAACAGTCAAAGTACAATAGGAATGTTGTAAAAAGTAAATATTTGTCGTAAGTGGTCCGGTAATGTTAAAATGTCAAAGTTGGGATAAGTAGAGAAGTAGGGTCTACATGATATTGGTAATAAGGACAAGGAGTGAGGTCATAAATATTTTGTGTATTTTATTTGTAAAAAGTCTAAAAATGTGGAACCCATGTGAAATGATAAGGTTTATCTTATCTTAAGAGATAAGCTTACACGTACAGATAAGAGTTAAGGTATGGAATATGATTTGTCAGAGTGGATTTCTTATCCTATCTTAGAGATAAGATGGATAAGCCTGGAAGTTCTATAAATAAAGAGGCCACCCCCCTCATTTAGCATAGAAGGAAGTAGTGAGAAATATTGTATGAAGTGTGTAAAGGAAGCCATCAGTTTAAAGGTGTGTTGAAGAAGCCATTAAGAGTTGTAATTGTAAAGTTTCTTCCATAATATTAGTGGAAGGAAAGTGAAGTCAATAACAATTGAAGTACCTCATGGGTGATATTGTAACAATTTCATGTTAATATTATAATTTACTTTGATATTTCAGATTTGTCATCATTCCGTCTTATCATAGTCGATGGTATTCTTGTGTTACGTTTGTTGCTTTGTTTCCAGATTACATCCACTAAACTAAAGGCTATGTATTAGTAAATAATCATAGACGAGGAGTTCCCAGTGAAGAATTATCATAGTGCCGGATTGGTGATGACAGATCCAAATGCCAATAAGGGGAGGTGTGGGTTTCATTATGATTCATCCTTGGGTGCACCTATCCCGCCGCACACAAACTTAACTTTATTGTGTACCAATAATATGGCTGAATATGAAGCTCTTGTTTTAGGTCTTCAAAATGCCATTAATCTTGGTGCCCTCCATATCGACATCTTTGGTGATTCTGAGCTCATCGTTAATCAAGTCACTAGTGTCTATCAATGCAAAAATGATATCCTTCAAAAATATCGCGATATTGTTCTCTTTCAACTTCAATATTTTGATAAATTTACTATCCAAGATATTCCTCGCACTGTGAATCAATTCACAGATACAATGGCTTCTTTAGCCTCACTTATTCCACCTTTTACCGAAGACTCACGACTTTATGTGGTTGTGCAGTGATTAGACCAACCATCTCATCTCAGGCAACTAACTTCAATCAATGCCGTCACAACCAATACTCAAGATGAGTGGTATCAACACATTGTTGATTATCTATCCCATTTAGTGCTTCCTCTAGATCTGACTTCCAATGGTAGAAGATCTTTTATCCTACGTGCTAATTGCTATACTATTCTAGGCGGAATCCTCTACAAACGTGGTTTTGATGGTATTTTGCTTCGGTGCCTCAAAACCCCTGAATCATCTAAAGCCATCCAGGAAGTCCATGATGGTATCTGTGGTGGACATTTTAGTGGCTTGGCCATAGCTAAATGCATCTTACGTTTAGGCTATTATTGGCCTTCTCTTAATCAATATTGTTGTGAATACACTAAGAAATGTGTCAAGTGTCAACAACATTCCAATCTCACACATATCCCCAGTCAGGCTTTGCAACTTGTAGCAGATTTGTGGCCTTTTTCACAATGGGGTCTTGATCTCATCGGTCTCATCAATCCCCACTCTTCACAAAGTGTCATCATTCTATCATTACTACCATAGAATACTTTACTAAGTGGGTGGAAGCTATTCCTCTTTCATCGACCAAAGCTAAACCCATAGTTGATTTTGTCTATCAACACATCATTTGTCGCTTTGGTGTTCCACACAAACTCATCACAGACAATGGTAAATCTTTCAAAAACATTGATTTGCAAAACCTCTGTGATGCTTTCAATATCAAACTCAGTTTTTCTTCTCCATACTATCCCCAAGCTAATGGCCAGGCTGAGGCTTCCAATAAAACTTTGTGTAATATCCTCACAAAGGTAACTAGTCGAGCTAGTAGGGATTGGCATTTACATATCCCTTTTTCTCTCTAGGCTTATCGAACTAGCATTCGTACTCCTACTGGTGCTACTCCCTTCTCTCTCATTTATGGGTCTGAGGTTGTTCTTCCTTTAGAAGTCCAGATCCCATCTCTTCGTGTCTCTCTTAGAGAATTTGTCTCCGATGAGGACTATCGTCAAAATCATCTAGCACAGCTTGAATTACTCGATGAGCGGTGTCTCAATGCTCTTGAGCATCATCAAGTCTATCTTGAGCATGTCAAACATGCTTATAACAAGCACTTGCAGCACTGTGACTTCAAATTTGGTGATCTTGTTCTTAAGGAAAACCAAAATGTCACTACACTAGAAAGGAGTCAACGTGGTAAGTTCACTCCTAACTGGATGGGTCCGTACGTAATCACTCATAAATATGGGTCTGGGGCTTATCGTCTATCTTCCATGGATGGTGTACCTGAAATGGAACCTCTTAATGCCTTGCATCTAAGGCCCTTCTACTGTTAAAGTCTATCTTACATGATCTTAGTCGCAAAACATATCTATCATCCATCTACAACCAGTCATATATTTTGTAGTGATTCAAAACTATGTGGTTCTCCGTGTTATGTATTTTCTACCTTAAAATATGAGTATCGTGACTCTACTCATGGAATTTTTCTTATGGATATGTTCCTCCTCTGGTAGGGACACCTTAATCACTTCTTCATCTATCCCAAGTGTCTATTTTAATCGAATCTACTCGGGGCATGAGTACGTGCTTTTATATGTTTTCTTCCCCTCTATCTGATCTATCTAGTCTACACTCAGCTTCTTTCAAGAAACTCCAAAAGCTCTAAAAGCTCCAAAAAAAAGGGGGTGCTATCCTAAAAATTCCCAAAAGATAGACTGATCCCTCGAAGGACAGCTATCTATGCATTATCAAATGAATCAAAAGATATAGACCATGCCCTTGAAGGATGGCTATCATCACATTCAAAATACAGACCGCTCCCTTGAAGGATGGCTGTTTGTTCCATGGAATTTCAAGGCTTCTCACATTGATCAGCCTTTGCAGTAACAAACTTCCTCTTCGGCTAGTTTGTTCACTTTTTAGCATCACTGAAAGACTTCCCGTATCGATCAGTCTTTCTATATCTAGCAAACTTCCCGCATTGATCAGTTTGCTTTTCTATCAAAACAAAAATCATGAAGCTGAGATATAAGACCTTTTGTCGATCATATGGAGAACCCTATTTTCCCAATATGAGCACGTATTCTATTCTTTCTAAATTTTGACAAGATACATACTTACTTCTCCTTCCATTTACCTCCTAGATCTGGTTTGCGACTAGCTAGTGTCAGGTTTATTTTAACCTCATATATGGCCTTGTATGCATGGTCTTTTGGTTTCCTATCAAAGTCTCTATTTATGGTCGGTTAGGGGCCTAGCTTATCATTCTTTTTCTTATCTAGGTGTATTGCTTTTATTTCTAATCAGGGTCATTTCATTACGTCCTTTAGTGCATTTCCCATTATTATTTGTTATTCATCCAATTAAATTGACATTTAACATGTTAATTTAGTCAAAATCTATCATCTATCTATATTCATCTTATCTACTTTGTCCAAAAACATATCAAAGCATGTATTGCAAACACATGTGAATCTACCTATCTATTTTCATCAAAATTAAATTAACATCTTAAACATATCAAATCTATCAATCATATCTATCCATCTATCATCTAAAAACGTGTCCATCCAAGTTACACTACATCTATCTATATCTATTTTTCATCAAAATTAAATCCACATATCAATCACATCAAATCACATCACATCTATCTATCCTCTATGTCTATGTCCATCAAATCACATCTATTTATCCGCTATCAGCATATGTCTATATCCATCACAATTACGCTACATCTATCCATATCTATTAAAATTAAATGCATGAGTACAATCATATGACACAGAAAATGATGAATCTATATATATACATGAGTTTCTGTACAACAAAGAATGGATGGCTTTCAATCAAGCCATCTATATCATACATCAAAAATGCCTTCAAATCGAGGCTACATCAATATATCGATACAAAAAAATAGTCATATCTATATCGTAAAATCTGATAGGTGGAAGACACTATCTCCTCCGCCCTCCTCTCTGGTTTAGGTTGTCCCTCCTGGCCACTACCTATCAAGCTAGAAGCACACTGCATCTGTGGGCTGCTACCATTACGATCTCTCCCGGTGCTCCCTCCCTCTGATGCACCACTAGCTGCGGTTGTCGTTGATCTCCTCCTCACACCATAACGAGGCACATCAGGGGCATGTTGTGTCCAGGGCATCCTCATAGTATCTCACCTCAACAAGGAGAGATTGATAAGTGCTCAGGCTCACCATACCAGGTACTCATAATGGCACTTCTAGTGCTGTTGGTGGTGGCCCCCTACCTTGTCCCACTATGTGACCTAGACTCGACATAGTGCTGTATCACTATATTTGGCCCCGAGGGCTCTCTGCGTGGCGATGGTAGCGATCCCTCTGCTGGATCATTGTATCTCACTCCTGACGTGTTGTGTCTCTCTCTAGTATCAATGCATCCCTCTCCTCCGTCAGAGCTCTAATCTCCTCGAGGGCAGCCTAGTGTGTCTGCATCAGGGTAGCATGCTCTCCCTCCAGCCTCTCCAACACTGTGGCTATGTCCTCCTTGTCTGCATCTATGGATGCTGGCAGGTGTTGTGGTAGCTCTATAGAATACCATGCCACATAGCCATCATCTACTCCAGCATCGTCATCACTATCTATGGAAGGTGGGGCCTCCCTCAATGGATCTGCCGGGATCAAAATTGGCAGATCGGTCTCTCTACTATCTCACCTGTATGGCCTGTAAGTGGTCAGAACTGTCTGAACTAGGCCGAACTACCTCAATACCCATATAAATAGGATGCACTCCCACATATCTGGCCTGCAGCCCCTAATCACCCTACTCTGTCTCAGCCCCACCAGGTGAGCCTCCTGACGGCCCATGTCGGATAGACCCGATATGGTCTCCAAATCACCTACTCTAGTGTCAGCATCCTGAAATGCTCAGCATACCACTCCGCAGATCTCCTGTATCTCCCGGGGCCATGTCGGCCTGCCATCACTAGAATCCATAATCAAGGGCCCCGTTGCTCTGGCATCCATGGAAGCCTGGATGGCCTGATCACTACTATGTGCTCATATGCCCAACAATGGAGCACAAAGCTAACATCAATACATGTCTTCCTACCGGTGGTGTACATCCATAACTCATAGTATATCTAAGCTATCAAGGCATCAGTAAACGCAAACACCTATCTAAACTGTAGGATGTCACACACATAGTCTAGTAACAACAATGGAAATCTCCCACCTCCTGAATCTGGCAGAGTAAAATAGGAGATCGTCATCTGAATCAGCACTATCTGTCTACTCTTGACATCACCCTGTCTATAATGTGAGGCTATCCTCACCGCCCCGGACACTATCTCTGAATTGTCTGCCCTATCTCCATACAATCGTCCTAGGGCCCTCTGTTGTTGCTCTCATGGAATAATCTCAATCAGGTCCTCGGTGATCAGCAACCTCAGGATCCTATATATATCCTCATGGGTGATGGTCATCTCACCCATCCTAAACTAGAAAGTACATGTCCTACTATCCCATCATCGCACTAGTGCTCGCATTAGCTCTACATCTTGAGGCACCCGTTGGTAGTACTAGAAGCCCCTAAGCCCGGCTAACTCTGGGTGGTGCTAATCTGCGTCAGTCACATCAGGGAGAATGGTCTCCAGAAGCTTGGGAATAGCATCCCACATGTGTAACACCTCTCGTGCCTACATCCATGATGTCAAGAGCAATGTTAGCTTCCCATTTATCCAAATCAGAACATCAAAAACACATTCTATCATCTTATTAGTCTATTCGGTCCAATTGGCATCAATTTAGTTAAATTGGCGTCGATCCAACCTAGTCAACGTCGATTAAAGTTAATCGGCGCCGATTTCATCTAATCGGTGTTGATTTTTCCAATCGACGCCGATTGGGAGGCAAGAGTGTCAAAAACACTCTTGCTTCCCACTTATTCCCTTTTCTCTAAAAATGGCATTCTAGTGTGCTATTTAACGGTAAACATGTACATGAGATTAAGGAGGATCCACTTACCCCAGGTCGTGTCCTCTTCCGCTTTTGATTTCTCCCAGGGGCTTCCATGTTGCTCAAAATTAGTTTTTGACTCTCTCTAAATCAATCGTCGTGGTCTAAATAAATCATTCACATTTTCCTTTCGCATATTTATATGGGCTCAGTATGATCGGCGCCAATTTTTATGGTCGGCACCAATTTGTGTGGTCGTCACCAATTTATTTAGTCAACGTTGACTTTAGCTTGATCGACGTCGATTTAGGCCTATCGTTGCCGATTGGTTGCACTTTTGCTTCTTCACCTCGCTTTCTTCCATCTCCTAATCTTTTTCCATAGTGTTGATGCTTGGCTTATTTATCTGGTCATTATTATACCCTGAGTGTTTCCTTTTGGCACATACTTTTGATATTCTCACCCATTTTGAGTTTGTTCCCTGTACATGGGGCACTCACATTTTTGGCAGCTTAAAGATAACAGGGTCTGTAGGCACTAATGTCGTCTGCTTCGCAGACTGTCTAGTTGTCCCTACCAATGTGTCTCTCTTTAGGTGCTACTATTTTGAGCCCTCCTTACACTCATGGGTCTGTAGGTACTAATGTCATCTCATGCGAAGACCATCTAGTCTGCCCTACCAATGTGAGTTCCTTAGGTTCTTGCCTTTTATTATTTTTGTGCATCATTAATGATCAGATCTACTCCAGGCATCTAGCTGGGGCATCCTACATTTTCATCTACCTTTTTCAAACTTGGGATCGGTTGCTCTTTGAGCCCATCCCATCCCTAGTTTGAGGGGGATCACATCATCATTTTTTCTTCCTTTCTTCCAACTCCTTGTTTTTGTCTTGCAAGTTTGCTTATCGCAAGTTACTCAACAAAAAGGGGCAAAATGTAGACACCTAAAATTGGTTACCCAATTTAGTGTCCCTCGCGTGCGTTTACCTTCTCAGGTAACACGGAGCACATTTATATCACCCTCTTTGTCCTTAGGGTATTATTTAATATTTGATTTAAACATCTATCCTAAGTTTATTTCACCCCATTATGTTTTACCCATAGATAATTAAATATTAACTATTTAATTACACTTTTTACATATATCTTAACTGCTTATCTACCCCATATCAATTCCTAACCTCCCATATCAATTTTATCCATCTATCCCCCTATTTCTCCTCCCCCCAAACCATACAGCGGGATATTTCCCGTATTTGAGTCAGAGGGATCACTTGCATCCTTCCAAAATCACCTTTTTGGCCATTTCGGGAGTCTGTTCCCTGATCGGCACCGACCGGTACTCGGTCGACGCCAATTTTTAGAGTGGCACCGATTACATCTCGGTTGGCACGATTACAAATACAGGGCTAGAATTCAGTTTTGGTTAGACAAAAAGAACAACAGAGAGTTTTGAGCATCAAGTCTGAGCATTATCTATCAAGTGAAAGTGAATTCTATCCAAATCAATCCCTAAGAGGAGTACCATTACTCTGCTCCTACCACATCGACATCGTGAGCCTCCATCGATCTCTTGGTGACTCTGTTCCTACATCTAGCAAAGGTGGAGCTTTTTCAGTATCCCTATAGCTCCTGTAGATCCAGTGGAGATCGACGATCTAGCTTTCATTGTCTGTTTCTCAATATTCCTACAATTTTCCCCTAGTTGACGTCGACCGATCCTAGTCGACACCAATTTCTCTAATCGACGCCGACCTATCCCAGTCGATGCCAATTTTTCTAATCGACGTTGATTCTCCCAATCGATGTTGATTTCCCTACAGATATGTAAAGAATTCAGGTAACACAAATCCAACATTGTTTTCACAGTTTCCTATTTTCTGTTGCTTTCTGTCCCTTTGTATACATTTTATCTGTCACTTTTAATCAAAAAATCTAGACATTTATTTACATTCTTTTATCATGTATGCTTCTTCTTCTAATTGAAAACGTGGACTGACATCCGTCGAGGGAGCTTATCACTTCCGGACCCACTTTTTGGGCAGTCCACCCAAATATCTTTTAACGTTGTCTTTTTCTGTCAAGTACTTGTGTCTCGCAGGTTTCTCAGATCTGCCTTACAAGATCACTCGTGTGTGCCTGTCTTGTCTACATTGGCTTTCCTTTCTATCTACATCTTCGCATCTTGTCTTATCTATCAGGTATCAATTTCATTTGTGTTTTTCAAGGTTTTTGTGTTTATTTTGGTACATTAACTTGGACACGTAACAAGCGTGGAAATTCTTGATCTACATATGGTGTTTGACGTAGAGAAGGTGGATTCATATTAGAACACCCTGCACAAGACGTATGGATACACGTCCAATTTGGCATACTTGGAGAATTTGGAGCTCGATACCACTGGACATAATTCTCATCATGAATATAAGAATTGAAAGCATGATTTGTAGGGTTTTTGTTAACTTGTGGCTAAAACTTGAAGGATGGGAAGGAATTTGAGGTATGTGACTCTCATTTTCCCCAACCAAAGAATATTTTGGTCAAGTATCCCAAGAGAAAACAAGAATATATGCCACCCCACATGAAGAAAAGGAATAAGGAGAAGAGGAGGAGGACATTTCATTAGACCGAGAATGGAAGGATACAAATGCGGTGTAAGCGGAGAAGGAAAGAAAGGGTGCAAGCTCTTCTCGGCAAGTCGGGGTAAGTCCACTTAGGACAAGAAGGGGTCCTAAAAGATCTCGGGTTTTGTATGATGAGGAGGAGGATAAAATTTTTAAGGAAGATGGGCATGAGAGAAATAATAATTTGTACATAGATAGAAAGAAGGAGAGTATTTCACCGAATAATTGTGCGATAAAATAGATAAGGTAATGGTCAAGGAGGAATACCTATGATATGTAGGTTGAAGGTTGAATGTGCGTGTTACTGAATTTATCCAAGTTGATTGTAGAGAACTCCTTTTTGTCGGGAAGGACTACCTGTAGATATAAAGCAAGACCACCAAATGATATTAAATAGCAAATGACAGTGGACTGCCTAGCAATTGCTAGTTCCAGGAAGTGTGATACTTCCTAGATGGTTGTCAATCCACTATTTTTATCAAATCAATGAAAGTAAATATGATAAATAAAGGTCCTATTACTAACACTTTGATTTAGGTATCTCAAAACGTTATCAAAAACTAGATTAAGCAAAGTATTAAAATCTAAACTAATCTAGCATCAAGAAAGGTATGTTTCTAGTTGGGACATGTCACAGGGGTGTTAGGTAAGGTCACAGAGGTATCTGGTAAGGTCTGGGTGGAGTTTAGGTGATGTTAGAGGCATTTTGGTGAAGGTTAATAGAAAACATAATGACTGATATCATTCTAGTGGTGACATCATTCTAGTGACCAATGCCAGTAGAGAGGGGAGATTGACGACGGTTAAGGTGACCGACATCGGTAGGGGAAATTTGATAGTAAATTATTAAAAAGATATTTTAGGGTTCTCTATGATTGCACAGAGAGTGAGGGTAGTGTGGTTTGGGTTGTAATATGGTTGAGAAGACTCGGGGATACTAAGAAGGAGGTTTGGAATGATGAAAAGGCTTGGGATGGTTGAATAGTGGGTTGGTGGGAAGAAGGTGATGTATAGGAAAAGAGGAAATAAACTACTGAAAGGAGAAAAATATCTACAAAAGGAATAAGCCAAATGATTAGAATCACAATACTTACTTGATGTCTTGCAGATCTTGGGAGTTGGAATGGTTGATGGTTGATCAGAGAAGAAGTGCTTGAGTCTAGTTTCGTGATAATATGACCTATCTGCTCCCGTGAGTATCCCAGCGCTCTAGAAGGGAAAACAAATATTTGTCTTGCACTGTGGTTGTGTGTGTTCATCATTTGGATGTAGGAGGGCTTCAAGATTCACACTTGAATGCAATCAGTCTCTAATAAATGAAATACCAACTGTAAAGAGTTTTGAAAGTGTATATAAGGTAATTGATGGTAGTTAGGTGAACGGAATTGGTTGAGGGATAACCGGCATTGGTTAAGGTGGGAAAGTCTAGGTTTACCAAAAATAGGTAGATATTTACTATTTTTGGCATGATTTTGATTGAGTCCACTTAGGGAAGTGGATTTCACATGAGAGAAGGTAGGAAGGTCATAGAAGAATTCCAATTAGGTTTAGGAATAAGTCTTAGTTAGTTAGGTTAAGTGGTGACTTAGCACTGGGAGTGATGACTCAGTGTTGAGAGTGATGACTCGGTCATTGTGAGTTAAATGCCCCTGGAATGGGTCCAGGGTGAGGTGTAATGATGAGGTGGAGGTGTGAGGGTGAAATTAACTTAATTAAATTAATTAATAATGTGAGGATGAATATTAGTATAGGATGAAGGGGTCATGATTAATTAAATATATTATGTTAATTGATTAAAGGGGACCAAGGGGAGTGTGACCCAAATTTGGTGTCTACTGAGAGAGGATGAGAAGTTTGTGCACCTAGAGTTGAGCCTAGGGAAAGGTGAAGAGGGTGAGTGGAATAAAATCCCACGTAGAGAAAATGCATCAGCGTGTAATAAGGAGATACACAAAGCACACATGAGGAAAATCCTAAGAAATATAAGGAGAAATTGATGACACCTATGTCATCAAGGAGGATAAGGGCACTAGTGGTGAGACAAACATAAATCCATTCACACCCAAAAAGTAGCACACCAAGGAAAAAGTGGTAAGGATACGAAGACCCCCACAATCACCATACATGTCATTCATTGAAAATCCTATAAAGGTGTTGAGGGAAAGGTTTCAAAGCATGATTCCTAAGAAGAAGTTATTTGGTTGGGACCTTATGGATGAGAGAGGATTTCTCTCGCAAAAAAATAAAATGTTGTCATGGAGCATGCATACGCATGCAGAAGAGATAGAGTTTGAGATAAGTAATATGTCCTACTCCACATTGACATTTACTATGGATCTGGGAAAGAAGTATAAAATTGTTGACCCCATAAGGTGACTAATGAATAGGTGTGTAGCACACTACATAAATTGATAGTTGAGGTCACACACGGGAAATTGGAAAAGGTTGTTACCATGAGATTCATGGTAGAGGATAAAAATGGTAAAGAGTGTGAAGTCCAACATATGAAAAAGGACTTGAAAGGAGAATAAAAGTAGACCAAGGAGGATTATGATAGGGTAGGAGGATTGGTGAAGCAGATCACAGGTGCATGCCCCACCTTGATAAGCCAAGATAGAGCAGACTACATTGATGATATGGATTATCTCAAATACTTGGTTGAGATATTATTTTTCAACAATAATAGTGGTGTGGGACCAATAGTAGAATATTTTACCAAGGATGAGAAAATTAATAAAGAGGTCGTGGAGGCCAAGATAACAAAGTATGATGCACTTGTCACTAGGTTCAAGGAGACCATTAGAAAAAGTGAGTTGGTATTTGATAGATGTCAAAATTATGATCCTATTGTAAGTGCCTACATGATAAAGGAAGAGGCAAAGATTAGGGTCCTTCAATAAATAAAAACCAGTAAGTAATAATCTTGATCCAACACAAATCATGGTAGAGACATCACCGTAGAGGGATATAATTAAAAATTTGTGAACGAAACTCTTGAGTTGAGAATCAAGGAGGTGAAGCTCATGATCATGTAGAGAATGGATGTTATGGAAGGAGTGGTCATAGAGCTAGATGTGGTAGTAAAATATCTTAAAGATAAAATTGATGAGCTAGCACTGATCAAATTCTAGGTATTATTGAAGCGGTAGTAGTAGGAAAGCAACACATGAACTCACGAGTGGGAGAAGTTAGAGAAGTTATTGGGAAAAGAGTTTTGAGATCTCCTCTAGTCACACCTGAGGCATGATTACAAATGCACACAAATTGGTGAATTAATATTCTTTGATTCATAAAAAAATCCTTTTTCTTTATTCCTCGGTATTCTTTGATTCATTCATTCATAGTAGAAACAAGTATGTTGAAACATTATTGAGGATGGGTAATGAATTTAATGTGGGGTAATTTTGAGTGAAGGAAATGGATAAGTATTATCCATGCATGAAAGGGAGGGACCTCATGCAAGGGATATTTGAAGGGGCATGTACATGAAAAAAATATTAGCATGTAAACATTTGCGCATGAGCAGACAAAATTTGGGACTTAGCTGATTTCCCAAAGACATGGTTAAAAATAATAGATCATAGTTAGAGTGGCGTCTAAGAAATGTTTATAAATAGATAAAATTAGGATGGCTTGGGACACACAGAAAGGATCTATAGTTGGAAAAAGAACATGTATGGCATAATTGGAGAACACACCTAGAGATGCCTAATAATAGGATTATTGCATGTAAGATATGTTGTATATTTATATTAATCTATTATTAGCATGGTATGTAAAACACGTGCAAGATATTTTGTACACATGCCTATTTTTAGGATAGTGCATGAAGGTGGTGAAGGGAACCTCCCACTCTCTGTGTGTGTGTGTGTGTGTGTGTGTGTGTGTGTGTGTGTGTGTGTGTGTGTGTGTGTGTGTGTGTGTGTGTGTGTGTGTGTGTGTGTGTGTGTGTGTGTGTGTGTGTGTGTGTGTGTGTGTGTGTGTGTGTTTGTGTGTGTGTGTGGTTCATCCTTATTTTGGATAGTTTTGATTGAGAGAAAGTGCTATCGATGACCTTGGATTTGTAGTTCTTGGGTTAGGGTTTGGATATCATGGTTGTTTATGAGCCGCATAAGAGTGCACGAGTCTTATACATTGATGTATTGAGCGTGATGTAATCAACTTATTTTTTACGTAATGTAATTTTTCTTATGATGGATAATTGTGTTTGGGTAGCAAAGATCACTATGTTTGAGTATCGAATATTGGGAATTCAAGTGTTATTAATCATCTTGTATGTTGATTAAGTTTCCTTATTATATGTGTTTCTGGATTGCCATGATTATGATTCTTCTCTATGTATGAATGGTTGTTTTGGTTATGAATTATTATGAATATGGACATGCATGCTAACATCAGTATAGGCATAACAAGGAAGGGGCTCGGCACCTATGCACATTTTGGGTGAGCTTCAGACTTGTGCGGATGAAGTGCTAGTGTGCATAGCTCTGGTTGGGAAATAAAATACTACATAGGACCTCGACCGAACTATTAACATCGTCATGGACCATGCCATCACCATTATTTACCCCACCCGGTGGGAGAATAATCATGATCTTGGCTACTTTCCACATGCATGTAATCAAAATGAAATAAAAATAATATTATGGAAAATAATAATTGACTTGTACAATATTGTCGAATTTCATTTGCTTCTTCAATTCCATCACTTGTAATAGTTTCTCCCTTATTTTTTCTTTCATCTTCACGATATCATAACACCTCTTTTGAACATATACCTCTTTCTTATCTCTTAAATTTAGGTCTTCCAACTATTTTTACCTTCCTTTTTACAAATTATATTAATTACATGTCTTATTTATAAATTAAATTGTTTCCTCATTACATACTCCATGTGGTTGTCCCTCTTATCTCTATATGGCGTTGTCTTTTTAGGAGAAAGAGGTGGTCATTTACCAATATTTTTAGGCCACGTATTTTTGGAAACACAAAATCAATGGTGTACATCATCGAACAATGCATATTAAGTTCTAAAGAACTCCTAACACTTAACTCCACCACCCAATGCACAATCTCACTACCCACAAAAATAATACATGCAACCACCAACATTTTCCATTTTATAATCAACAAGTGGTTGTGAAAACATTATATAAAGAACATAAAATAAATGATAAAAAATGATTAATAAGAAATAATTAGTACCAATTCAAAAAAGGTAAATTCTGTATTCCTCACATCAAGTGTATTCTTGCATGATCATCAAACACAATGGAGGCTATAGTCTTGAAAGGATCCTTGCCATCATTACCTAGTGGAGAAGGAATATCCCCCTTAGAAAATAACACAAAAATGTCAATAAAATTTCTAAGCAACAAATTTTAACATGTAAACATTTTTAAACCACTCGTTCTTACTAACGAATTAGTCTCCTTCGCGTCTATTTTTCTCCACCTACTATGCATGATCATCTTGGATGTCCGACATACTATTAATAAGTAATGATCAATATTGGAATAATGTTAATGGAAAATAATTCATGGTATAAACTAATATTATAATTTGAGAGTTACTTACAAGTCAATATAAAAAGTTACGAACAAAAACTCTAATTATTCAACATCAACTATGATCGTCTCCTCCAATATTTTATTGAATAAAAACATAGTGCTTGTACTAAAAAACAATATCTAACATAGACCTGTAACATTTTTAACTTATAAAAATTAAATATCCAAGTCTCAATTTTTCATTATGCAAAATAAAATTTTAAAAATTGAGATCATTATAATGCATTTGAATAAAAAAATATACAAAATAAGGTATATTCATTTATTTTAACTCTCATATGGAATTTCATATAAATATATGTCATATTTCATTCAATAATGAATTTTTATATAATGTTTTTATGTAACGTTTCCATATAATATAATTCCAATATCTATTCGAAATACAAACATAGACCATAAGACACGAAAAAATAGCTTATATGGTTAAATGATTGATCCAACATTAATCAATAGATACATGGCTAGATGTTTCATAACTATGATCATTATATCATAGAGCCAATTGATCATCCCAACTAATATCATTGTTTCCATTCTCATCATACCATGATGGGCGGGTATACTCTACCTCATATGACTTCCTCAAACATTCACATTCCAACCATGGGTTGTATTCAAGGAATGGTTCTTCATCACCAAAATTTTATTCATCTACTATTTTTCCTTTTTCTTTCTCTTATGAGAGAGGATATGTGGGATGATAAACCATTATGTGGTTTTATTTGTCATTGTGGGTGGTATCAGCTGCGTTCACTACATTTTCCTTATTATTGTTGCAAAACATGCCAAATTAGGTGGTAATAATATTTCTCTTTCGTATTTTCACCTTTTTAGTCATCCTACAAGGAAAATTCATTTTCTCGGGGACTACTTCAATGGTTACCAAAAATAATCCTTTTTATACTTGTTTCTTACATTGGAAGCACCAAAAATTTGGGGTGGAGAACTCATCTCAACTATAAAAAAGTACCCTTTCAATTTTAATCATGTATAAAAAGGACAAGGGTATAAGAACCATTTGTTTAGAAACATTAAATAGTTAAAATTCTTATTATTGAAAAATAAAGTGTGTTTTGTAACAAGTTTATGGAAAACACAATTTTTCAAATCACTTTAATATATATATATATATAACCTTTACATTATAATAAAAGAGATTTCAATACATAAAATTATAAAAATATCATTGTATTTTTGCATTTGGTCTTAATAAATTGGCTTTTCTACATAAATACACCTGAGATTTTGAGTTGGTGAATCGACTAAATCTAACTTTGGTTAAATTCAACCACCTTTTTGACCCTACTATTTTTAGACTCATGTCAATATGCTTTTCCGGCCAGCCAAATTTTAATGGGTTTTGGATGGGTATACTATGTTTTCTAACAATAATATAAGCCTTTTAAAAATCTTGATGCATGTCTACATTTTAATGGGTTTTGGATGGGTATACTATGTTTTCTAACAATAATATAAGCCTTTTAAAAATCTTGATGCATGTCTACATTTTATCTTAATAAGTTGGTTTTTGATACATTAGTAATAAGGTTATGTTATTATTGAATAACATAGTGTACTTATTAACCACATGTATCAAATTAAGAAATTTGTTACCAATGTAACTAAAATAAATATATTTGTGTTTTCTATCTAGGTTTTCTTCAATAAATATTTTTGTGTTAAAAAAATGTGTTTTCTTCCACACTTTTTTAGGCACATAAATGCCTATTTCAGAAACCTTTTTTTCCATACACGTGTTTCCAATGTTATAAAAATCATACATGTTCCGTTTTTGTTTCAAAACATTCATTACGGAAAAACAACAAATACTGACTACTTATTATAGACACAAAATCTATGCACTTGGGTACATTTCTAGGTCCTAAAAGCATGCTAGAATTTACATGATTCCTAAGAAATAAAATAGTAATTGACAACTCCCTTTATCCTGTTTCTTTGTCTTCTACATTTTTATTGGCTTTATACATCTTGCACTCTTTTCGGCATTTGACTGTTTTATCTTTCTATGGCCTTAGACACTAGCGCCTAGTTGGGACACTAGCACCAGGTGCTCTTATCCTCATGGGTGCTCCTATCCTTCTTTACCTTTTTCTTATCCTTTTGGACCCCTTTCACTTCTTGATTAATTTTTACTACTTTGGGTCAGCCTTCTAGTTTTCAATTACGAAATTCAAACAAGGGAATCATATAAATACACAGTTATGTTTTCAAAATAAGGGACCAAACACTAACATTATCTATTATCACCTAAGCTTGCATCCAAAGGCACAAAATCACTTCAAATCATCTATCTAGCACACTCACTCAAGGGACAAGGGATGCATTCTTTTGCATACACACCATAGGAGGGTAAGTCTATTTTATTTCATCACATACATTCAATACATCTTCTACATTCTAGATCTATCTCGTTATCATTTGTGCAACTTATACAAGGGTTTCTAGGGCATGATTACACAAACATTCACACGAGAACTACATGGATTTCGAGATGTAGTGAAACACTTGGTTGTAGTTTCACTCTTCGGGTGACCATCGAGGTCGGTCTAACTCCCCATTCTACATTTTCCTATTCAGGTTTGATGTGGTTTGTAGGTATGTGTAGGTGAACTCATTTCTTGTAGGTTACAGGTACATTTACAGATTAGAAAATGAATCTAGAGTAATGAGATAGAAAAATATAGTAAACATCATCTGGTCTTGAAATAACCAGATCCACAGAATCTACCTCGACACCAATGCCCAGATCTAGACACTAGCACCAGGTACACCCATCCTCTCCCAAGCACTTTTGTCTTGTGCAGTTTCAGAGTACAGAACCCTCAGCGATCCTCTATGAAACTCTTTCCAGTCAGATCCAGCAATCACATAACCCAAATTAAAATGAAATTATTTCCCCTAATCTAGATTAGTTTAAAAGTATTAACTTCACACTAATAAATAAATTCCTAATCTATAGTGCTAGAAAACATGTGAGGGTTAACCTGGTAACCAAGTGAAACCATCGAACCCTAGTTCCCTATAAAGAGGTTGTGTTTAACAAATGTTTTGCATTTCTAAACTTATTATTAAATATAAAATTACATTATATATAAGTAAATTAAATAGGTTTATATCAACCAATTAAATTTTGTTGTGCATATCTAAATTCTATCACCTTCTATTTTATATTAAAAATTGTATATTTCATCAATGTAAATAATAAAATAAAATAAAACATTCACATGTATATTTAAATAAAACCAAAGGTTTATCTCCCTTTTTATATTAATTTACAATAGTAATTACATAGTTCAGAGAGAAACTTATCTGGGACAAATGGTAAGTAATTGATACAAAATTCCAATGCACACTCCAGTAACAAACACTAGACTATGGCCGCACTATTGAGAGGAAATGTTATACACCCAGTGTATTTTCTCGTTTCCCTAGCCAAGAACCATCGAGGTGTACACCATACCCCGGTTAGGACACCTCGATGCCCCTCTCTCTTTCCCATTGCCTATCTGTACCTTTTTCAATCTTAGAATTACTCCACAAGTTAAATCTTAGATACAATTACACAATCCTCAAACTCCCTTGTAATTATTTTCTCTCCAATCATAATGTTCTTTTTCTTGTCACTTTCATATGCCTTTTTATAATATTTCATGGGTAGTTATGAACCAACACAACGGTCCCACACCTTTTCACTTTAATTAATTCTCTTTAATCAAATGCTCAAGTTATTCACTCCCACATTTATTTTTAATAGTTTATTATAATACCTTTGTTATAAATAATCTCAACTTAAACTTTTATTATTTAAATAAATCAACAAGTCTTTAAGTAATTAAATTATTGGGGATTTAGTCACATAACACGAGATCATATCCAGATCCTCTAAAATCAACTAAGTCTCCTCCTCTCTTGAATTTTCTTAGGGTTTCACATTTATATGCTTGTTTGATTGTGTCTTACTATATATTAGCATTTGTACATCATTCATTACAATAGTTACTCTGCAATTAGATTTAATTCCATTTATATTAAATCACTTATTGTAATAAATACATATGGTTTTAGTCATTGTCATTACATAATGAAACATGGGCTAAATTATTGTTGAGAAAAATCCCATAATACTTTACCCAGTTAAATTATTTGTATGAAAAATAATGATGATATACACCATAACATATATGTATGGTACATAGGTAATGTAAAACAATTATAATTGTAATTAAGAGCTTAATATATTATTATATTACTAGCTTCAACCAAGTAAATGAGTGTAAAGGGTTTTAACTATATAATTAAATATTTATCATGTAAATATGTTGAAAATCATAGTGATTTTTCAACCAATGTTACTCATAAGGTATGGTTTTAAACTTACTATTTTTTTCAATATCCTCTTCACTTTCATAGCATTTACACAACTTCAAAAACACTCTATTTTCAAAATAAAATTGTGTTCAATATTTTGAATCAATCAAACAATTTTCTACCAATGTAATTAAAGGAAATGCACTTGTGTTTTCTATCTAAGCTTTCTTCAATAAAATTTTCACTATGTAGATTTTATTTTTGTGTTTTCTTCAACACTTTGTTTACACACGTAAATGCCTAATTTGAAAACCTTTTTATGCATATATGTGTTTCCAATATTTTTAAGATGGGGTTCAATGCGTTATGTATAAACAATAACCATATCCTTTTTAAAATAAGTGCATTTTTCCATGTGGTCCTAATAACTTGGTTTTGGATAGATTTAAAAACACAAAGTTTTACAATAATAATCTAATCCTTTTTAAATCTAACTACATTTCTACATTTGGTATTAATAATTTGAATTATAAAATTCTAGTATAAAATATTTGTTGTTGGAGCCTTAGACATTAATTTATTAAACATATTTATTGTAAAATGATTATATTTTTATTCGGATGAGAGTTTTTGTAGGTATTGTCAAATTTTATTTTATGCATTGAGATATTGTCTTATTCTTTGTCATGTGACTATCATGATTTCAACATTCCCTATACTTTCACAGTCAAGATACCAAATCTCATTGTGACTACAATCATACACAAATTCACACAATTTTGTTTCTAATGATTTTGTGATTATTTTATGTCATTAAATATGTTAACATGTTCTATTTGCAATTTGAGTTTAATATGACAATAGTTGGGATATATTTAATCATTTTTATAGCATTTTAGTAACATTTTTTAAGTTTTAGATTGTAACAAAAGGGCTTTGGGTATAGTAAAAAAAAATTATGTTATTATTGAAAAACACAAAAATCACCTACTCCTTATTAACTTGGTCTTAATATAACTTATTTATTTATCTCATAACTATTATAATAAAAATGTAACAAGACTAACATAGGGTTTTACTTACTTCTTTATGAAGTGCAAATTGTTGAGGAATTAATTACAATATCAATTCATTGTCTTACGAATTAGAGATGTGAGCTAGAAAGTTGACCAAATGCAACTTCAGTTATAGTCAACCACCTAATTGTCCATGTTGTTGTCATAATCTAATTTCTAATTTTAATTTTATATTAAAAAAATAGTGAATGGATTTGAATACATTAAATAAAAATGGATTATCTTATTATTGAAAAACACAATGTTTGTTTTAACTTCAATTTAATGATGTTTTAAAACTACATGTGATTTTGCATATTATTATTATTATGTATTCTGACCTTTCACTCTTGTGTATTTAAAAATATTTTTTAGGTCATGTTTCTTTTGATTTTGGTACAAATCCACATGAGTGACAACACAAATATTTTTTTAGGTGCACAATGATATCAAATATACATGAAAAAACCAACACCCAATGGCAATTGACTATACACTTTAAAAAATGCACCATCCTAAGCATGATGGAGCACCATAATAAACATGCTCATCCTTGTCATTCCATCATCATGGAAAACCTTTTCAAGCATCATGACATGATATCAGGATATCAACACCAAAAGGCCCTTCCACAAATGCATTAATTTTGGAACATATTTATTTCTAGTCGACACATTAATAATGTTTTGAACCTCGTTTAATTCTGCTCAAATCCATTGATTATGATTATATTATTATTAAATAAAATAAAGGGAAATTAAAATGTATGTCATCTCAGCCTTTTCTATAGGGAATATATTTTCCTCAAAAATATGGGTAAACATAGACCTTGTAAGTAAACATGTTGATGAAATGCCTCAAACAAAATCATAAGAAGCACACCCCAAATAGGATGTTTATAAACATAAGAGTGGGAGATGAATATTCTCTATATGGAATGCGTTGATCCCCATTAAAAATACATTCACAACACATGTAATCCCATCCCAAACCCATTGGATGTCGGTTGGTTAGAAAAAAATTGAACGCATTGGGCATGTAATGACATTTCATTAAATAGTTCACTTGCAATGGAATTCATGTGTGTAATTTCCTATTCTCCACATGGAATAGAAAATGTATTTTAATACATACAATAAAAATGTGGTTATGTTATTGTTGGAAAAAATAAGTATGTTTTTCAACAATAACCTAAACACTTTTTAAAGCTAAGTGTATTTATGCATTTTCTTGCTACTATGTATTTAAATCCACTCTCATTGGTTATATTTATTTTATTTGAGTATATTTTGGATAAGGATTGGTATAGTATATATATATAATAGCCTTAAACATAATTACACACATGAATGCATTGCAAGTAAACTATTTTATGAAATTCCATTGCCTACCAAATGCACTCGGTCTCCTTTTCCGACTTTCTAGAGTTCAATGGGTTTGGGATGGGTATGCATGTGTTTCAAATTTATTTTGGATGGGGATCAATGCATTCTCTATAGAGATTATTTTATTATATTTAAATCTTAATCAAAGGACTGAGATCAAATAAATATTAAAGTAAATATCAAGATATATCATGAAAAGTACAAGCAAGTGTGTATAATAGGTAAGTAAGAGTGAATTAGTTTGTATTAGTAGATCTAAATTGATTCGGGATATAAAACAGGATGGAAAGGATATAATTGGGTTGTGCAATATCTTTCAGAGAAACTAGAATCTCAAACATCTTTGGACATAACCATTGAAATTGGGACGGGATTGCCCCATGTGCTAATGTTTGATCTAGGCACCGGTGTCATGACAATTTCTCTTCTTCTACTCTTTTCAGGGTTTGTACTCAGCTTATTCCTTTTTTTGTTTGTCATTTTTGTCCAAAATTATACACCATGTAATTTTTAATAACTTATTATAAATGGACATGGCCACATTTTAGCTCAAGAAAATCCCTAGGACACTAGTTCAATCTTCCACCTAATGAAGTAATCAAGTGTGTTGTGGGTTCTCCTAACCGTGGAATAGAGAAATAAATGCCCAAGACTTAGATCAATTCTAGAAGAGTTAGTATTCTGCTAAATATTTTAGACCTTCATGGCACTAAAGAAATTAGTCCCTTGTGGGTCGAAGGAAATTCAGATCACCGCAAGATCACATACTCACTTGTAAATTAGAAAATCAGCTAAGAATAGAATGTGCTTAGCAAAGGAAGTGAGGAAGTAGTTAGTTCTTCATGGCATGGAAAGTGTAGTGTTATGTAGACTCTAAAGACATAGAATTTTGCAGAATTTTTCAATTTAGTGGACCCAAACATGAATTCCGCCAAGTTAGAATCCACGATGCATGAAGAACAAGTTCGAAGAGCCATGTGATAAAGGGGAAAATGTTATGAGTGACTAAGTTCAAAATATGTAGAACGCTAACTTAGTGTTATGTTTGTTTTATAATATTATATGATCGGTGGACCTCAAAAATACATGGAACAAAGGAATCGGTTGTTAAGTCAAAAATTCATGAGACGAAGGAACATATCCATGGATATGGTGCCATATAGAACGAGAGAAAGACCTCCATGGAATTGAAGAAGCGTCTAATGGAGGATTGTATAAACACTCAAACACCACTAAGAAAAGGAAGCTCCACTCATGGGAAGTCAAAGTAAATCCATGGGAAAGAATCAAAACATCAAACTTCCATGAAAATTCTCAAACCTCCGCATGTTCTTGAACTAGACGATCAACCACCCCAACCACATAAATGTAATGAAGTATGGAACCTTTCTTCATGGTTTTATGGCATGCAATAGAATCAAGGTATTGTGTTGTGGTTATTTTCCCTCTTCTAATGGCACCCATGTTTTTACTATAAGTTAACTCTATAAAGAATCATGACACCCATGCTTATCCAAAGACAATTTTAAAGGGTCGGTACTCTAGCTTGGCCATCATTTCTTCTTTCTTCTCTTTGTATTCTCCCTTCCATAAATGGTATAAATGTAAGTGCTTACACACATTGTAAGGGTTCTTCTCCCATTTTTCTTCCTTAGAAATTTTTAGGCTCTTCTCTGCAAAACTCAAAATTGTATGCGTTCAACCTTTGTATCTTGTAAAAGGATATTTTCTTTCTTTTGTTCTTTATGTAAACTATAAAGGCTCTATTAATGAAAGTTTGATTTCTTTATTTCCTTAAAATACTCTCTATTTGGAGTGAATATATCTTTCCTCTTGTGTACTTTTCATAATTTTACTTACTTTCATTGAAATTGTGTGCATCTTTATGATCTTCCTCTCTATGAACTTACATTTGTATCACTAGGAGCAAGAGGAGTTCAACCTTATTTTTGGTTCTATCACCACATTTTTTTCTTATTTTTCATTTCTTTCATCTCTCTCCTTGGTCCCTTAGATATGTTAGTGTAGGATTAGCTATAGGAGTTGTATTATCATTAGAGTAGGTGGTGTTATGTGGGTTCTCCTAATCTACAGAAAAGAGGAAGTTGTCCTTCTCTAGAGGTATGTCTCAAGATACAAATCACACACTTGGAGACAATTCCATTTTTCCTCAATATTCTAAATCTTTCCTGATTTAAATCAGGGTGTAATTTTGAGCTCCAAAACTTTTGGCACACCTGATGGGACTTGTTAAATGAGATTTACTTCATCACTATTGAGTTTTGGTGTGTAACTTAGTAGTTTTAGCCTCCAGAGGCATTCTTCAACACATCCGTGACTCCCAACATTCAATATTTTGGTTTCAACTAGTTCAAGCATTTATGTTTCATGAGAAGAGTGAAAATAAGGTCAATTGTATCTAGAGGCAATCCATTTTATTGTCTACAACTCTCCCCACAAAGAAGAAGAAAAATATCTCTACAAAGTTTCGCGTCTTCTCTAAGTATACTTTTTTCTACTCCACCTCCAGGTAGACCATTTCCACTTCCGATAGAATTCTTAGACCCATTCCATTCATGGTACATCAAAGGAATTTTTCATTTGTAAGTTTCAGTGGAGGAATCCCATTTCTCTTAGCCATGCAACATGATATCCCAATAACCACCTTGAAGAGTATTCCTTTCTTCATAGGTGAAAACTCTACCACACCCATGGAGCACATTCAAGACATTTCAAATGTTTTTTCAGTACATGTAGTGATGGAAGATGATGTTATGGTGTGGCTATTGGCATCATCTCTTAAATTAAAAGATTTGAAATGGTATAGAACCTTGCCGAAAACTTCAATCCACACTTGGGATGAACTTGGGATTGCCCTCTGTCAGCAATTTGATGAGAAGGTGGAAAATAATTCACTTCTTGAATATCTAACCATAATCATGCGAGCTCTAAATAATCTCATGGTGAATTTTAACTTCAGGTTCCAAAAACATGGGACATAATTCCAATCCTTCTAAGACTGACCCCTTAAGGTGCATTTTTATACTTTCTTAGATCTTTGAATTCTGATATAGCAATGATGATTCATTTTATGGGTGTTATTCAAGTATAAAATGTTTATGAAATAGCCATTAGGGTTAAAAAAATTAACCCAAGAAGAAAAATTAGCCCCTAGATTTCCTATTCCCATTTTCCCTAAATTGTTACATGATACCCAACCTATCATTTCTCCCATTCCTAAACCATCGCATCATCTTCTCGCATCCACATCTACTTCCCCCATAAATAAAGATGAAATTGAAATCCTTAGTGTTCATCTTAAAAACTTAACAAATGAAATTATCTCTCTTAAGAGACAACAAGATTAAGCTCCAAATAATTATCCTATCCCTCCTCGGGGTTATCTGCAACAAGGATTTCAATACCCAAACCAAATATTTGCATAGAATTACCCACCAAGAAAACTATCAAATATAAACCCAAAACCCCTATATGCTCCTATCTTAAACAAAGCCATTCTTCCAATCCAAAATAACATGGCCTCGGGTTTTGAATTGTGTTATCCTTCTGATCAACATCATAACCAATATACATGTGAAGATGGAATGAATTAATTATGGGAGAAATATCTTATACCCCAAATCCCATTTCTTCAACAAGAACAAACTGTGAATCCATCATAAAATAATAGAGAGGATATGTAAGAAACCACTCCGAATCTAACTTCATGCTCTTCGGACTTGAATAATTTTGTGTGTTTAATCAAGCTAAGGGAAAGTTGAGCAGGTCGTAACTTCATGTGGTGGAAAACACTAGGTCCAAAAATAGGCATATGGATGTAAGGTATCCTCCTCTTGTTTTTGTAACTCCGTGTAATAATTCTAGTCATTTTGTGGATTTGGGAGGAGGTTCAATTTCATCTAGTATTTTGTGTGTCACTCAATAGCTGCATAATAAACAAGTTCCACAGAACACACAAAATCCACACAACACTACAGAAATGGTGTTCATTCAAATTCCTCCAACCAAATAGCTTCCACAAATATAACAAAGAAGCAAAGAACATGTCACTCCATTACAAAAATCCATGTGTACTACCCTCAACATTGTGGAACCTATGAAAAGGAAAAATTTGAATGTCACGATGTGGGATGACTTATCTATCCCATCTCAAAAGTTTTCTCTTATAGGAATCATTGAAGTATCTTCCACCTTTAGAACCCACCATACATATAGCAGATTATGTTGTCATCGTTTTCTATCCCATGGGAAAACAAGTAATTGAAACTATTAAGCCTCGTCCCTTCTACATGTCTCGATATCTAGAAATCATCTTGTAAACAAGTGCATTATATATTTTGGTGCTAGTACCTCAGTGATGCCAAATAAAATTGTAGATATCCTAGGAATTGAGTATAGTACATCTTTACAAGGTGTCTTGTAACTTGATGGATCAACAGTGTAAGTATTGGGTATAGTCAAGGATCTATATTTAACTCTCCATGCTTTCCCAAGACTAACCATAATGCAAGACATCTTTGTGATTGACTTTCCACCTCTATTAGACCTCTTCCTCTCCAGAGATTTCACAGCCAAAGTGGGTAGATATCTTTCTTTAGACTGGTCTCATATGCTACTAAGAACAAGATATAAAACTAGGTTTACAATAAAGGTTGAACCCATATCATCTTATCATGTGGAATTTCATGATCCTAGACCTAATAATGTAATTTTCATGATCCAAGGATAAGCAAGTATTGATATTGAATCTCTTGAGAGAGTGTATCCATTAGTTTTAGTTCCTGATCTTATTCTAGATGAATGGGTCAATGAGAATTATAAATTTGACCCCTATGATATATTTTTGGAGACTAGTCTAGGAACTTATTATATCCATGAAGAGAACTTCACTACCCCTATGTCACATAAGGAATAAGATAATGACATTTATGGGTAATGGAATATGTATTTCGATGGTTCTAGAAGCAAGAATGGACTTGGGGTGGGTGTAGTTCTTATCTCTCTAATGGAAAATAAATTACTCTATATTAATAGGTTGTATGCATTCTCAAACAATGTGGTGTAATATGAGGTGTTGGTTCATGATCATTGATTGTGAAAAGAGAAAAATCAAGGCTCTGCGGGTATTTGGGTACACTAAATTGGCCATTCACCAAGTCATAGGTAGATGTGCGACCAAAAACAAGCTTTTGAGAACTTATAGTAAAAGTAACACCAAGTGAAGGAAGATCAATAAGTACTAACAATAAATCCCATAGAATGATCTAAAGATGGAGGAGTGTAGATACATAATTTTTACCACATAATTTTAATACTATACTTTCACTAATTACCCACTTCCCTATCATTTCGTCATAATTAGTGATTTTCCGCTAATTAGATAATGTTCACCATCCTCTTAATTAATTAACAATATCTCATTAGTTAATAATTCTTTTCTTCATCTTGGATGTCAATTAACGTCGCTTCGTTAGTTAAAATCCCCTTTTAATTAATTAATCACTCATTATTAATGAATTACCCTTTCACGAGTCATGTATTTAATTAATAAACCCTCTTATTAATTAAATCCCCTTTTCAAAACCCCTATAATTCCACTATTTTCCTCCAAATCATCCCCAATGGCTTCTACAAGCTAAACATGACCTATTAATTAATCCCAATTGATTAATTAAATCTTCCCAAACTCCCATGGGTCATTAATCTCTAATTAATCTCTTCTAAACATGCTTATCCACTCCTAATTCTACATCTCCTTTATCCCACATTCACTAGGATGTATGTTTCTCCCAAATTGGAAAGCTATATAAGCAACCTAGTACCTTCCTACCAATCTACACCTTGACACCTTTTCAATCTTGTACACTTGTACTCATACTCAAGAGAGCATTTCTATTATAGGAAATCTTTCCAAATTGAGAAACCCCCTTACTTGCTAAAGTTAGTAAGAGAAGATTCAAAACATGGACTTTATGCCATTTTGAGGAGATATCTTCCCTTTAGTAACATCCTTGGTCATCGTAATTTGCATTGATTAGAAGGAAATATCTACATATCGAAAGTGCATCCAATTTCAAAAGGAGGATTTACCTTCTTTTTTAAAACATTTTTACAATCTTTTAGCTTCTTTTCATGCTTTATCTTGATGTATTTGATTAAATAATTAAGCTAGGGTTTACTTTGTGTTAAATCCTTTATTAGATTAGCTTAGATTATTTACCATGCATAAATATGACGTGTCCGGTGTGACACCCCTTTGTGTCATGCACATTCTTTTTAGTTTAGCTCCATTTACCACTTTCATGCAAGCTCTTTCAATTTGTTGAAAATTTCTATGTTCTTGTAGATGCATGTTGGTATCTAGGAGCGTTAAGTGTTGTTTACAAGTAGTGAAGAGGAGAAATACTATCAAAATTGGATCTTGCAAAGAAAAATTCTTGAATTTTGGTGTTTTTACCTCATTTTTTGAGTTTATGTGCTTTCAAAGCAACCTCGTCTTGGTTTTTAGCAGCCTCACATGTGTATCCAATTACCTCATTTTACCCATTAGTGACCTCGACTTTGTAACTTTTTCAAATCTATTTTGAAGGTCTCCAACAAATTTTCTTGATATGTCAAAAATTTTGTCGTGGTGGCAATGTTATTGCTCTTTTGGCAATGACCTTACACGTTAGCATCCTAGATACATATAAAAGCGACCTTGGCCTGTTTCAACGGGCTTGCAATATTCCCGAGTGGCCCGCCCTACCAAAAGGACTTATAAATTTTTTAATTTTTACTATCATTATGTCCTTTTTGTTGTTTTATCACTATTTTACAACTTCAATCTATTTATTTCACTTTTTTATCAAAATTTCATACTTACATGCATTTCTATACATGTTTTGATCTAACTATGGGCTCTTATTTTTATTTTGGGCTTGATGTAGACACTAAAATTAGGTCACACCCCACCTTTTGTCCCCGACATACAAGCACCCTTTATTACATTTACCTAGTCATGACCCCCTTCACCCCACTAATATTAGTTTAATTAATTTAATTAAATTAATGCATTATCCTCACTATATTTATTATTTAAATAATATCGCACATACTGAGTTCACTTAGACACCTCACCAAGCCAACTCAACCTAAGACCTATTCTTAGCAAGTTACCATAGCTAATTAAGACTTACCCAAACCCTAAAAATCAATGCCTACATTCCCTCGACCACGTTCCCACATGCCCACAAGAGGCTTCGAGTCTAATCCATGACATAATGACATGAGATCTGAGAAAACCAAGAGGATCTCCCTAAGTTTAGTAAACCTAGGAAATCCCACCTTGACCGACATCGGTTACCCCTAACCGTCACCGGTTAAGCCAGGACCGCCATCAATTACCCCTTTTAACCCCTAAACTACCTTATTCTCAAGGTTGGAAAACATTGGGAGAAATTTGACGAGCAAGAACAAATCTCAGAGAGATAACACATCTTCAGAGAGAAAATTCCAGCAAAAACTCACATCCAAGGAAGGAGATTGAGCATCTTCTCCTGCACAGCCAGCCCAATCACAATCTGATCTATCCAAGCAAAGAGGAGTGTGCATGTAGCTCATGTAGAAGCTTTTCTTGATTGGTTATCACTTGCAGCCTCCGAATCCATCATCAGCACCTCTATCCTTCACACATGACCTTCAGAACAAAATCCAAGTAATTATAACTTCATGCTTCATTGGTTTATTTCATTTCATCGTTATTTTATCACCCATTGTTTATCTTACTCCCCATTGACCTTCTCCAACATTTTCACCTCCATAGACACATTAAAATCTCACAAAAGCCTACTCCAGTCACCCAATACCTTGTCTTGACTAACCAAAACCCTTTGTACAATCACAAAGGAGACCAAAACCCTATTCTCGTGACATTTCCAGATCTCACGTAAAACGGCGCCGATTATAGCTAACTAACCGCTGTCGGGTCACCCAGCACCGACACCGATCTCTATGTTTGCCACACAACCTTAAACAGAGACCTACCCACCTAATTTTACCTCACCTTCATTCACTTTTGACCTACCTGAGACGTTTTCGGACCTGAGAGCCCAGAACCAACCATTTGACCTATGGATTCTATTCTAGCCTATCTTGTTAGATTAGATCTATTTTCTTATTGTGTTTTAAGTGAGATACCTAAATCATTTTAAAATAACAATAGGATTTACTTTGTTTACAGCATTAATTTGTTTTAAATAGTGGATGATGTACCATCTAGGAAGTATTATACTTCCCTGGATCTAGCTTACGCTAGACAGTTCCTTCGCCCATATTGTTTAATTCCTTACGGTGGTTTTGTTTTCATTACAAGTAGTTCCTCCTACCCAAAAGGAATATCTCACGATCAGCTATGGATTCGGAAGTCATATGCTCACAACAACCCATCAACCGACATTTGAACAGGTATTCCTCCTATGCTTGTTACCCTATCTGTTTCGTCAACACTTCAAAGAAACAATCTAAGAAAAAGGTGAAACATTTTGGCATGCCCAAAGTGGGACCTATCGGGGTTCCTTGCATTTCATTCATTCCTAGGAAAAATTGTGTGTTTTTTTCCCTTCTAAAAAGAGTACACATTAATTTCTTTCCCTGGTAATCCACTTCGTCTTTATACTTGCTCTAAAGGAAATTTTTCTTTTGGTGTAATTAAAAAGAATCATTTCTTCATGTTTTCTGCATTGTAGTGAAAGAGCATCCCTCTTGCTTATCATCTTATTGTGTCATCCAATTTCACATTTTCGATTTGGGTTTAAAAAAATCACATTCCATTTTGATTTTCTGCATTAGCTCACATTAATTGAGGGCAACCTATACGCTGGAGGTCATGACCAGCTGATGGTTGACAAATGAATCATAGAAAAGCACTTCTATCCTTTTCTCTTTCTCTAAATCTTACCAAACCACACAAAAATTCAAATACATACATTCTTAAACAAAATCTTACCTGGAAGAAGCTGTAGGTGATCACACGATCACGGCATAGTGGGCATCCAGCTCCACGCTCTCTGTTAATTCATACTTTAGTGTGAAGCCCGCCCCCACCATAACATACCAAACCTCACCCTTTAGATATCCTTATTTGTAGGAAGCCATCCTCACCAAAAACTCTATTTCACAATTCATGTGTTAGTCCCTAAATATAATAAGCTAAACAAACATAAGAGAAAGGGAACTCGTAGGATCACATTTTCTTAGTGTTTCTACTTGGCTTGTGTTTTGAGGTGAAAGGTCACATTCATCACTTCTTCTTTTTCATCCTTACATACTCCTTATCATAGCTGGTGTATTCCACTTCACTCGAGTGTGTCGGGCCATATCATCATCATTTCTAGAATTCGGGTCGATTCTACATCGATTTTAATTCGCAACCACTTTCTTTCATCAACTGTTTCAATTTCACAAGAATCGTCATCACTTACCTCTCGATCGCCATTGATTATATCCAACCGACGTCAATTCTAGGTCTGTTTGCTAACCTACTCAAAAGGACATTTTCACTTAACTTTCTTCCACTTTCCTGATCTTGTCCTTGTCATTTTTGTCATTGCCATCAACATTACTTCATCCATTTTTATCACCGATTCACCTATTCTTGTTGTTCTCTCAGTATCGCTTATAGAGAAGCAACCCCACCCGATCAATATGGGTTCACATGGTGCTGACCCAAAGACAAGCAAACACCCTCGTGTTCCACGCCATTGCCAACCACTCCCACCTACCACCTTCTATTTTATCACTAGCCATGGATCCTATCCAACCTACTAATATCGCCATCAAGATGAGGAGTTCGCGACTCGACTTGACGAGTAACCCTATCACCTGCGCAGTTTTACCTCTCCCACTCATCCACTCGAGATGCCTCAAAGTCGGTTGATATACGGCATACCCGTATCTATCCTCCCGACTCTTGCACCCACTTCCGCATCAGCCCCATCTGGCTCTGTGCTACCTGTATCCACCTTACCCCCGGTCATTTCACAATTAGGTTCTATACTTGCCATGACTCGCCATGTTTTTGTTACCTTTGTGGCACCCATTACATCCACCATACCCTCGACAACTACCCCAAACACAACCTCATCCAGCCCCTTTGTCTCATATATACATGTAGCTATGTTCCCACCTCTAGTCTTTGGTGACCCTACCCCATTTGAGAATGTGCTTCTTTCCATTCCATAATGATTAGCCCCTATTTCCACTAGGGTTACCACAACCCTTCCACCCCCATATACATACTACCAACAACCACACTGTTTCATCTATTTTTCATTCCGGGTACGTACCCCTATTTCATTGCCTTCTTCTCCACCACCTTACATGGCAGCCCCATATACTAGAATTTCACCCCATTATATACCCAAAACCAACCTCCTCATGTTATAGGAGGCATCCAATCATCACAACCCACCAATGACCTAATTAAATTGATGTTAGATAAGATCAGACATCGGAGGCATCAATTTCTAGCTCTGTCATCACCAATCGGCACTATGATAATTCTTCACGGGAACTCCTCGTGCTATGATTATTTACTAATGCACAGCCTTTAGTTTTGTGGATGTAATCTAGAAACACAACAACAAACATAACACAAGAATACCATCGACTATGATAAGACGGAATGATGACAAATCTGAAATATCAAAGTAAATTATAATATTAATATGAAATTGTTACAATCTCACCCATGAGGTACTTCAAGTGTTATTGACTTCACTTGCCTTTCACCAAGACTATGGGAGAAACTTTACAATTACACCTCTTAATGGCTTCTTCAACACACCTTTAAACTGATGGCTTCTTTCGCACACTTCCTAGAATATTTCTCACTACTTCCTTCTATGCTAAATGAGGGGGTGGCCTCTCTATTTATAGAACTTCCGAGCTTATCCATCTTATCTCTAAGATAGGATAAGAAATCCACTGACGAATCATATTCCATACCTTAACTCTTATCTCAGTACATGTAAGCTTATCTTTTAAGATAAGATAAACCTTATCATTTTACATGGGTTCCACATTTTTAGACTTTTTACAAATAAAATACACAAAATATTTATGACCTCACTCCTTGTCCTTATTACCAATATAATATTTCTAATTCCTAATCATGTAGACCCTACTTCTCTAATTACCCAAACTTTGACATTTTAACATTACTGGACCACTTACGATAAATATTTACTTTTACAACATTCCTATTGTAGTTTGATTGTTACCGTACTCCACATTATTGGTGGCACCATACTGATGGCGCCATTATCTTCTATCAGATGCTACTACTAATTATACTTAACAACATCCTATTCCTAATACATACATTAATGAAATAGAAATTATGGAGGAAAATTTTAGTGTCGACATCTTCCCCCTTCCTAGCTTCTACTCCATCCTCGGAGTAGACTATTCTAGTGCTTGGAAAATCTTCAACTTGTCGTGGTTGACCCATTTCATAATGGGAATGCCATCCAATTCCTCTCTAGTCAGACGTACCATTTTCATGCACAATACCTGCTATTTTGTAGGGCCCCATCCATTTTGGAAGAAATTTTCTCTGTCTTCTTTTTTTGTATCTGGAATCATATACTAGAACCAAGTCATTCACATGAAATGGAGACCACCGGATCTTTTGATCAAAGTATTCCTTCTGCTTCATTTTCTTCTTATGGCTTGTATCCTTTGCTATTTCCCTCATTTCCTCTAGCAAATGAAGATGTACCAACCTTTCTTTTACTGAATCACTTTCATCCATCCTTTCATTTTTCATAACTCTCACAGTGGGAATATCAAACTCAATAGGAAAAACTGGATCAATGCCATAGGCCAACTTAAATGGGGAGTATCTTTTTGATGATTTTGATGTTGCCCTATATGCCCACAATGCTGCATGAATCCTTTTATCCCACTTATGTACCTACAAGGCTGCATCTTTTGCTATAATTTGACACAACACAAAATTTGTTCGTTCCACCTGTCCATTTGTGCTTGGCTTGTATGTTGTTTCCTTCCTGTGCTTAATAGAAAACTTATTGACTAAGGCTTCTACCACCTCATTAATGAAGTGGCTTCCTTGATCTATTACAATTTCTAATGGACAACTAAATCTGGTGACAATGCGTTCATATATGAACCTTGCCACTTCATCCATGGAATTTGTTTTCAATGGCCTAGCTTCAACCCACTTGGTTAAATAATTTGTGGCAACTACAATATACTTATTTTGGCGTGGGGTAGTTGGAAGTGGACCTACAATGTCTATTCCCCACTTTTCAAAGGGACCAAGTAGAAGAATAGGGCATAATGGAGCTGATGAAGTCTTACGGTTACCATGTGTTTGACAAATATCACATGTCTTACAATAATTATAACAATCTTTAAAAAGAGTGGGCCAGTGATAACCTGCATCCAAGATCCTTCTTGCTATAAGTTGTCCAGAGAAGTTCCCTCCACATGCACCATTATGGAATTCTTCTAACAGTTCCTTCCCTTGATCACGTCCAACTGCCCTCTTGTACTGTCCATCACGTCCTATTCGAAATAATACTCCATGCAGAATAGAATATGGACGACTAGCTTGAGTAATCTTTCTCTTAGTCTTTGCATTGGCACCATCAAGAAACTTGAATTCATTCAGATAATTCCAAATATCTATGTATTCACTAGGGATTGTGTCAAGGGATAACAAGGTGCATCGGGAAATCATCATCATCGCAAGATGATCCTAAACCATCATAGGCTCGAGAGAGTGCATCTGCATTAACATGCTTCTTTCTGGCCTATCTATAACATCAAATTTAAATTCTTGTAGAAAAATTATCCATCTTGTTATCCTCCCCGATGGGTTAGGCTTATTTACAATATATTTTAGAGCCTGATGATCTATTACAACTAGAAATTTTTACCCTAGCAAGTAATTTCTAAACTTCTTTACAAAGAAAATGATAGCGAGCCTCTTTTTCGATTCTAAAGTATAATTTACCTCAAAGACCTTTGCTCATTTGTCTGCTCCCAAAGTAAATTAGATGTTCATTCCCATTTTCATCCTTTTGGCTCAAAGTACTTCCTAGTGCTACATCTAAGGCATCAGTGTACACAATGAATGGCTTGCTCCAATCTAGATTCTTCAAAACAGTGAAGAGACCGGGGCTTCCTTGATTGTCCAAAAGCTTCATGCGCATTATTTCCTAGTTCATAAGTAACATCCTTCTTTAAGAATCGGGTTAGTGGCTGTGCAATCTTTGAGAAATTCTTGATGAACCTTCTATAGTAACCCACATGGCCTAAAAATGATCTCAACTTACTTCTATTCATAGGAAATGGTAAATCTTTGATTTTTGAAACTTTATCGGATCGTACCAATACCATCTCTGGATACAACATGCCCTAACAAAACGCCTTTAGAACATCCAAAGACACACTTTAGGGTTTAGTGAGGCTTGTGCTTCATCTAACCTTTGAAATGTTGTCTCCATCTCAGTGTGCAGTGGTCCAAATTACTCCCATAGATACAAAAATCATCCAAAATACTCGATGAAGGTCCCAATGTAGGGTTCGAACACCCTATTCATCAAACGCTGGAATGTTGCTGGAGCATTACACAACCCAAAAGGCATAACTCTATAAGCAAACGTTCCCCAAGGAGTGGTGAACGTGGTCTTCAACTGATCTTTTCTCGCTATACGAACTTAGTTGTAGCCGCTATATCTATCGGTAAAACTATAGCACTCCTAGACTACTTTGTCCAAGATTTGATCTAAAAATGGAAGAGGGTAATGATCCTTCTTTGTTGCCTTATTGAGCTTCTGTAATCAACACAAATGCGTAGCTTCCCATTTTTTTAATTGAGATCACAATGGGAGAAACCCATTCTGAATTCTCCACAAAGCAAATATGAATCCCTGCATCAAGCAACTTATCTATTTCTTTTTTTACAATCTTGGAAAAATTAGGATTCATTCTATATGGCATTTGCTTTATAGGCCTAGCACCATCTACCACTCAATAGAATGTTCTACCCAACTTACTTGTGAGTTCCTTGTAATCAAAAGTGAATATGTGTATGTACCTTCGAAAGAGCTGGAGGTAGGATTCCTTCTCACTCTCCATCACAGCATCACCAATCTTTATTTGTTGGAGACAATCATCAACTTCTTCTTCAGATAATTTTATGGGGTCATGAGTTGGTGTGACTGGAAGGATATCCATGACTGAAACATCAACCTCACTTTCTTCATCTTTAGTGTCCACTTCACTGGTACTAGAGTAATCAGAGGATGTCCAATCATTAGTTTCATCACTTGAATCCATAGGTTCTACCTTATGATGTCAAGGGATCACGTTTATCTTCACCCTCTCTCTACCACGTCCAAGTGTCATGAAACCTTCATTCCAGTAGTTTCTTGCATGAACTCTCCTTAGCCATGGTCTTCCCAACAACATTGGGTACGCCTTACAGTACCATTTTTCATCACCTGAAAGTCTACCACACATACAACACCCATAACAGATATTGCCACATTTGAAACTACACCTTCTGGTTTAGTTTTTCCTTTATTTAATGACCTTAACATAAGTGTTGAAGGGCGATCAATTTTTAAACCCAACATATTCATTACAGACTCGGTCATTACATTAACTGCAGCACCTCCATCAACTAAGACATCATGAATTGAAATACCATTACATAATACCTTAGCTTGTGGAGCATAGGGATCCGCCTCTGCCTCCAAAACAGGGACCTCAACCTCCTTTCTTCGTCGAGCATTGAGCCCACTTCGCAGCTCCCGCCTCTTCTCAGAAGATATAGCCAATAGTTGACCATATGTAATATTTGTAGGCCTTTTGGATAGATCTTCCAAGATGGAGTATGGTCCTTGCCCCTGTGAAATCAGAAAATCCTGCACACCCAACTTTCTTCTCCTATGTTTCTTACTAGTTTCTCCTTTCATCTTCTTAGGATCATTTCCATCTTGATTATCTTTTTCTTTCTTTCTTTTTGTTACAAACACATCTACTTCATTATTTCTGCTCTTATCTACTACATCAAAAGAATTCACAGGTGCTTTTCCTTTATCATTATCTCCTTTACTAGATGTAGAAGCTCTATCTGGACAATTATACTTATAATGACCCTTTTTATAACAACCATAACATACAACTTCAGAAATATTTCTTTTTGGACCTCTATCTCCTCCCTGAGAACTAAATTCTTTTCCTTGAAGAAGATTAATAGTTAACTGACCCATCTTTTTGAGCAGATCTTCATACTAAGTAGATATACTAGGAGAAATATTTTTGCTCACGGGAGTGGTTGTGGATTACGGACCAAAGGTCTTTGGTGTAGGCTCTACTTTAGCAACAATTTCTTTGGGCTCCTCTTCCATGCTTTCTTCTTGCCTTCTTGTAATCTCCTTTGCTTGTTCAATGGTAGCTGGGTGGTCATACTTCACTCGTTGTCTGATCTCTGGCTTCATCCCAAGAATGAAGTGCTTACAGAGGAGATTATCCATGCCATTCATCAACCCATCCACTAATCCTTCCTTCCGGATCTGGGCATCGAGCTTCCTCCTTAGCTCTAGAACACGAGCATGATAATCCCTTATCTTCTCCTTCTCTCCTTGGGATAGCTTTGTGATCTTGATCATGAGATCTGTATATTTTTGTTGTTCACCAAATTCTTCAAGGAAACTTTTAGTTAATAAATCCCATGAATTTTTCACATTATCACCTAGTGTTTCAAACCACCTAAGTGTTGAACCATCCAAAAAGGTAGGAAAAATTTAGTCCATTATTCCCTTTTTATGAGGCCATTACAAATACAAGATCGTTTAAACTCTTGAATGAAAGAAGAAGCATCTTCATTAGATTGAGCTGAAAAAATAGGAATCTTTCCCATTTTCAAAAGTAACCACCGTGAAATACCAACCCACAAGTATAATCAATAAGACTTATGTGCACAAATAATTGGAATCATTATACTAGAAAGTGACTTTACACCTTTCTACGGTAAAATAGAAATGACCACGGTAAACTATGGTAAAACTTGACTTATGCATGGTAAAACCGACTTTCTTGTGGTAAACACTATTCACGATAAAAGTGAAGTTCTTTGCGGTAAATACTATTTACGGTAAAAAGTGACTTTACTGTGGTAAATACTATTCACAAGCAAAATGACTTTACCATGGTAACTACTATTCATGGCAAAAATTACTTTACCATGGTAACTACTATGCACAGTAAAAACAAGGTTACCCTCGAATTGATTTTTGACTAAGTGGGAATATCTCTCCATAAAATCCACCAACGAGGAATGGTCCCGGAAACGGAACCAAAATGTCATCACCAATCCGGCACTATGATAATTCTTCACTGGGAACTCCTCGTGCTATGATTATTTACTAATGCACAACCTTTAGTTTGGTGGATGTAATCTGGAAACACAACAACAAACATAACACAAGAATACTATCGACTATGATAAGACGGAATGATGAAAAATCTAAAATATCAAAGTAAATTATAATATTAACATGAAATTGTTACAATCTCACCCATGAGGTACTTCAAGTGTTATTGACTTCACTTGCCTTTCACCAAGACTATGGGAGAAACTTTACAATTACACCTCTTAATGGCTTCTTCAACACACCTTTAAACTGATGGCTTCCTTCGCACACTTCCTACAATATTTCTCACTACTTCCTTCTATGCTAAATGAGGGGGTGGCCTCTCTATTTATAGAACTTCCAGGCTTATCCATCTTATCTCTAAGATAGGATAAGAAATCCACTCTGACGAATCATATTCCAAACCTTAACTCTTATCTGTACATGTAAGCTTATCTTTTAAGATAAGATAAACCTTATCATTTTACATGGGTTCCACATTTTTAGACTTTTTACAAATAAAATACACAAAATATTTATGACCTCACTCCTTTTCCTTATTACCAATATAATATTTCTAATTCCTAATCATGTAGACCCTACTTCTCTAATTACCCAAACTTTGACATTTTAACATTACCGAACCACTTACGACAAATATTTACTTTTACAACATTCCTATTGTACTTTGTATTAAGTACTCCACATTATTGGTGTCACCGTCTTGTGGCGCCGTTATCTTCTATCGACGCTACTACTAATTATACTTAACAACATCCTATTCCTAATATATACATTAATGAAATAGAAATTATGGAGGAAAATTTTAGTGTCGACACTCCCACAACACTTTCACCTACGATGACATTTGTAATGAGCCTATTCATCCATCTATTCCTATATGTTCATATCATGTGCATTGGGAAATTCCTAAATTCAACCACTTAAATAGTAAGGAAGACCCACAACAACATTTGCACTGTTTAAATATGGGTGTTGTCTAATTTCTCATGATGATGCCTTACTTTGAGAACTTTTCCCATGTCCTCTTTGGACTGCGTTATATTGGTATAGTGGGTTTCCTAAACACTCTATATTTTCATTCAATCAGGTAGCCCAAGCTTTCTTAGATCATTTCTCTATCAATATCACCAAGAAGGTTACCATGACCAATCTATATTCCACACGTCAATACGAGGATGAATCTATCACAAATTTTGTCACTTGTTGGCGCAACCTGATCAATCAACTTACCTTCCAACTGCCACAAACTGAACTCATCGAGCTCTTCACATGAGCTTGCGCTAGACATATCTCCCCAACCTTGCAGGTCCAAACTTTCCAAACATTCGATGAGGCATTCACTATGGCACAAAAGTTAGAGATTCGGGCCATTGAAGAGAAGAAAATCTAATTATGAAATAAGAATTTGACATTCAAGTCGAATGAAACCTCTTCTTCTTCCAAACCACCAACCAATTATTCAAAGGCTAAAGGTACCACTAACACAGTGGTACTCAAGGCTGGCCTAGCTCATCCGTCTAATTAGGCTACACCCTCATCTAATCTATCACCCTGTTCAAGCTATCCAATTCAAACAAGAGCGGTAAAAATATACCCCAATTGGGGAACCTTACTCTTCTATCTTAGAGAATCTTATCAAAGCTAGAGCCATCACCCTTCCACCCATAAAACCACACACTTGGTTTTGATCCTTCTCACCCCATGCCCGCATGGTATAAAACATGATTTTTGTAACTATCACCAAGTGAAGAGTCATAATGACGGAAAGCGCATCACTTTCAAGAATATTGTCCAATAAATTCTCAAGAAAGGTGAGTTAACTATGGATAATCCCAATGCCACCCCAACCAAAATCTATAAATCTTCAAAAAATCATTTCCCAATCATTCCCCTTCATCCAATCAAACTGGTGAGACATCCACTCACGATACCCATACCCATGAGGTTCATGCAATCTTTAACAAAGTATCTATCACCTCTCAATTTCCTCACATCCCTTCCATAGAGGAAATCCTAGCCTAAAATCCTCCTTCCATGTTTGAACCAACCTCCACCATTCCTTCAGCAACATAGGAAAACCTTTCATCTCCTACATCACTACGAAGGAGTCTTCTGCTAACATTAAGACCATCTCACCCCTAGCTTCAACACTTAGAGATCCTTTACCTACCATACCTCCTCCACCCATAGAGGAGCTCCCATTACCTCCTCCACCCATAGAGGAGCACCCATTACCTCCTCCACCCACAGAGGAGCACCTATTATCTTCTCCCCCCATAGAGGAGCACCCATTACCTCCTCCACCCACAGAGGAGCACCTATCCATTCCTCCACTTATAGAGGAACTCCCATCATCTCTTCCACCCATCATAGACCCGGTGGAGATACCTTTTCCTCTTAGCAAGCATTCTCCATCAGCTACCCAACATCCAATAGACCTACTTTCAGCTCTCTTACCCACGGAAGCTGAAGTTGGCTGATTCCCCATCTCTAAGATGCATTTTACAAGAATTCCCATTAGGTCCTCACCAACTCCACCCACAGACATGTCGTTCTCACGTTTGGCCGATCACTTAGATTATGTGGATAGGGCTTTATTATGGGGGCACCTCTTACTCCCTGTCTCAACACAGATGCAACAATCCCTCGATGACACCTCCACTATCTACCCAAACACATTTCCACCCATCAAACCAACTATAACCACTGTTGTCACAACCCCTTCCACGATACCTGTTAGCACTCACACCACACCCTTACCCATAACTTGACCTATGCCTAAACCCAAACCCATACCCATAACATTTACCTCCATTAAACCTATTACCACTTTAGGGGTCACCCGACCACCGGCCTTACTCATCCACCTATTAAACTAGATTTAGCTACATCCTCCAACATCAAAACCACACCTACTCGATAGCCAAACTAAAGAAACAAACTCATCAACCTCATACCTTGACCACACCAATCACACCCACACTTGTCACATCGCCTTCGGACCTCGGTTATCAAACATGGTCAAGCACCCCTCACCCATCCATAAACCAATAACACAACAACCCATTCCTTCATCACATACCTCTAACCTACCTAGGCACACATCACGACTTAGACTCACACCTGCAATCTCTCTTTACCACCAATACATCCAATCCCTTCAGCTATTGTTTCACTACCCACTACACTTAGGTCTTTGTCCCGCACACCCCAAGTATGACTGCGTCATCTACCTTCATATCACCCCCATTATCCCCATGGGTAACTCACCCTCTTCCTCCATCTGATTTTCCTTCTAGACCTCATACACCCACATCACCTTTACCCAAGAAGGTGCAACCCAAAAACAAAACCCCACTACCCCACAACAAGGTAGTCAAAACAACCCCACACCCTCCTACCCATCCATCTACTGTACCCCTACCCAAACAAACCCGACCAATACCTCAAACCACACTGGCACCTAAACCCATCGCTCGACCCATTCCTACTCTTCCAAAAATAATTCCCAGACAACCAACCACACCTACACCCAAACCCACATTCACTTCCCATTGTGATCCACTAGCAGGGCCTTATGCCAAAATTTTAACCAACCTCCTCGAGACTTCTGTTATCACATTACCGCCACTCTGACCTTATGACCCCCTCAAACCCAAGCCAAAAGAGTCTGATGATACTAAAATTTGTGCATATCATCGTGTGCCAAGGCATGACGTGGAGAACTGCGCAAGGCCTTGAAAACCATCCTTATCTAATTGTGTCCATTGGAAACCAACTTTTATGACGATGACCTTCTTAACGAGGGTCTTGCTTCACCTACACCCATTCCCACACTACCCACTCAACAACCACAACCTCCACCCTCATAGCTCCTAGAACCACACACAAAATTTGAAATTAACATGGTTCGCATAAGAGAACTTGCCACACCACCACCGAAATGTTGTTGTGCCCAACTGACCTCACAAGAATTTTCTCCTCTAGTAGGTTTTTTTCCTTCATGTCGTTATACCACTTACCCTAAACCTTCTCCATTTGCCAACTTCCCTCAAATCAACATGGTACACATCACTACGCATGCACTAGAAGGGTAAAGAAAAGGCAGCTGACCCACCAACCAATCCTATACCCAAAATACCATCTGCACCCATACCTAAGATAACTATCCATGGCCCCACATACCCGTTTCTAATGGCATCACATATCGAACCATGCTCAAAAACTACACCAATATCCCCTCAAAATTTCCTTATATGACCTCATCCAAACCTCAAAATCTCATCGTCAAGCCCTCATGGAGGTTCTTGATCTATTGAGGTTTTACCTAATGACCCTACACTCATAGCCTCCATTATCACACCCCATCATGTAGCCTCTCTCACCAAATTACCACCTTCATCCTCACCTCACCTTGTTCACTAAGTGGCCTCCCTTAGCTTCTCAGAGGAAGAGATTGCACCATACCAAAATGATGACCTGGACCTAACCCTCTTCATCTCTGTCCACATTGATGACATACGGGTATGCCATGTGATGATTGATGGAGGCACTAGCATTAACATCATTTCATCCCATGCATTTTCTCAAATGTGCATACCTAATAATTACATGCATAAACATCTGGTCATGTTACGTTCATTCAACGATGTTATCACCTCCACACTAGGCAATGTCATCCTTCATGTTTACATGGGCCCCTGCACTATTCCAAAATTGTTTTATGTTTTAGAGGGGGAATTCCAATATAACTTGTTGCTTGGTAGACCCTGGATCCATGTCATGGGTTGTGTTCCTTCCACTTTGCATCATTGTGTAAAGTTTAAATAGGAGGGACACACTTATACCATTCCAGCTAACCCATCACCTTTCAAAACATGTAACATGCTCTTGACCAAATGATGTGCTCATACCTGTCAATTCATCTACCTCCACAACCACTACCAATTCACCTACACCTCCACCTCCTAGTATAGCCACTGCTTTCACCACACATACCTCCTCTATTCCTACCACTACTATAACCTCCATAGCTGACCCATTAGCTACTCAATCCATTAACTCCACCTTTGTCTTGACCTCTGACATATCATCCATACCAGCTACCCACATACCAACCACGGATCCCTTGGAAGGTTTTTTTTAATGCCTCACTCGGGGAGTACCGCCTATATAGTGTCAACACATTCCTTACTCCGCACGAGTATGGAAGCCTTCACCAACACCCTTGATATGATCACCATATAGGAGAACGCATCCTTTATGGTCCTCCACATCTTCATACTAGTCTCACCTATGGGGACATAATACTACCACTTACTCACTGAACCACCATCACAACCCCACCCATTTTCTGTGACTTCTAATTACTTACCAATCATCATTTCACCCACACCTTCCTACACCATTATGCGTGGAAGGGTTTTGGTTTTGTATTTTACAAGCAAGGATGCCATACCATTATTCCATATACCACCCACAAACATAATGATCTGCATGGTATTGGCTTCTCCAAACCTCCTACCAAACAAGACCGCATTGAACTCATTGCGGACCCTAGTCCTTCTCTACCTTCATCACCACCTTCATTGTGAAGGCGATGGATCTTGAATCTATCCCTCCTAACTTTTTTTTTCATAAACACCATTTACTTGGGGCCTTTGAATTATCAATGCGAAGGCGAGGCCCCTTCCACTCTCCCATTCCTATATCCTGAGATGATCGATGACGACACACCTACCATTAACATCATTCAATGTCAGGATGATGAATCCATACTCACCTACCTTGGTGTAGAAGACTCATATATTCATCGATCATTACCCTCTGAGACACAAACCATGTTGAATGAATTGACTATCGAGATCAACATTCATACTTAGGATGACCCGCACATCCTAAAGATCAAACAATCTTTAGATGCTGCTGAACAGGAAGCCATCACTTCTTTTCTCTAAGATCATAACCACACTTTCACTTTGTCTTACTCAGACATGCCTAGTATTGACCCCACCATAGTGGTCCACAATATTGTAACTGCTCCCGATGCCAAACCTATCAAATAAAGGCGAGGAAAATGGACCTCGCATTTCTCTTCTTGTCAAAGAATAACTTGTGCCTTCTTTCCATTTCCTTCATCTTACCAATTGATTATCCTTGTTGGATTTCTAACATTTTCCTGTTACTAAAAACAGGGGGACTCTGTATTTTCACAAACTTTCGTGAGCTCAACCTCACCTACCCGAAAGAAAACTTTCCCTTGCCGGTATTGATCAATTGGTTGACCTCACCCTTTGGTCATGAGATGCTCTCACTCATGGATGGTTTCTTGGGTTATAACCAAATTTTGCTTGCCCTAGGAAGATCAGCACAAGACCACATTCATTACCCCTTGGGAACCTTTTGCTTATCGATTCATGCCTTTTGGCCTTAAAAAAGCTGGTGCTACATATCGGTGTGCTTTATGACTTACATCTTCCATGATATCATGCATCACATATTGGAGGATTATGTGGATGATCTCTTGACCAAATCTAAACATTTCTCCGAGCACCTCACCGTCCTCAAAACCATATTTAAGCGCCTCATTAAATATTACATCCACCTTCAACCTAAAAAGTGCATCTTCGTAGTTCTCTCGGAAAGCTCCTGGGATTTATTGTTTCCCTTCGTGGTATATAAGTTGACCCTACTAAAGTCAAGGCCATTCGGAAATGCCTCCACCAACTAACCTTAAACAACTCAGTAACTTTGTAAGGTAAATTATAGTCCATTCACCATTTCATTTCACAATTATCTCGATTAGTGTTAACCATTTCATCATCTCGCTTAGGAAGGATGTCTCCTTTAAATGGGATGACGACTATCACAAATATTTTGAGGCCCTAAAACAATACCTTCTCCAACCACTTGTACTCATTCCACCTAAATACAATCAATCTTTTTACCTATACATATCAGCTACCAATCATTCCTTGGGGGCCATGCTCACTCATCCCGATGAACAACATAGGGAGCAAGAAGTTTATTACATAAGCCATACTCTTTTGGACTATGAAACCCAATACAACCATTCAGAAAAGCTTTGTTTAGCCTTATTTTTCATTTCCACCAAACTCTTCCATTACCTACTCAACCACAAAACCTATTTTGTGACCAACACCAATCCTTTACACTTCATGTACGCCAGACCTTATCAAAATCAGTGTGTCATGCGATGGATTATGCTTTTAGCTGATCTTGACCTTGAATTCATTCACCAAAAGTCCATTAAGGGCTAGGCTATCGCCAACCAACTGGCTGACACGCCTATTTCCGGGGACCAACACTCTAATTTTGACTTTCCCGATGAATCCATTGCTACCCTTTCCCTGGACAAACCCCTTACCAAATGACACTATTCTTCGATGGTTCCAAGTGTCAGCATGCGGGTGGGGCTGGTGTTATCCTCATTCCTCTAGATGGAGAACCCATGCCCTTATCTTTAAAACTAGACTTTGAATGCACCAACAATATTTTCGAGTACCGATCACTCGTACTAGGTCTCAGCCACCTATGTCCTAGATGTCAAATCAATCCACATCTTTGGTGATTCACAATTGGTCATAAACCAAGTCAATGGTATGTACTAAAATAGTAACGAGATACTTCAAAAGTATAAACATCATGTAGACATACTTTTGACCACCTTTGATCGTTACACCCTTCAAACCATCCGCATTCAACCAATAAATTTACAAATACCATGGCCTACTTAGCTTCCCAAATACCCACTTCCCCCCTGTCGATTCCAAAATATTTGTCACCATACAACACCTCCCTTCACCTTCTTATTTAACTCATGATGTTTACTCAATCAAAACCGGTACCCACGACCCGAGTGACCTTTGGTATAAACAATACTCCAACTACATTTCCTTCTTCATCTTACCTCCTGATCTCACCCATAATGGATAATGCACCTTCCTTAAAAAGGTATCATGTTTCGTTATCCTCGGAGGAATCCTATATAAGCGTGGATTTCATGGTATTCTCTTACGATGCCTCACAAGTTTTGAAATTCCTTATACCATTAAGGAGGTTCATGATGGCATATGTGGAGGTCACTTTAGTGGCCTTTCTGTTGCTAAGTGTATTCTTCACCTAGATTATTCTTGGTGACCCTTAACCATGATTGTTGTGACTATGTCAAATTCTATGTGAAATGTCAACAGCATTCCAACCTTCATCATACACCCAGTCATGCCTTACAGGTCACTTGTGACCTTTGGCCCTTCTCTCAATGGGGTTTGGATCTTGTCGGAGAAATCAATCCTCATTCTTCCCAACGCCATCAATGGATCATAATTGCTACCGAATACTACACAAAATGGGTGGAAGCCATACCAATCATCTCCATGAAAGCTGAGAAAATATGTGAGTTCATTAACCATCACATCATTTTCCACTTTGGTGTCCCTCATCACCTCATCACTGACAATGGAAAACAATTCAAAATAAAACACTATAAAAACTTTGCGACGCCTTTGGCATTCAGCTTAGTTTCTCATCACCTTATTACCCACAAACCAATGACCAAGCTGAATCCACTAACAAAAACCTCAACAAAATTCTCATGAAATTGTTTAACGATACTAGAAAGGATTGGCATACACACGTTCCTTTTTCCTTATGGGCATACCGCACTAGTATTCAAACTTCCACTTTGTGGCCACACCCTTTTCCACGGGTGTACGGTCATGAGAGAGGTTGTTTTGCCCTCGAAGTCAGATCCCCTCACTTCACATTTATCTCCAGGACATGCTTACTGATGATGATTTCCATCAGGACATCTTAGCATAACTAGAGTTATTAGATGAACATCGTATTAACACTCTAGATCACCTTCAAGTTTACCAACAACTTATCAAACGCACTTATGGAAAATGTGTTCATGAATGAACCTTCCAAGTTGGTGACCTTGTCTTGAAATAAAATCAACATGTAACCAAAGCAGAAAAAAGTAAACGGAGAAAAATTTCTCCTAATTGGCTTGGACCATACATCGTAACTCATACCTATGGATCGGGTGCCTATCTTTTTCCTCACTTAAGGGTAAACCCAACCTGAGCCCCTGAATGCATTGTATCTTCGAGCATTCTATTATTGACTCATTGTCCTACCTCATCCTTTGTGTCTCTCCACACTCGTCCCTTGAGCGCTATCCACTCCATCCACCTCCCTAACGATTAAACAAGAATCATGTGAGTACCCGTCACTTGTTATCTTCTCTTGAATATGTGTACCACAAGACTACACATAGCATGATTCTCATGGATACTTTTTGTCTACCTTTAGATGAGATCCCATGGTCATTCCACCTCACCTTTTAAACAAGAGTCCTATCCTTCACCTTGGTCTTGTTGATGATTTCAAAGACCTCCATGGAACCAAACTCCTTGAGTCAAACTTCTAATAAAAAAATATGACTCCCTCAAAAGGACATCTTACTCTTAACCAAATTACTACTATAAATAGACTACTCCCTCGAAGGACAACTATGTGTAGCTTTAAAAAAAATGAGAGAAACCGAAGCTTCCGCATTGATCAGCTTCACGAAGACCTCAAGGAGTCCCATATTATTTATCCCATATAGACTTCCCGCATCAATCAATCTATCAAGAAAAAACCTTTTAGTCATGGACTTTCCCATTGTGACCTCAAACCTCTTGCCCAAAAGATCTGTCACTCAAAACATATACAATTAACTACCTTTCACCCACCTTACCATTTCCACTCTCATTTCCTAAATTGCCTCAAGGGACATCTTGGACTTTTGACATTTGGTGATCCTGTGACTACTTTCACTGTAGAACAGTTAATCATGCAATGCCTTTTGGATCTTGTGTTCATCACCCCCTTCACGGTATGATCTACTCGGTATGATCCTACCCAATCAGGTGGCTCTATTGCCCCCTCTTATCTTTTAACCATCTTTGTTTACATTTTGATTACCTTATACAGGACTTGGTCCTCACCACTTACCTTTGGGGTAATCCTCCCCTTTCACCATAATCACCTTCACCTACATCATTTTACCTATAATCTACCCCCACCTATTAAACCTAAACCCACAACATGCCCAAAACCTACCAACTCATTCTCATATTCTTCCCTAGCTCATGGGAGAACTACATCGGCCTGAGGTCCCTTTTTGTTAGGACTATGTAGGTAGCACTCGAGGGCATGGGGCCCTTGGAGGTTAGCTTAGCCATTCTCTACCCTAAACAATTCATAAACCATGCCTAACTCACCATTTACCCCACACTTCACTTAGTTCACTATTTCTAACAAAATTAGAAATTAAACCACATACATAACAAGTTATTTACCATCATATACATCTATTACACCTACCATCCCTCTATCATCACTATGCATATATTATACAACATTTCACATATTACCCATAGTATCATTCATTGCAAACCATAATAAATCATGCCTAAACCAACTTTGACTCATCCATGCCTAAACCAACTGACTCGATTCATGCCTAACCAAACCTAACTCATCCATGCCTAAACTAACTGATTTGATTCATGCCTAACCAAAACTGGCTCATCCATGCCTAACCAAACCTAACTCGATCCATGCCTATAACCTAACTCGATCCATGCCTATAACTTTGCCTTGATCCATACCTAAACCAACATGACTCCATCATGCCTAACTCACCTACTTTTCATCCATATCTCATCTAACACAAGTCATAAAACCAATATCTCATAAACACATTAACACATCACCAACTACCATGAATCTCATCGTATAAATCAATAAATGTGTATCTTAAAATACATGCCTATCTCACCATGGCCATCATCTCAAAAATGTCGGCACGCAAGCCAATATATAATACAAAATGTCATCGGCACCATACCTTTACCCCATACCTTTACCCAACCCATTAGCTTACCTTTCTGACCTCGTCACTTCCTACCTCCATTTGTCCTCCTTTGGGGACTCATTACTTACCCTTACCTCGGCCTTACATTGTTCAGTGACCTAGATATTTGGACCTAGACCATCGCTAGTGACCTTTGACCTCATGTGTTCGCTATACCTTATGGCACTATTACCTGTGTTGATTAACCCAATGAACTTACCTAGCCTATTGTCATGTTTGTTTATCGACCTTACCTTTGGTGTACCGAAACATACCTAAACGCGTTCTCGCACCTAACCTACGTTGTGCTTCGACCTTATCCTATACCTTGGATACCGGATTCACTTCGACCTTGTTTGGATAAACCTATCGACCTTAGATGATGTAGAGTTTTCTTGCTCTTCAACCTGGTAGTGTGCTACAGTTTATACATGTGCGTGCATTTGACTGTTGCTACCTTTGACCCTAGCCCATTACCTATATTGCCCGATTAGACCTTTCACACCCCTTTTTCCCTGTCCTCACATTTACCTTTTATCAAACCACTCACCGCTTCATCCTACTTCCTTGTCGGTTCTGGTTTGAGGAGATCACCTTCACCCTCACATGGGGCAATGACATCTTATTTTTGTTAGCATTGCTTACCAATACAAGCTACACAACAAAAAGGGTCAAAATGTAGACACTAAAATTAGATCACACCCCACCTTTTGTCCCCCGACATATAAGCACCCTTTAATACATTTACCTAGCCATAACCCCTTCACCCCACTAATATTAATTTAATTAATTTAATTCATTATCCTCACTACATTTATTATTTAAATATCTTATTTAAATAATATCTCGCATATCAATTCATTTAGACCTAATAACTATTCTTAGCAAGTTACCATAACTAACTAAAACTTACCCAAACCTAGAAAAATCAATGCCTACATTCCCTCTAACCACATTCCTGCATGCCCACAAGAGGATTTGAGTCTAATCCATGGAATAAAGACACGATATCTCGAGAAAATCACGAGGATCTCCTAAGTTTAGTAAACCTAGGAAATCCCACCTTGGTCGACGCGTCGGTTACCCCTAACCGTCACCGGTTAAGCTTGACCGCCATCGATTACCCCTTTTAACCCCTAAACTACCTTATTCTCAAAGTTGGAAAAATTGGGATAAATTTGACGAGCAAGAACAAATCTCGGAGAGATAACGCATCTTTAGAGAGCAAATTCCAGCAAAAACTCACATCCAAGGAAGGAGATTGAGCATCTTCTCTGCATGACCACCCACCACGATCAGATCTATCCAAACAAAGAGGAGTGTGCATACAGCCCATACGTGAAGCTTTTCTTCGAGTTGGTGATCACTTGCAGCCTCTCGAATCTATCATCGGCACATCTATCCTTCACACACATGGACCTTCGGGAATGAAATCCAAGTATAACTTCATACTTCGTTGGTTTATTTCATGTCATCATTATTTTATCACCCATTGTTTATCTTGCTCCCCATTGACCTTCTCCAACATTTTCACCTCCATAGACCCATTAAAATCTCACAAAATCCTACTCCAATCACCCAATACCTCGTCTCAACTAACAAAAACCCTTTGTGTAATCACAAAGGAGACCAAAACCCTATTTTGTGACATTTCCATATCTCACGATATGGCTTTGATTATACCTAACCACTCTCGGTGGCCGCCTCAGATCGCGTCGGTCTCTGTGTTTTCCCACATAGCCTTAAAGAGACCTACCCACCTAGGATTTACTTTTTCTACTTTTGTTTAAAACAATGGGTTGTGACCATCTAGGAAGTATCATACTTCTCGGATCTAGCTTACGCTAGGTAGTTCACTACCCATATTGTTTAATTCCTTCTAGTGGTTTTGTTTTCATTACAGGTAGTTCCTCCTAGCCAAAAGGAAGCTCTCATGGTCAATCTGTGGATTCTAAAATCATACGCACTCAATAACCCATCAACCGACATTTGAACAGGTATTCCTCCTACGCTGTTACCCTATCTATTTCATCAACATTTCAAAGAAATAATCTAAGAAAAGGTGAAACACTTGAAGGTACTATTTCATACTTTCTCTCACTTTTCGTTGCTTATGTAGACACCAAAATTGGGTCATAACCCTCTAAGCCCCCTCTAATTAATTAATTTTACATATTTCTAACAATGACCCCTCCTCACATCGTTATAAATTTAATTACCTAAATTAAGTTAATTTCCACCTTACCTTGCCACCTCAGCCCTCCACCTCATCCTATACCTATTCCAAGCCTATTAATTATCCTAAAATAAGTCCTCACTCACCTTAAATAACTAGGACTCATTCTAACCCTAACCTTAATTTCCTATTATTCCTCCAATGATCTTCTCGCTCCATTTAGTGTCATTCCACACTTTTGACCGGAACTAATTCTAAATCATGCCAAAATAGGTAAGAAACAGGTTATTTTGAGTAAGTTGGACCTTTTCTCCATAATCGGTTTGATTATTCCTTGGCCGACACAGTCACCTAACCATGGTCGATTTCCTTAAATAGGATTTTATAACTCTTTATTTAGGTTCTAAATCTTGTCTTTTGATATTCTTGGCATTCTCACTCTCAAGTTTTCCAGCGACCTTGCGACACACGAGAGACTAGTACATCATCCGAAACCACACCACTCATCAATAGATTAACTGGATCTTTAGTACACTCATAGGGAAGCATCGTTCCTTCCTAGTGTTGTTGTATTCATTCGGGACCACTTGCTCATGTAACCATCACCACCTCCTGATATTTATCTACATTTCACAAGTATATTTATTCTTTTTCATTGGTTTTAATAGATTAGTTATTAATTAATTATCTATTTCATTTCACCCCCTATCATACCCGGATCTCTCCCACAACACCTCCATCCAACCATCCTCCCAAAGAACCTTCATACCTTGCCCAAACACCCATCTTATCACCTCTGAGTCTTCTTGAAAATCCCATGACCTCACCCAAACCTTCCTCACTCTTTGTGCAATCAGAAAGAGTGTCAAACCTCTCATTTTTACATTTCTACCCAATTTCCCCTACCGACACCGATCACCCAACCGACGTCAATCACTTACTAGTAGCCAACATCGGTCACCTAACCGATACCAGTCTCTATGACTGGTAAGATCTTCCAAACCAACAAGCCAATAACTCCTTCCCAACAACCCATAACCTCACCAAATCTTGCCCAAACCTCATTTATAGCCTCTGTCAGACCTGTAAGCCCAAACCAACCTACTATCCCTCTAAATTTAATCATAACTTTCCTGTTAGACTATATTTTCTTATTGTGTTTTATATGAGATGCCTAAATCATATTAACTACATTAGGAATCACTCATTTATTCTCTTTCCTTGCATTCAATAGTTAAAAATAATGGATTGACAACCTTCTGAAAGCTACACACTTCCCAGAACTAGCATACGATAAGAAATCCACTACCATATGTTGTTTAATATTATTTGGTGGTATCGCATTGCATCTACAAGTTGTTCCTCCTAGCCAAAAGGAAGCTCTTCATAATTAGCTTCATCAACATTCAACGGTGTGTAACCTTCTTCGATTATCATAGGTATTTCTCCTCGCCCTTACCTCTTATCTATTTTATCTCTACTTTGCGGTGAAACATTTTGGAACTCTCCGGTGGGACCCCATCTTGTGGGTTCTTTTCATTGTTCATATAGGGTGCATTTGTGTGTTTGTTTCTTTCCTAAAAATTCACACTAAATCTCTCCCTGGAAATCTTCTTTTCTTTCTATTTTTCTAAAATAAATATGTCCTTTGGTGCTTAAAAAGAACACTTCTTCTTAAATTTTGTCTTTGCATTTAGTGAAAGATCATTTCTCTTCATGTTCTCCTTTCACTAAATCGAATATAATTTTTGATTTGGGTTTAAATTATGTGCATTTCATCCTTTGAGTGTTGCATTAGATTACATAGATTTAATTAGCAATCACGCGGTGGAGGTATTTACCGCTTGATGATTGGATTGGATTAAGCGTAGTTCACATTTGTGCACACACTCCCAAGTCAAACCACTTACACAATTTACACATTTCCCTTCCATGAAGAAGTCGTCAAGGATTTAACAACCCGTTGATGGTGGGCCCCACCCGATGTTATGGTTGGTTTATCATATCAGAGCTTAGACCTCACGTATCGAAAGGTACATCAAGGAAACTTTAGCCAAAACTAACCAGAGACCATCCATAGCTTGTTTATAGGGCACCTTCATTATCCAAAAACTCTACTTCATTCACAGACAGTTAAAAAAGGCATAAGCCACTAAACACTAAAATCTAACACCTAGGATTTATGTGTTTTGTTATTTTTTGCTTGATTGAATTGTGTTTTGAGTTATGAGGACAATTCATCACTTTTTATTCTCTTTCACACTCCACCATCACAGTCCAGTGTATTCTAGTTTTTTTGAGTGTGATAGGACATATTTATGTCATACATAACTTCTGTGTTGGCTTGGTTTGACTTAATTCACTTCAAAATCTAAAATTTTCTTCATCTTCTCAAAACTCTCAAAAACCAGGATCGGTCCAACGACTGGCATCAGTTCCTTCATCATACCGGCATTGCTTAACCGATCGATGTCAGTTTCTCTGTGTTTTTTATTATTATGTCAAAAACAACATTCTCTTCTTACGTTCTATTTTTTTGTGTTCTAGATATTTCAACACACTTATTTCTGAGTCTCTATCACCCCTAATAGTACCCAGTTTTACCCGTTTTCCACTTTTCTTCTCCGGATATCCAAATTTCTTTATTTTCGAAGAATCGACATCGGTCTTTCTACCTAACCGGCACCGGTTTATCGATCAGATTCACTCTTTGTGTTTTTATTTTTATCGAAACAACGACTTATTTCTATTCTCCAACTTCACCAAACACCTTCTTCTATGTTTTGTAAGTTCTACATAGCCTAGTGTTTCACCAAATTGTTGTGTGATAAAAACAAATAAGGGAAAAGGTCAAGGAGGAATACTTGTTATTACAATGGTCAAAGGTTAAGTGTGCACGTTACTGACTTTTATTCAAGTTTCTCATGGAGAACTCATTTTTGTCTGGGAAGGACTACCTGTAGAAACAAAACAAGACCACCAAATGATATTAAATAGCAAGGGTCAAAGGACTACCTAGCAAGGCTAGATCGGGAAGTGTGATGCTTCCTCGAATGGTTTTCAATCCTCTGTTTAATACATTTTAATGAAATTAAATACAAGAAATGAAGGTCCTATTGCTAACACTTTGATTTAGGTATCTCAAAACGTTATCAACAAAGTAGATTAAGAAAATTATTAAATCTAAACTAATCTAGCATCAGGAAAGGTATGTTTCTGGTTGGGACAGGTCACAGGGGTGTCAGGTAAGGTCACAAAGGTATCTAGTAAGGTCTGGGTGGAATTTGGGTGATGTTGGAGGTAATTTGGTGAAGGTTAGCAGGAAACACAAAGACCAACATCGGTCCAGTGACCAATGCCGGTAAAGAGGGGAGATCAATGACAGTTAAGGTGACCGGTGTTGATAGGGGAAATTTGGTGGTAATTAAATAAAATTAGTTTTGGGCTTCTCTATGATAACACGAGAGAATGAAGGGAGGATGGTTAGGTTTGTAATAATTCCAAGGAGACTCAGGAATACATAGAGGTCAGGTATGGAGAGCCGAAGGCCATGGGTGGTTGGATGGGTATATTGGTAAGAAGGTGGGGATAGAAGAATGCAAGAAGGAATAAGATGTAATAACCAAAGATGTTGAACCTACACTTTAAACAAGTACAGAATGATGAAAATCAAATATACTTACTTGTATTTACAGGTCTGGTAAATGAAGGAAGGTAGTAGTTGATCTGTGAATAACTTTTATGGTCAGTGTCAAGGCAATACTTCCCAAAGTGTTCCTGTGAATATTCTAATTCCTTAGGGTGAGCATCAGGTGCTTTCTTGGGCATGTGGTTGAGTATATCTCATCACTAGATGCTTTGAGAAGTCTGTGATTTGTGATCAAATGCAATAGAACTCTCTCGAAATTAAAATGTCCAACTTGGGTAAAGAGTTGTAAAAGTGTATATAAGGTAACAGATGATGGTTAAGGTTGTAGACACTAAAATTAGGTCACACTCCCCTTTGGTCCCTCGAAAAATAAGCACCTTCATCACATTCACCTAGCCATGGCCCCCTTCACCCCACTAATATTAATTTAATTAATTTAATTTATTATCCTCACAATATTTATTATTTAAATATCTTAATTTAGATAATGTCCACACATACACCTCACCTAGACACCTCATCAAGCCAACTCACCCTAAGACCTATTCTTAGTAAGTTGTCATAACTAACTAAGACTTACCCAAACCCTAAAAATCAATGCCTACATTCCCTCTAACCACATTCCCACATGCTTACAAGAAGCTTCTAGTTTAATCTGTGGGTTAACAACATGAGATCCCAGAAAATCAAGAGGATCTCCCTAGTTTAGTAAACCTAGAAAATCCCACCCTAACCGATGCCGGTCACCCTTAACCACCACCGGTTAAGCTGGAACTGTCTTCGGTCACCTTTTAACTCCCAAAACAACCTTATTTTCCAGGTTATAAAAATATTGACACATTCCTAAGAGATATCACATCTTTGGAGAATGAATTTCAGAGAGAACATGCATGCAAGGAAGGAGATCAAGCATTTTCTCTTGCACAAACATCCAACACTCACCCCAGCAAGGATTTGATCCAACCAAGCAAAAAGGAATGCACATGCAGCCCATGCAAAATCTTTCCTACGATTGGTAATCCTCTGCATCCTTCAACCTCTTACCAGCACCTTCATTCCTCACTCACAGCGTCCAGAACCAGGTTCCAAGTAAGTAGAACATTGTGCTCCTCTGGTTCATTGGTTTCATCATTATATTGTCATCCTTTGTTTCCCTAGCCACCCATTGACTTCCTTTAATACTCACCCCTCCATATACCCATCAAAACCTTGCCAAATCCCACCCAAACCACCTAATACCTCATTTCAACCAACCAAAGTCATTTGTGCAATCACAAGGGAGATCTAAAGCTCATCCTGTGGTATTCCAAGTTTTTCACGGTAATAGATCGGCACTGAGCTTCTCTCCAACCGGTGTTGGTCACCCTTAACCGGATTCGGTCTCTATATTTACCAATAGAGCCCAAAATAGTGACCTACCCACCTATTCTCACATCACCTTTAATCACCTGTGACTTGCCTGAGACCTCTGTCAGACCTGCAGAGAACTAGAACCAACTACTTGACCTTCGGATCTGATTTTAACCTATCTTGTTAGATTAGATCTTTCTTATTGTGTTTTTAATGATATACCTAAATCATTTCAATTACAATAGGATTTACTTCATCACCAGCACTAAATTTTTTTAAACATTGGATTGATAGCCGTCTAGGAAGCATCACACTTCCCAAATCTAGCACACGCTAGGCAATTCACTGCACATATTGTTTAACTCTTTCTGGTGGTCTTTATTTTCATTACAAGTAGTTCCTCCTAGCCAAAAGGAAGTTCTCATGATCAGCTATGGATTTAGAAGTCATACGCGTGCAACAACCCAACAAACAACATTCCAACAGGTATTCCTCCTATGCTCGTTACCCTATCTATTTCGTCAATATTTGAAGAAATGTATAAGAATTAGGTGAAACATTTTGGCATGCCCGATGGGACCCATTTGGGGTTCCTTGCATTTTATTCATTCCTAGGAAAAGTTGTGTGTTTGTTTCCCTTCTGAAAATCATACACATTAATTTTCTTCCTTGGTAACCCTCTTTTTCTTTCTATTTGCTCTAAAAGAAACATTTCTTTTGGTGTACTTAAAAAGAATCATTTCTTCTTGTTTTCTACATTTTAGTGAAATAGCATCCCTCTTCCTATTCATTCATTTATGTCATCGAACTTCATATTTTGATTTGGGCTTAAAATAAGTGCATTGCATTCTAATTTATCACATTATCTCACATTAATTGAGGGAAACCTATATGCTGGAAGTAATTCTCAGCTGATGGTTGACAAACAAATCATAGAAAGCACATCTCTCACTCTCTGATTCTTTCCACATTTAACAAATTCAAAAAAAAATACATATTCTTAAACAGCATATTTCCTGGGAATGCCTATCAATGATCACATTGATCTGAGGATTGGAAGGTACTCCCCATCTCACTGCTCTATCGAGTCATACTTTAGAGTGAAGCCTGACCCCACCATAACATACCTAAAACCTCACCTTTTAGATCTCCTTCTTTGTAGGAAGCCATCCTCACAAAAAAATTATATTCTACAGTTCATGAGTCAGTCCTTAAATAGCATAAGCTAAACAAACATAATAGAAAAGGCACTCTTAGGGTCACATTTTTAGTGTTTCGCTTAGCTTACATTTTGAGGTGAGAGGTCATGTTCTTCATTATTTTCATTTTTCCTTACACAATCCTCATCATAGTTGGTGTATTATGGCTTCATCTAAGTGTGCCTGGACCATATTCTCATCATTCTTAGAATTCTAGGTTTGATTCCCCATCAGATTTTAATTCACAACCACTTTTCTTTCATCATTGTTTCAATTTCACAATGACCGGTGTTAGTCTAGCAACTATCGTCGGTTACCCTCTCACCGTCGTCATCGGTTATACCCAACCGGTGTCAGGTTCCAGTCCTTTTTGTTAACCTACCCAAAAGGACATTTATTCATCTTCTTCAACTTTTAGAGTCCCTATCACTACTATCATTCCCATTGGCCTTGTAAAACTCATCAGGTTTGGCATACCTGTTAGATTTGACCTTATATCTTGTTTTTGACTTACTATCCATTTCCAATAGTGACCGGAAACGGTTACCCCTAACCGCATCATCGGTTTACCCCGACCAGCATCGGTTAGCCTATGTCATTTTCCAATCAACATTTAGTACCTAATCCACTTTTTACCACCTATTTCACCTATTCCTACTATTTTTCTATGTCATTTATAGAGAAGTGGCCCAACCTGATCAGTACTGGTTCACATGGTGCTAACCCAAAGACAAGCAAGCACACTCGTATTCCATGCCAGTTGTCAACCACTCCCACCTAGTCCTTCACCACCTTCCATTTTATCACCAGCCATGGATCCTATCCAACCTATTACTATCGCTACCAGAGATGAGGAGTTCACATGACTCCTTGACCAAAATCCTACCACCTTGTAGTTTTATCTTTCCCACTCATCCACTCGAGATGCATCGGGTTAGTTGATATACGGCATGCCTATATCTATCCCTCTAACTCTCGCTCCCACTCCTACATCGGCCATGTCTGGCTTCATGTTTCCCACATCTACCTTACCCCTAGTCATTTCATAGCTAGGTCTTATACCCACTATGACTTCTCGTCTACTACCTCTATTGCACCCGCCACATCCACCATACCTTCGACAACCACCCAAAATACAACCTCATCTACCCCTAATGTCTTGCATATACCCGTAGCTACATTACCACCTCCGATATCGGTGACCCCTACCCCTTTTCAAAATGTGGTCCTTTCCATTCCACAATTGTTAGCCCCCATTTCCACTAGGGTTACCATAACCCTTCCACCTCCATATACGTACTATCAGTAGCCTCCCATTTCATCTATTATTCACTCTGGGTACGTACCCCCTATTTCACTACCTTCTTCTCAATCAACCTACATGGCAGTGCCATATACTAGAATGCCACCCCCATTATATGCCCAAAACCAACCCTCACATGCTACAGGAGGTACCCAATCATCGCAACCTACCAACGACCTAATCAAATTGATGATGGATAAGATGTAGACATTGGAAGCATCAGTTTTTGGCTCCCACAACACTCTCACCTATGAAAAAATTACAACAAGCCCATCCACCCATCCATTCCTATTCGTCCATACCCCGTGCATTGGGAGATGCCTAAATTAAACTACTTCAATAGCAAGGAAGACCCACAACAGCATTTACAGTTTTTCAAACACAAGTGCTACCTAATCGCTCATGATGATGCTTTACTCTTGAGGACCTTTCCCATGTCTCTGATTGGACCTGTGTTAGATTGGTATAGTGGGTTACTTAGACACTCTATATTTTCATTTAATTAGGTATCCCAAGCCTTCTTAGATCACTTCTCCATCAATATCATCAAGAAGGTTACCATGACTGACCTATACTCCATGCAAGATGAGGATGAATCTATCACAAATTCTATTGCTCATTGGCATAGCATGATCAATCAACTCACCTTCCAACTACCACAAAAATCATCAACTCTTCACACGGGATTGTGATAGACATATCTCACCGACCCTGTGAGTTTATACTTTCCAAACATTTGATGAAGAATTCACCATGGCACGAAAGTTAGAGATTCAGGCCATCGAAGAGAAAAAAATCCAATTAGGATGTAAGAATTCAGAATTCAAGTCGAATGATACCTCTTCTTCTTCCAAACCATAGAACAATTATTCAAAGGCCAAGGGCACCACTAATGTAGTGGTACTCAAGGCCAGCTCAACTCATCCATCAAATCAAGCTACCCCTTCATCTAATCTCTCACCCATCTAGACTTTTCAATTCATATGATAACAGCAAAAATACACCCCAATTAGGGAGCCTTACTCTTCTATCTTAGAAAAGCTTATCAAATCTGGGGCCATCACCCTTCTACCTATAAAACCACACACTATTTTTTTGACTCTGCCGCCCCATGCCGCATGGTATAAAAGAACATGACTTCTGTAACTATCATCGAGTAAAGGGTCATAGTGATGGAAATTGCATTACCTTTAAAAACATTGTCCAAGAAATGCTCGAGAAAGGTGAGTTAACCATGGATAATCCTAACGCACCTGCCAACCAAAACCTACACATCTTCAAGAAACCATTTCCCAATCATTCCCTTCATCTGATCAAACCGGTGAGACCTCAACTCATGATACCCATACCCGCGAGGTCCATGCTATTTTTAGTGATGCACATGTTGCTTCCCAATTACCCCATATTCCATCCATAGAGGAGATTCTAGCCCAAAATCCTCCTTCCACATCAAAACCAACCTCCCTTGTTCCTTCACCCATAGAGGAACACCTTTCACCTCCTTCCTCACCTATGGAGGAGTCTTCTCGCTAACATCGAGACCATTTCACCTTTGGCTTCTCCACCTAGGAACCGACACCCATAGTACTTCTTCAATCCACGGAGGATACTTGTTTACCTCCTCCACCCACAAAGGAGAACCCATCATCTCCTCCACCTATAGAGGAGCACCTATCATAGACCCAGTTGAGATACCTTTGCCTCTTGGTGAGCATTCTTTATCAGCTACCCAAGATCTTAGACCTACTTTCGGCTCTCTTACCCATGGAAGCTAAAGCTAGCCAATTCCCCATCTCTAAGACACATTTTATGGGAATTTCCATTAGGTCCTCATCAATTCCACCTACAAATGTTTCATTCTCACATTTGGCCGATCGCTTAGATTATGTGGATAGGGCCTTACTTTGGGGGCGCCTTTTGCTTCATGTCTCAACGTAGATGTAGATGTCACTTGCTGATACCTCCACTATCTACCCAAAAATATTTCAACCAATCAAAACGAACACAACCACCTCTATCACAAATTCTTCCATGACACCCATCATAACTCAACATACACCCTTACCCATAACCCAAACTACATCTAAACCCAAACCCACACCTACAACATCTTCCTTGACTAAACCTATTACCACCTTAGGGGTCACCCCAACCACCAACCTTACTCATCCACCTATCAAAATGGATTTAGCTACATCCTCCAAAGTCAACACCACACCTACTCGGCACCCAAACAAAAGAACCAAACCCATAGACCTCATATCCCGGCTGTACCAATCACACCTGCACATGTCCCATCTATCTTAGGACCTCATCTTCCTAACATGGTTAAGAAACCTCCACCCATCAATAAACCAAAAACACAACAGCCCATCCCTTCCTCGCAAACCTCTAACCTACCTAAGTGCCGACATGACTTACACCCACACCTGTAGCATCTTTACCACCCATACCTCCAATATTGTGCAACTTCTTCACTACCCACTACACTTAGTCTTTATCTCTCACATCCCCCTATGCGACCCACGTCATCTACCTTCACAGCACCCCATTATCCCCCTGGGTAACTCGTCCTCTTCCCCATCTACTTTTCCTTCTAGATCCCATGCACCCATATCACCTTTACCCAAGAAGGTGCAACCCAAAGACAAAACTCCACTACCTCCCAATAAGGTAGTCAAAACAACCACACACCCTCCTACCCATTCATCTACCACACCCCTACCTAGACAAACATGACCAACACCCAAGACCACGCCAGCACCCAAAACCATAGCTCAACCTATTCCCCCTCCTGCAAGGATTGTTCCTCAATAATCAATCGTACCTACACCCAAACCCACTTTCACCTCTCATTGTAACCCACTAGCGGGGTCCTATGCCAAAATTTTAACCAACCTCCTTGAGAATTTTGTCATCACATTACTACCACTCAAACCTTATGACCCCCTCAAACCCAAGCCAAAGGGGTTTGATGATACTAAAATTTACACCTACCATCATGTGACAGGGCATGATGTGGAGAACTGCAAGGCCTTGAAAACTATCCTTATCTAGTTGTGTCCTCAGAATCCAACTTTGATGATGACGACCTTCTCGATGAGGAACCTACCTTCCAGACACCCATTCCCACATTTCCCACTCAACAACCATGACCTCCACCCCCACAACTCCTAGAGCCACCTCCAAGATTCAAAATTAACATGGTTCACATTAGAGAACTTGCCACGCCATCACCTAAATATCATTTCTCTCAACTCACTTCACAAGGATTTTCTCCCGGTAGGTTTTTTTCTCATCATGTCATTATACCACTCATCCTACACCTTCTCCATTTAACAATTCCCTTCAAATCAACATGATACACATCACTACACATGCTAAGAATGATAAGGGAAAAGAAAAGGAAATTGACTCACCGACCAATCCTATACCCAACATACCATCTGCACCCATACCTAAAATCACTATCTGTGGCCCCACATACCCCATTTCTAATGGAGTCACACATCACACCATGCTCAAACAATTACACCAATCTCCCCTCAAAATGTCCTTATATGACCTCATCCAAACCTCATAATCCCATCGTCAAGATCTCATGGAGGTTATTCAATATATTGAGGTTTTCCCAATGACCCTACACCCGTATCCTCCATTATCACACCCCATCATGTATCCTCTCTTACCAAATTACCACCTTCATCTTCACCCCACCCTAATCACTAAGGAGCCTCCTCATCTTCTCAAAGGAAGAGATCGTGCCAAACCAAAACGATGACCGGACCCAACCCTCTTCATCTTTGTTCACATCGATGACATATGGGTATGACGTGTGATGATTGATGGGGGTACTAGCATTAACATCATTTCATCCCATGCATTCGCTCAAATGTGCATACCTGACAATTACATGCATAAACATCCTGTCATGTTGCGTTCATTTAATGATGCTATCACCTCTACACTATGCACCATCATCCTCCACATTCGTGTGGGCCCCCGCACTATTCCAAAATTATTTTACATTTTGGAGGGGTAATTTCAATATAACTTGTTGCTTGGCAGACCCTAGATTCATGTCATGGGTTGCATTCCTTCCACTTTGCATCGTTGTGTAAAGTTTGAGCATGAAGGACATACCTACACTATTCTGTGGATCCATCACCTTTTAAAACAAGCAACATGCTTTACTGACCCAATGATGTGTTCATACCCATTAAGGTGTCTACCTCCACAACCACTACCGCTTCACCTACACCTCCACTTACCAATACAGTCGCCACCTCCGCCACACATGCCTCTTCCATTCCTACCACCGCCACAACCTCCATGGCTAACCCATCAGCCTCCCAATCTACATTAACTCCACTCTGCATTGGCCTCGACACATCATCCATTCCAACTACCTACATACTACCAACCACTAGTCCCTTGGAATGTGTTTTTCAACACCTCACTCTCGGGGAGTACCACCTATATAGTTTCAACACATTCCTTACTCCACAAGAGTATAGAAGTCTTCACTAACACCCTCTCTAGGATCACCGCATAGGACAACACCTCCTTTATGGTCTTCCTATTCTTCATACCAATCTCACCTATGGAGGACTTTATATTACCACTTACACACCGAACCACCATCACAAACCCCCATTTTCCCGACTTTCATTCTCTCACCAATCACCATTTCACCCACACCTTCCTGCACCGATGTGCATGGAAGGGTTTTGGTTTTGAATTTTACAAGCAATGTCACCATACCATTATTCCATGTACCATCCGCAAACACCGTAGTGGTACCATACCACCTATCAAATTTCTTGAACCACCTACCAAACCCTTCTCCACCTTCTTCACCCACTTCGCCTTCATCACCACCCTCACCGATGGAGTCGATGGATCCAGAATCTATCCCTCTAAAAAAATTTCATAAACACCATTTCCTTGGGGTCTCGACTTATCAATGCGAGGGCGAGGCCCCTTCCTCTTCCCTTCATATATCTTGAAATGATCGATGATGATACATATTCAATTAACGTCATTCAATGTTAGGATGATGAATCTATACTCACCTACCTCGGTATGGAAGATTCATATATTCATTGGTCATTACCCTCTAAGATGCAAACCATGTTGAATGAATCAACTATCGAGATCAACATTCATACTCAAGATGACCCACACATCCTAAATATTGGTCAATCTTTAGATGCTTTGCTAAATAGGAAACCATCATTTCTTTTCTCAAAGATCATAACCATGTGTTCACTTGGTCTTACATAGACATGCCCAGTATTGACCCCACCATAGTGTTCCACAATATTGTAACCATTCCCGATGCCAAACCCATCAAAAAAAGTTGAGGAAAATGCACCCTCGCATTGCCCTTCTCGTCAAAGAATAGCTTCAGTGCCTTCTTTCCATTTCCTTCATATTACCCATTGATTATCCTCATTGGATTTCTAACATTGTCCTTATCACTAAGGTGATAGGGGACTCTACATTTGCATAGACTTCGTGACCTCAACCTAGCCTTCCTGAAGGATGACTTTCCCTTACGGTATTGATCAACTAGTTGACCTTACCATTGGTCACGAGATGCTATCACTCATGGATGGCTTCTCGGGTTATAACCAAATCTTTCTTGCCCTAGAAGATCAACACAAGACCTCATTCATCACCCCCTGGGGGACCTTCTACTACCGAGTCATGCCTTTTGGCCTTAAAATGTTGGTGCCACATATCAATGGGCTATGACTTACATCTTTCATGACATCATGCATCGCATATTAGAAGATTACGTGGATGATCTCTTGGCCAAATATAAGTGCCGCTCCGAGCACCTTTCCATCCTCAAAACCATCTTTGACCATCTCATTAAATATTGTGTTCCTTCAGCCTAAGAAGTGCGTCTTCACGGTCCTCTCAGGAAAATTCTTGTGCTTTATCATTTCCCGACATGGTATAGAAGTTGATCCTACTAAAGCCAAGTCCATTCTTGAAATGCCACTACCCACTAACCTTAGACAAATTCTTAGCCTACAAGGTAAGTTACATTCTATTCACCATTTCATTTCACAATTATCTGATCGGTGCCAAATATTTCATCATCTACTCAAGAAGGATGTCTCCTTTAAATGGGATGATGACTGCCACAAAGTTTTTAAGGCCCTAAAACAATACCTTCTCTAACCACCCATACTCATTCCACCTAAAAATGATCAACCTTTCTACCTATACATATCAGCTACCAATCACTCCTTGGGAGCCATGTTTGCACATCATGATGAACAACACAGGGAGTATGCATTCTATTACATAATTCGTACTCTTTTGGACTACGAAACTTGATACACCCATCCTAAAAAACTTTTCTTAGCCTTAGTTTTCATTTCTACAAAACTTCGTCATTAACTACTCAACCACAAAACCTATGTTTTAACCAACACCAGCCCCTTACACTTCATGTACACCAAGCCTTATCAAAATGAGAGTGTTACACATTGGCTTATTCTTTTAGCTGACCTCAACCTCAAATTCATTCATCAAAATTCCATCAAGGGTCAAGCCATCAATGACCAATTGGTTAATGCACCTATTTCATGGGGATCAACCCTCTAATTTTTACTTTCCGGATGAGTCAATTGCTACTCTTTCCATAGATTAACCCCTTACCAAATGACACTCTTCTTCGATGGTTCCAAGTGTCAGCGTGGGGGGGTGGGGTGGTATTATCCTCATTCCAATTGATGGTGAACCCATGCCTTTGTCTTTCAAACTTGATTTTGAATGCACAAACAATATCACCGAATATGAAGCCTTGGTATTAGGTCTCAAGCTGCCTATTCCTAGATGTCAAATCAATCAACATCTTTGGTGATTCTCAATTGATCGTAAACCAAGTCAATGGTATATACTAATGTCGTAATGAGATACTTCAAAAGTATAAACATCATGTAGACATACTTTTGAAAACCTTTGACCATTACGCCCTTCAAACCATCCCACATTCAACCAACAAATTTGTAGATACCATGGCCTGCTTGGCTTCCCAAATACCCACTTCACCCGTCAATTCTAAAATCTTTGTCACCATATAATGACTCTTGTCACCTTCTTATCTACCTCACAATATTTACTCCATCGAGACCGTCACCACCTCGACCGAGTGACCTTTGGTACAAACAATACTCTGACTATATTTCTCTCTCCATCTTACCTCCTGATCTCACCCGTAATAGACAACGCACCTTCCTTAAAAAGGTCTCTCGTTATGTCATCTGGGGGGACTCCTCTATAAGTGTGGCTTTGATGGTATTCTCTTACGATGCCTCACAAGTTCTGAAATTCCTTATACCATTAAGGAGGTTCATGATGGCATATGTGGAGGTCACTTCAGTGGCCTTGTTGTTGCTAAACGTATTCTTCACAGGCTATTACTTGCTGACCCTTAACCATGATTGACTATATAACTATGTAAGCTTTGTGTAAAATGCCAACAACAGTGCCATGACCTTCTCTCAATGGGGTTTAGATCTTTTCGGAGAAATCAATCCCCATTCTTCCTAGCACCATCAATGGATCATCATTGCTACCGAATACTACACAAAATGGGTGGAAGCCATACCACTCATCTCCATGAAAGCCGAGAAAATATGTGAGTTCATCAATCATCACATCATTTATCACTTTGGTGTTCCTCATCGCCTCATCATTGACAATGGAAAACAATTCAAAAACAAAACATTGCAAAAACTTTACACGCCTTGATTCACTCAGTTTCTCATCACCTTATTACCCACAAACCAATGGCCAAGCCAAATCCACTAACAAAATATTAAATAAAATTCTCATGAAAGTGGTCAATGATACTGGGAAGGACTTGCATACGCACATTCCTTTTCCCTATGGGCATACCACACTAGTATTCGCACTTCCACAAACACTACACCTTTTTCTCTGGTCTATGGTATAGAGGTTGTTCTACCTCTCAAAGTCCATATTCCCTCACTCTACATTTCTCTCCATGACATGCTCAATGATGATGAATTTCATCAAGACCATTTATCACAACTAGAGTTATTACACAAATGTCATCTTAACACTCTGGATCACATTCAAGTTTACCAAAAATGTTCAAACGTGCCTCGAAAACACGTGCTCAGAACGAACTTTCCAAGTTGGTGACCTTGTCCTGAAAGAAAATCAATATGTAACCAAAGCATAAAAAAGTAAATGGGGAAAATTTGCTCCTAATTGGCTTGGACCATACATCGTGACTCATACGTATGGATCAGGTGCTTAGCATTTATCTTCACTCGATGGTAAAGCCAAACTCGAGCCCCTTAATGCCTTGCATCTTCGACCATTTTATTGTTGACTTATAGTCCTACATCAATTTTGCCTCTTTCCATGATCATCTCTTAAGCATCTCTCCCCTTATTACACCTAAACAATGATTAAAAAGAATCATGTGAGTACCCTTCACTCATTATCTTCTTGAATATGTGTACCACGCCACATCTGCTGCATATAGCATGATTCTCATGGATACTTTTATCTACCTTTAGATGATATCCCATGGTCGTTTCACCTACACTTTGAACAGGATTCTTATTCTTCACCTTGGTCTTGTCCATGACTTCAAAGCCCTCACATGGGACCCATCTCCTTGATTCAAACTTCTAATATAAAAGATGACTCCTCAAAAGGACATCGCCTCTCGATAATTGTTGTTGTAAATAGACTACTCCTCGAAGGATAACTATGTAAAGCTAAAAAAAAAATAGAGATAAAAGTGGAAGCTTCCCGCATCGATCAACTTCATGAAGACCTCAAGGAGTTAAATTCCTCATTCCATATAGAATTCTCACATTGATCATTCTATCTCAAATACAAGTCAAAAAGAAAACTTTTTAGTCATGGACTTGCCCATTATGACCTGGATCTCTTGCCCAAATATCATGCCACCTCATACCATATAAAAAATTAACTACCTTTCACCCTTATCACCATTCCTACTCCCATTTCCTACCAGCTCAAGGGACCTCTTGGAAACCAAGACATTTGGTGATAAAGTGACTACTTTTCACCTTAGAACCATCAATCATGTAATGTCTTTAGGGTCTTATGTTCATTACCTCCTCCACGGTATGATCTCTTGGTCTAATCCTAACCAATCAGGTGGCTTTATTGCCCCCTCTTATCTTTTCACCGTCTTTATTTACGTTTTGATTACCTTATACAAGATTTGGTCCTCGACACTTACCTTTGGGGTAATATTCTTCTTCTTTTGCCACAATCAACATCACCTATATCATTTTACCTATAACCCACTCACACCTAACAAACCTAAACCCACAACATGCCTCAAACCTATCAAATCATTTTCATACCTCATCATATTCTTCCCTAGCTCATGGGAGAACTACATCGGCCTGAGGTCCCTTTTCGGGACTATGTAGGCAGCACTCCGAGGGCATGGGGCCCTTGGAGGTTAGCTTGGCCACTCTCTACCCTAACCAATTCATCTTTCATATTCCTAAATTACATTCTACCCAACTTAGTTTCCTTTTTATATCAACAATTGAAAATTAAACCACATATATAACAAGTTTCTTGACATTTTAATCCTCATCCAAACATACATTTATTATGAATACCATTTCTACCATCATCATCACATGCGTATATTATAACACATCTCACACATAAGGAAACATTTTATCATTCATTACACAAAATAATGAATAAACAACTTCCACTATTTAAAAACCGAACAACCATGCCTAAACAAACTTGACTCGATCCATGTCTAAACCAACCTTTCGATCCATGCCTAAACCACCATGCCTAAAACTAACTCAATCATGCCTATAACTTGACTCAATCATGCCTATGACCTGACTCGATCCATACCTATGACCTAACTCAATTCATGCCTAAGACCTGACTCAATCCATACCTATGACCTGACTTAATCCATGCCTATGACCTAACTCATTCCATGCCTAAACCAAACCTGACTTCATCATGCCTAACTCACCTAATTTCTATCCATATCAAAACAACAAATCAAAAGTCTCATCAAAACATCAACAAATCAAGAATCTCATGTATCTCATCATATAAATAAATGTGTATCTCAATACAATATACATGGATATCCCATCATGTCTATCTCAAAATAAATCATCATGGATACACATAAAAGGCGGTCTCTATATAATAAAATAATAAACCAATACAAAATATCTTCGGTGCACGCAGATGGTATATGCTCAAAATATACAAAAATCTCATACATCCTCACTATCTTTGGCACACAGGCCGGTATATATCAAAAATGACTACCATACATCAAAAATCAGGAGCCATATATCAGGCATCTCGGCAGATATCCTCCATATTTATATCTCATGTACCCTCTACCTCCTCGGCCACTGTCTGGTGACTGGCTAACATCTCCCCACCCATCAGAGGTGGTGGTTGGGTCCCTGTTGGTGCCTCACCTAGAGCTGGTCTCCATGCGCTAGTAGCCTCTCCCTGATCTGGCCTCGGAGCTTGATGGCCCCCTATGCTCTCCACACTGTGAGTGTGGGATCTAGTCCTCTCACTCGATGCCTATTATTCCTGGTACTCTCCATAGGATAGAAATTCTATCCTAGCTACCATCAGCTAGTCCTGGTAGTATCTAGCCTCACCTAGGGCATCTCGTAACCTAGATATAGGCACGATCTGTGGTGGTCCCATAGGCCTCGGCCCCTGTACCTATCTTACGGGACCCTTTCTTGCTCATGCTGTGAAATGGGACCCGGTCCCAATGCTCGTGAAATGGGACACGGTCCCATTGCTCGTGGTGATGTCCCCTACCCTTGTGCTCGTATTTGGTCCTGTAAGGCCCCAATCTATGCTTTTGATGTGGCCAGTCGCCTTGCAAACCTGCCACCACACGGGCTGTAAGGCCACCACCTAACCATCATCCTCCTCTCCATCTCCATCCCCACCACCAACCATCACGGGTCTACAAAATGGCCACATGTACATATAGCTCGCTACCTCTACCTCTAATCTAAGTCAACTATATCTCGCACCATACCCAACTAGGTAATCAAAGTAGCCACCTCCCCTTTAAGTAGGTTGTCTCTCGCACCATGATGGTGGCTAGATCCGGTTGCCCTAGTCACAGGTGGTATGGGTCATAAATGCACCTGCCCACTACTATTTATAGCTTTTCCCGTGACCCTAGAATCATCTCGGATCTATCGGTCCATTCCTCTATTTAGCTCCTCCTAAATATGTAGAGGGCTAAAAACTTTTGGCTATGGTAGAGGTAAGGGCCTCTCCACATCATCTCTCATGATGCTCAAGGGAATGGCGGAGGTATGTCTTGTAATAAGCAAGATCCAAATTGTCACTGACTGCGTGAAAGATCATAAGGATCATCTCATGCTCCCTAGCATGGCAATTTGCTCCCTATATCCATCTCACCTACAAAAGCTCAACTAGCTCCTCATGTATAGTTTTATATGAGGGGAATCCCACATATGGTCTCCATATAATGTCCACTCCAACTTTAAAAAGAACCCCTCTAATAAACAGAGAAATAGGCCACATCATGTGTGGGCCTATCTAATCTCCACTCTCCTATAGCAGGCACCCATCACCTGTACCCCACCCGCACCAATCTTGGTGGAAATGCATCTTCTCGGGGCATCCCTACCAGCCACACACAAATTATGTGCTCATAAGCCTAGAAATGAAGTAAAAGGTACGGCACATGTTAAACCTACAGACACTCATACGCCCACAACTCCCTATAAGCTATCCATTCATAGAATGATTGGCACCTTGTCGGGAAAAATGGATCTGATTTATCATCATATCGTGGAGTACCCCCATCAATGATCGGGGAAAACATCCACTTTGCTATATGTTGTGCGGTCTCAAGGTGCAACACACTACCTCCATAAATAGAACTACTAGCCTCGTATCCTCCATGGACATGGTAGGTACATCTCTCCATGCTTGAATCTTTGGCACTATGGAATGTCATCTCGCCCATCCCTCGCCTAACACCATCGACACTTCTTTGCTCGTACCCGAGGCCTTGGAAGAGATAGAGTAGACCTACATACCCCCACTGTTTATATGGGTAGCCATAGAATCCTAAACATGTCCTCTAGTGTGAAAGTGATCTCACCCGTTCGGTAGAGGTGGAACATGTTAGTCATGGAATTCCATATATCGATGTGCACGACCATCAAACTAGGCTATCGGACCGCATCTGCATACTCCTGATAGGATCAAGCCCCCACTCAAGCCCACCGCATCCACATAAATATAGCTCCTCATGTGGGGTTCTTTGATCACTGCTTCCTCCTATGTCATGAATAGGGGTGGAATCTCATTCCGCATACGTAGCTAATCTCTGGGCATGCATCCGCATCCAATACTAACTAATACATTAATCTACATTTATCACACCCATACTTTCCCCTATCATTTTCCAACACCCTCTTTTACCCTTGGCACCTAAGAAAGAGGGTTGATCTATCATCATGTCATGGAGTACCCCCATCAATGATTGGGGAAAACATCCACCCTCTACATCTGGTAGTGCAAAGCAACACATTGCCTCCATCAAAAGAACCACTAGCCTCATCTCCTCCAGATGGGCTAGGTACATCTCTCCATAGTGAATCTTTGGCACTATGGAATGTTGCTCGGCCATCCCCTCACCAAACACCATCAACATCAGCTCCTCCAAGGCCTCAAAGGAGATAGAGTAGACCTGCATACCCAATATGGGTAGCCATAGAATCCTAAACACGTCCTCCAAGGTGACAATGATCTCACCCATTAGCAGGTGGAACGTGTTGGTCACGTGGAATCCCATCTATCGATGAGCACGACCATCAAACTAGGCTACTAGACCGCATGCCGATAACGTCAAACCCCACTCAAGCCCACTACCTCCACATGCTGCAGCTCCTTAGGGGTCATTGTGCCATGCACTGTCACGAGCAAGGGTGGAACCCTATCCCGCATACGTAGTTGATCTCTCCCCTGCATCCAATATGAACAATACATTAATCTACATTTATCACACCCATACTTTCCCCTATCATTTCCCAACACCCTCTTTTACCCCTACCCATCTTAATCACCCAACCTATGGCACTTTTGGCCCCCCTTTTCCCCAAAACCTAACGGTGCCAGTTCTCTCTAACCAACCCGGTCACCCCTTAACCGGCATCGGTCACTTGTTTAGTGACCGATACTAGTTACACACTACCAACGCCTGGCCAAACTGACTGACTGCACCGGCCACTACCGCAGTGAAAACCCTGCAACCCCAAACCCCCTTGACCCTTTTACCCACCTAAAAACACCTACACCTCCCTTACACCTCATCCCCTCCCCTCCTCTCCCACTTATTTCTCTCCCCATTCCTATTTAACCCACTTTACCCTCCCATTTTCAAATTTTATTTTTTCCCCACCCAAAACAAAAACCACAAAAACAATTTGTCAATCATCTAATCTATCTAACCAAATATAACTAGAGTTAGACACTTACCTCATCATGATATCGCTACCATAACATCTAGCCAGGTGGCACGTCGCCGCTTACTTACACCGGTGGCCTGCCTAATCCCTCTCTAGCCTCTTCCATCACCAAATCTCCACCCACATCTCCAACCAATTGAATCACATACACCGATCCTGTGGACCCACCTCTCACCTACCAATCACCCATCATTCACACCTACCAACTCAACACTCTATTCCATCTAGACACTTTTCCCTCTTTTCTCTCTCTTTTGTCATTTTCTCAATTCATTGAATGACAAATGAATAACAAAAAACATGGTTTTTTTTTTTTATAACAAACCCAACCTAACCGATGTCGGTTTCCCTCTCACTATCATCGGTCACATGTCATACCTACCTTACCATGTTTGGTTTCACTAAACTGGTGTCAGTTACCCTTGACTAGCATCAGTCACCCTATCTTTCACAAAACCCAACATTTTACCCTATTACCCTACCTATCCCTCCTTTTTTTCCACACCTCCCCTTTACCCTGACCATTTACCTCACCCAACCTTTACCCTAACCATTTACCTCACCCAACCTTTACCTTACCATTTACCTCACCCAACCTTTACCCTAACTATTTACCTCACCCTCCTGACCCCACATTTTTCCTACCTACATTTTTCCTCCTTTGGGGACTCATTATTTTACCCATCCCTTGGCCTTACCCATACGTGACCTAGATCTTTGGCCCTAGACCATCGCTAGTGACCTTTGACCTCCTGTGTTCACTATACCTTGTGGCACTATTACATGTGTTAATTGACCTTATGACCTTACCTTGCCTCTTACCGTGACCATTTATCTCAAGCCTACCTTTGGTGTCTGGAACATACCTAAACATTCTTGCACCTAACCTACATTGTGTTTCCTTACCATATCCTATACCTTGGATATTAGAATAACTTCAACCTTGTTTGGATACACCTATTGACCTTAGAAGATGTAGAGTTTTCCTAATCTTCAACCATGTAGTGTGTTACAATTTATATGTGTGTGTTCATTTTATTATTACTACCTTTGACCCGACCCATTACCTAGATTACCCAAGTAAACTTATAGCCTTTTTTCCCCGTTACCCACCAACCCCTTTCTCACATTTACCTTTTATCAAACCACTCACCAATTCTTCCTTCGGCCTCATCGGTCCTGGTTTGAGGGGGATCACCATGCATCACCCACACATGGGGTAACCACATCTTATTTTTGTCATTGTCACTTACCAATACAAGCTACGCAACAAAAAGAGGCAAAATGTAGATAATAAAATCAGGTCACACTCCCCTTTGGTCCCTCGACAAATAAGCACCTTCATCACATTCACCTAGCCATGGCCCCCTTCACCCCACTAATATTAATTTAATTAATTTAATTAAATTAATTTATTATCCTCACCATATTTATTATTTAAATATCTTAATTTAGATAATGTCCACACATACACCTCACCTAGACACCTCATCGAGCCAACTCACCCTAAGACCTATTCTTAGTAAGTTGACATAACTAACTAAGACTTACCCAAACCCTAAAAATCAATGCCTACATTCCCTCTAACCACATTCCTGCATGCTTACAAGAAGCTTCCAGTTTAATCGTGGGTTAATGACACGAGATCCCAAAAAATCAAGAGGATCTCCCTAGTTTAGTAAACCTAGGAAATCCCGCCTAAGCATCGCGGTCACCTTTAACCACCTCCGGTTAAGCCGGAACTACCGTCGGTCACCTTTTAACTCCCAAAACAACCTTATTTTGTAGGTTGGCAAAAATATTGACACATTCCTGAGAGATATCACATCTTTGGAGAATGAATTTCAGAGAGAACACGCATGCAAGGAAGGAGATCAAGCATTTTCTCTTACACAGACATCCAACACACACCCTAATAAGGATTTGATCTAACCAAGCAAAAAGGAATGCACATGCAGCCCATGCAGAAGCTTTCCTATGATTGGTAATCCTCTACAACCTTCAACCACTTACCAGCACCTTCATTCCTCACTCACAGACGTCCAGAACCAGGTTCCAAGTAAGTAGAATGTTGTGCTCCTCTGATTCATTGGTTTCACCATTATATTTTCATCCTTTGTTTCCCTAGCCACCTATTGACTTCCTTTAATACTCACCCCTCCATATACCCATCAAAACCTCACCAAATCCCACCCAAACCACCTAATACCTCATTCGACCAACCAAAGTCCTTTGTGCAATCACAAGGGAGATCCAAAGCTCATTCTGTGGCATTCCTAGTTTTCCATAGTAATCGCACTGGTTCTCCCCAACCGGCATCGGTCACCCTTAACTGGCGTCGGTCTCTGTATTTACCAATAGAGCCCAAAACAGTGACCTACCCACCTATTCTCACATCACCCTTAATCACTTGTGACCTACCTGAGACCTTTGTTAGACTTCCAAAGAACCAGAACCAACTACTTGACCTTCGGATCTGATTTTAACCTAGCATGTTAGATTAGATCTTTCTTATTGTTTTTTTAATGAGATACCTAAATCATTTCAATTACAATAGGATTTACTTCATCACCAGCATTAAATTGTTTTAAACAATGGACTGACAGTCATCTAGGAAGCATCACACTTCTCGGATCTAGCACACACTAGGCAGTTCACTACACATATTGTTTAACTCTTTTCGGTGGTCTTGCTTTTCATTACGAGATAGTTCCTCCTAGCCAAAAGGAAGTTCTCATGATCGGTTGTGGATTTAGAAGTCATATGTGTCAACAACCCAACAACCAAGCATTCCAATGGTATTCCTCCTATGCCCGTTACCTATCTATTTTGTCAATATTCGAAGAAACATCTAAGAATCGGGTGAAACAAAGGTGACCGGCATCGGTTGAGGGATAAGCGACATTAGTTAAGGTGGGAAATCCTAGGTTTATCAAAAATAGGCAGATCTTTACTATTTTTAGCGTGCTCTTGATTAAGTCCACTTAGGGAAGTTGAGTTCACGTGAGAGAAGGTAGGAAGGTCATAGAATAAGTCGAATTAGGTGTTTGGAAAGAGTCTCGGTTGGTTAGGTTAAGTCATGACTCAAAGTGGGAGTGATGACTCAAAGTCTTTGAGAGTGATAAATTTGTCACTTTGTGAGTTAAATGCCCTGGAATGGGTCCAAGGTGAGGTGTTTAGGTGATGTGTAAATTAACTTTATTAAAGTAATTAAATTAATTAATAATGTGAGGATGAATATTAATTCAATTGGAAGTAATTACATAAATACAAATATGGGGTAAAGGGGTCATGATTAGGTGAACACATGAGGTTAATTGATTAAAGGGGACCAAGGGAGTGTGAGCCAAATTTGGGGCTACACCTAGAATACCTATTTTCCATCTTTCATATGGTTTGGACTCACCAACAGGTGTGATGCCTTGATTTTCATGCTATTTGTGTACCCTTTCCCACTATCCCTTCACCACCCTCCATCTCATCTCTGATGGATCCTAATAATATCATGTACTTGTAGGTGACGAGGATTTTTCTAAATTCCTTGATCACAACCTCTTGGCCTTGTAGCATTACCTCGCCCACTCTTCTACCTGTAATTCATTGGGCCAACCAATGTTTGGTATTCCTACCTCCATGCCCCCTGCCATATCCATGAACGTTACTTCAGCGTTACCTACTCGCATCAACATCACCTATTGTACTCTCAACATCCACTGCACCTTCGATTGTATGTCACACCTTTGGCATCTGTTGTACTTTTGATATTTGTCACTCCCCTAAAATCTATCAGTGCCTCAACATCTACCATATCTTAATCTATGGCTCCTAACATCAGTATTCCCACATCATCAGTACCTATAACTTTGCAACCACCAGTGGCGTTGACATCCTATACCCCCTTTCAAAATCTGGTCCTTTTTATACCCCAAACTCTTCCACCCATCACCATGAGGGTATTTACACAAGCTCCTCCCACCTACACCCTACCTCAAAAATTCCCTTCGCCTCAATTATTATTCGGGCACATGCCTTCATCATCTATTCCCTCTTACATACCCCCATCTCAATTTGCTTATTTGGCACCACCATATACTAGTGTGCCTTCCATGACCCACTCATCTTATCCACCCTCTTATAGCGCAAGGGGCATCCCTTAATATAATTTTACAAAGGATCTTATAAATATGATGATGGATAAGATGTAGACCCTTGAAGAATTTGTTTCCGGTCTCGCAATTCCTTGACTTATGATGAAATTTGTAATGATCATATTCATCCATCCATACCCATTCATCCTTATCCGCACATTAGGAGTTTCCTAAGTTTAATTAATTTAATAGAAAGGAAGACCCTCAATAACATTTGTGATCATTCAAACTAGTATTTTATTTGATTTCCCACAAAGATGCCTTACTCCTTAGGGCCTTCCCGTGTCCTTGATAGGACCTTCCTTGTATTAGTACGGTGCTTATTTGAGGCACTCAATTTTCTCCTTCAATCAGTTGGCCCAGACCTTCCTTGGTCACTTCTCCATTAATATCTCTAAGAAGGTCTCCATGACTGATTTATACTCTATTCATCGAGTATGATGACAAGTATATCATTGATTTCATCACACATTGGCGGGGACTTATTAATAATCTTACCTTTCAACTTCTACAATCGAGCTAATACGAGCTTATTCACTAGGGCTTGTGTCAGGAACATTTCCCCAACTCTTCGGTATAAGCATTCCTAATGTTTGACAATAAGTTCACCATGGCTCGAGATCTTAGAGATTCTTTCCTTGAAGAGGAAAAGGTTAAGTTACGCAACAAGAACACTTCATTTAGGTCAAATGACTCCTCTTCTTCTTCTAAACCGTAAAAAAATCATTCCAACAATCATTCTAAGGAAAAAGGATCCACCAATGTGGTGGTCCTAAAAGTTGGCCCCTATCATCCGTCAAACTAATTTAAACCTCCTCCTAATTTGTCCCTTGTTCAGAATTTCCAGTACAAGTATGAACAAAACGTTATATCCCCTTTGGAGAACATTACTCCTCTATGTTGGAAAAAATTTTAAAGGTAGTAGCCATCACCCTTCCACCTATCAAACCACATATTGGTTTTGACCCTTCCCATTATCTACCTACATGGTATAATGAGAATGACTACTGTAACTATCACCGTGTTAGGGGATATAGTGACGAAAATTGTAAAACATTAAATAACATTTTCCAGGAAATGCTAGATAATGGAGATCTCGCCCTAGATAAATGCAACACATCGAAAAGTCAAAACCTTCATATCTTTAAGAAACCTTTTCCAAACCATACCCCTTTATAAAACCAGGCTGGTGAGACCTATAATAATGACACCAATGTTCACGAGGTTCATGCCATCTTCAACATAGAACCTATCCCATCGTCGGTTGCCTTCCATCCCATTTATTGAGGAAATTCTTACATGAGCTCCTCTACCCACGGAGGATCCTATTTCACCTACTCCTCTACCTATGGAGGATCCTACCTTTCCTACTCCCTCATCTATAGAGGATCTTACCCCGATTATCACATCTCCTATCGAGGAGACTTGCATTACCCATGCTTCTACCTAGGGAAGAGTTTATCTTATCCTCTTCTCTAAGGAAGAGTCTTCACCCCCTACATTACTTCCTCCTCAACCCATAGAGGAGCCACTTTTATATCCTCTTCCTATAAGTGATGTTTCTCCCAGGGTCTTCCAAGATCCTGTCAACCTTATCGCATCAGTTCTACCTACAACGCCATAAGGCAAAACTTCCCTATCTCGCATACCTCAAAATTCTTCATAGGGATTACCACCAAGTTGTCATCATCTTCCTCTACCTCTACATCATTCTCTCGTTTGGTTGATCACTTAGAGTATGTTGATTACTCCACACTTTGGGGTGCCTTCGACTCCCAATGTCCACCCAAATGTAGATGTTGTCCCCAGATACTTCAATTATCTATCCTAAAGTATTCATAATGACCAAATATTTCACACTAAATCAGTCATATCATCCTTTCCTTCATCAGGATCGCCTTCACCCCAACCTTCACTGCACCCAAACCTTCACCCACACCCAAACCTTCACCTACACCTAAACCTACCACTACATTGGGGGTCTTGTTGATACCTAGTCTAGTTCATCCCCTGTGAAGATAGATTTGACCACCTCTTCACAAACCACCACCAAGTCTATTCCCGCACCTAAGAGGAAGACCCACCTCTTAAGCCTCACACCCCAGTTTCTCCCATGCCTTCTTATTCACCTTCTCCTATTCCATCAATCTTAGTTCCACATCCATCAACCTTGGTTAAGCTACCTCTCTCCCAAGGAAAACTTAAGGTGAGACAACCCACACCCTCGACCACGATCTTACCCAGGACATCCATTGTTACCTTGGTTGACTCGCATACCTACACCTTCTACATCCACCTCTTATTTTCTCACTACTCCAACACCTTTACCCAAGAAGGTGCAACCAAAACCAAAAACCACACTACCTACCAAAAAGGTAGTTCAACCGAATCAACCCCTAACTCCACCTCTTTCACAAAAATCATCCACACCTTCATCCAAACCCACTCTGAATTCCCTTATGATCCGTTAGCGGGATACTATTCTAACATCCTCACTAGGTTATTAGAAACCTCTTTTATCACACTTCCTCCCATTAAGCCTTGACTGACTGCTCAAACCCAAACTAGCAAGGTTTAATGACTCCAAAATTTGTGCATATCGGTGCTCACCAGGGTATGATGTCGAAAGTTGTAAGGCCCTTAAAAACATTCTTCTTCAAATTTGTTCTTCAGGATGGTCTCTTCGATGAAGATGACTTATTGGAGGAGAATTTCATTTCCCCTTCTCCCACTATCACACATCCTAGCCCTAAATCTATTCAGTAGCCTTTACTGTACCTCCATAACCATTTTTTCCTCCTCCTATCTTTTAAATCAACATGGTACAAATAGCCACTCTATCACAGAAAGATAAAGGAAAAGAGAAAACTGGTAGCCCATCCAATTCATCTTCACCCACCATTCCACCTGAACCTACCCCCAAGGTAACCATCTGTGGGTCATCTTATCCTATTTCTAATGGAATCGCACATCGCACTATGATTAAACAACTTCATCATCTCCTCTAAAGATGTCTTTGTAAGAATTAATTCTAACCTCTCGAGTCTCATCTTTGGGACCTTTTTGAGTTCATGCAATCTATCAAGGTTCCACTAAATGATTGGACACTTGTGACCACCATCTTTACCCTGCATCATGTGGTTTCCCTAACTACTATGCCTCAAATTTCTGCATCTATTTCCACTCATCAAGTTTCTGTTGTCAATTTTTATGATTCTGAGATTTCCCCTCTACAATCAGAGGATCTTGATCCCGCTCTCTTCATCACCTCCTACATCAATGATACTCACGTTTGATGTGTTATGATTGATGGAGGTGCTATCATGAATATCATTTCTTCTTGTGCGTATGAAAAATTACGCATACCACGACCATTGCATGTATAAAAACCTTGTTATTTTGCATTTTTTCAATGATTCCTTGACTTCTACCCTTGGCACCATCATCCTCCACATTCGCATGGGCCCTCACACTAGTCCCAAACTATTATATGTTCTAGAGGGGGAATTTCAATATAACTTGCTACTTGGCTGACCCTGGATTCATGTTATGGGGTGTGTCGCTTCAACCCTTCACCATTGCATAAAATTTGAGTATGAAGGGCACCCCTACACCATTAACGTGGATCCTTCACCCTTTAAAACCTGTAGCATACTCTACCACCCAAATTATGTCCTTGTTCCAGTCAAGGTATCTACCACCCCTACTACTTCATCTTCTTCGCCACCTCATCTACCACTTCTACCACTACATCTTCCACTACCTCATCTACCACTTCTACCACTACATCTTCTATAGTCAACCCATCTATTCCCTCTACTTCCGTAGCTTCCATAGCTAGTCCATTTACCAACACATCTATTCCAATGTCAATCGATGATACCCCACCTTCCTAGGCTTCGCGTAGCTCATCCATTCATGTTACTCAAGTTGTGAACTCTGATCCCTTGGTAGGTGTTTTTCAATGCCTTTACTTGTGGTAATACCACTTCTACAAATTCAACACCTTCCTTACTCTAGAGAAGTATGGAATCCTTTACCAACACCCACATTATGATCATCGTGTGGGAGAGGTATTTTTGTATGGTCCTCCTCACCTTTGCACCAACTTGACATATGGGGGACTAGAAACTTTTATTATTCTCCATAATCACCTACCCAAACCCGGCCTTTCTCATCTGATTTCCAATACCTCACCAATCATCACTTCACCCACACTTTTCTTCATCGATGTGCCTGGAAGGGCTTTGGCTTTGGTCTTTATGAGCAAGGTTGTCACATAGTCATACCTTACACTACCCAAAAACACAAATACTATTGTGGGGTTAGTTTTTCTTCGCATCCCTCCCCAAAAAGGCTCGTGTTACACTCATTGAAGATGAAAATCCATCTTCACCTTCCCCACCTTCCTCACCTATTGCACCACCTTCACCCATGGAGTCCATGGATCCAGAATCCATCCCTCCTAAATTTTTTTTTTTCATGAACACCTTTCCTTGGGACCTTTGACCTATCATCATGATGATGAGGTGCCCTCTTCCCTTCCTCTTCTTTATCCTGACATGTTAGATGATGACACACCTTTTATCAATGCCTTTCAATGTCAGGATGATGATTCTATTCTCACCTATTTAGGTGTAGAAGATTCTTACATTTACTATTCATTACCTTCTAAGACACAAACCATGCTTAATGAATCGACCAGAGAGATCAACATTCACACTCAGGACAACCCTCGAATTCTAAATATAGGCAAATCATTAGATTCTTCTGAACAAGAAGCCTTCACCTCTCTCCTTTGAGATCATAGTAATGTTTTTTCTTGGTCTTATGCCAATATGCCTAGTATTAACCCTAATATCATGGTCCACAACATTGTGACTATCCCCAATGCAAAACTCATGAAAAAAAAGATACAAAAAATGCATCCATGTATTTCCTTTATTGTAAAAGAAGAACTTCAATGCCTCCTTTTTGTTTCCTTCATTCTACCCATTAACTATCCATAATGGATTTCTAACATTTTTCCTATCACCAAAGCGACAAGGGGACTCCACATTTTCACATATTTCTATGACCTTAACCACACCTACCCCAAGGATGACTTTCCTTTGCCTATCATCAACCAACTCATTGATCTTACAACCAGCCATGATATGTTATCTCTTATGGATGGATTCTCGGGTTATAATCAAATATTACTCACTCCGAAATATCAACAAAAACCACCTTCATCACTCATTTGGGGACATTCTATTATCGTGGTATTCTATTCAGTTTGAAAAACATTGGTGCCACTTATCAGCATGCTATGACCTATCTTCCATTATATCATGTATGACATATTGAAATATTATGTCAACAACCTTTTCGGTAAGTCCAAAAGTCGTGTCAAACACCTCTCAGTTCTTAAGGTCATCTTTGATCATCTCATCCAATATTGTGTTCACCTTCACTCAAAGAATTTTGTCTTTTCCTTTCTCTCTAGAAAACTCTATGGTTTCATCATCTCTTTGTGGGGCATCGAAGTCAATACCACCAAAATCAAGGCTATTTTCGAGATGTCACCACCTACTAACCTTCGACAGTTTCAGTAGTTTGCAAGGAAAATTACAATCCATTCGACACTTTAATTCCCAAATTTCTGACCAATGTCACCCTTTTCATCATCTTCTTAAAAAGAATGCTTCCTTCAATTGGAATGATTAGTGCCATAAATCCTTTAAATCATTGAAGACATACCTTCTTGACCACTGTGCTCATCCCACCTAAAGATGACAAACCTTTTTACCTCTACATTTCTACCACTGATCATTCCTTGGGTGCCATGCTTTCATCGCAACGAGTAACATAGGGAGAAATTATTTTATTACATAAGTCGTACTCTTTTAGACTATGAGACTAGGTATACTCACACTAAAAATCTCGCCTAGCCTTGGTCTTCATGGCTACTAAAATTTGCCACTACCTACTTAACCACAAAACCTTCATCATCACTAACACCAACCCTCTACATTACATGTATGCTAAACCTTACCAACATCAATGCACCTCACGTTGGCTCATGCTCCTTACATACCTAGACTGGAATTCATTCATCAAAATTATGTCAAGGGACAAACCATTACAGATCATCTTGCCAACACTCCTCTTCTTAGACATCAATATTCTAACTTCGATTTTCTGATGAATATATCACTACCCTCTCCCTTGATGACATCGTTTAATTAGATGGACATATTATTTGATGGTTCTAAATTTCAACGTAGGGGTGGCACATGAGTCATCATCATTCCTCTTAATGGTGAGCCTATGTGTTTATCCTTCAAACTCAATTTTGACAGCACCAACAACATCACCGAGTATGAAGCACTTGTCTTAGGCCTTCAGACTATCATAGCCTTAGATGTTAAAACCATTAATATTTGTGGTGACTCTCAACTGATTGTGAACCAATTCAATGGTTTGTACCAGTTTCGTAACAAGGTCCTTCAAAATTATAAACATCATGTTGACATAATTTTGACCACATTTAACACCTACCTCATTCAAACCACTTCCGATCCACTAACAAATTCACATATACCATGGCCTACGGACTCAAAAATACCTACCTCACCTTCAGAGTCTAAAATATTTTTCATATTACAATGGTTGCAGTCACCCTCTTATCTTATTTACGGCATGATTTTTGTGGGAAGAATCAAAATCAACCCATGCAATATCTGGTATAAGCAGTTCACTCACTGCATCTCCCTTTCAATTATCCCTCTAGATCTCACTCATAATGGACAACAATCCTTGCTCAAAATATCTCTCACTACATCATGATGAGGGGTCTTCTCTACAAACATGTCTTTGACGGTATCCTCCTTAGGTGCCCCACTAGTTTTGAAATTTCATACACCATCAAATAAATCCATGGTGGGATTTGTGGTGGACATTTCAGTGGCCTCATCATTGCTAAACATATCCTTCACCTCAGATATTTCTAGCCAACCCTTAACCAATACTGTTGTGAATACATCAAGCATTGTGTAAAGTGTCGCTAACACGCTAACCTTTGTCATACCCCAAGTCACGCCTTACAAGAAATCAAAGAATTTTAGCCTTTCTCTTAATAGGATTTGGATATCATTGGAGAGATTAACCCTCATTCTTCTTGACATCGTCAATGGATCATCACCATGATGAATACTATACAAAATAGGTAAAGTTTGTTCCTCTCATTTCTACCAAATACGAAAAGATTGTGGAATTCATCAATCACCATATCATTTGTTTTTTGGTTTTCCTCATCGCCTTATCGTGTGACAATGGCAAGTAGTTTAAAAACAAAACCCTACGCAAATTGTGTGATAACTTTAGTATTTAACTCATTTTCTCTTCACCTTATTACCAACAAACAAATGGCCAAGATGAATCTTCCAAAAAAACCTCAACAAAATTCTTACGAAATTTGTTGATGACATTGGTAAGGATTAGCACACACACATTCCTTTTGCCTTATGGACTTATTGTAATAGTACTCACACTTCTACCAATTCCACACCTTTCTCTTTGGTTCACAGTATAAAGGTCTTCATGTCTCTCAAAGTCCAAATTCTCTCTCTCGTATATCACTCAAATATATGCTCTCTGATGATGATTTTCTCCAAGAATGTTTGGCACAACTGGATCTATTGGACGAATGGTGATTTAACGTTCTATACCACCTTCAAATATACTAAAAACACATCAACCATGATTATGACAAATGTGTTCATGAATGAACCTTCAAAGTTGGTTACCTTGTCCTCAAGGAAAACCAACATGTAACCAAAGCTGAGAAAATTAAACGGGAAATGTTTCCCCTAATAGGCTTGGACCCTATATTATTACCCATGCCTATGGATCAGGAACTTATCATTTATCCTCTCTTGAGGGTAAACATGAACCTGAGCCCCTTAATGCCTTACATCTTAGACCGTTGTATTGTTGAATAAAGTACTACATCACTTTATGTCACTTATATGCTCGTCCTTGAGTGAACCTTTCCTTTTACCAACATCTTTTAAGGACCAACAACTCAAACAGAATTGTGTGATTATTTTTCACCCTTTCAACCATGTCTTCAATATGAGTACCATGGATCTACTCATGGCATGATTCTCATACATACTTTTTTCCTTTTCAGGATGGAATCCTATGGTCGTTCATCACTTAAAACCCCTCTTTCATAGCTAACCTTTTCGTGCTATGGTTTTTTTCCTTCATAAAAGAATCCTATACTCCTTTATAGTCTTGTCCATGACTTCAAGTCCAAAAATACAAAATATATGGGATACAAAAACTCTACTCCTTGATTCAAACTTCTTGCAAATAGATGATTCCCTCAAAAAGGACATCTATCTTTCTCTCTCGTGTTGTTATAAGTAGACTTCTCCCTCAAAGGACAGCTATAAAATTTAGCCACCTATTGTATTTAGTCTATCTAACAAAAAGAAGACTAGCCTGTATCTCTTAAATAAAAATAATTCTGGAGCTTCCCGCATCGATCACTTCATGAAGACCTCAAGGAGAACCTATTTATCCCAATATAGACTTCTCGCATTGATCATTCTATACATGTAAAAATCAAAAACAAAATAAAAAGTCAAGAAAAATACAAACTTTTGGTCATGGACTTGCCTATTCTGGTTTTGGGTATCTTGTAGAAGGGGCATGTTGTCCCATAACAAGGTTATGCTTAACAAACTCTTCCATCTTACCTTTTATTTATTATCTTCTAAATCAACTCAAGGGACGTGGTGTGTATTCTACAAATTGTGATCATGCAACTTCTTTCAACTCTAGACCCATCTCTCATGCAGTGTATCTAGGGACTTGTGTTCAATAAGTCTTAGGGTATGACACCTATGGTCCTTTCCAAATATGGGCATGACACCTCTTTTCTTTTCTTATCTATTTATTTGTTGTTTCTTCAAACAGACAAGACCATCAAAATGGACTCAATCATAACACCACCATCGAGGCATAAGCTTAATTCACCTTTCCTATTACCTATTCAACATTCAACCTTACCTATTTTCAAGCATACCTTACCCAACCAACTTACCCCAACCTACCTACCCAACCTACCTCCTCAATTTACCTAACCTGATCTCATTCTTCCCTAGTTTATGGGAGAACTACATCGTCCTAAGGCCCCTTTTCAAGGGCTATATAGGTAGTACTCGAGGGCATGGAGCCCTTAAAGGTTAGCTCAAACACTCTTTCTCCCCACATTTTCTTCCCCATAACAAAAACCCTAGTTATTTGGTTTCTATAAAAACAATAACTTATAAATTAACTCAAAACAAACCATACATCACACATACACATCATCATTTATTTTCCATACTACCAATAACTGCTTAAATCAAAACAAATCAAACCAAACCATGCCTATACATCTAGTTTCCATAATATCAATAACTTGGAAATTAAACCAAACCATGCCTATACATCTAGTTTCCATAATATCAATAACTTGGAAATTAAACCAAACCATGCCTATACATCTAAGTTTCCATCATATTAATACATTGGAAATTTAAAAAAACCATAACACAACTACACCATGCCTACGTCTAATTTCCATAACCTCAATACATTGAATATCCAAATCAAACTCAACCATGCCTACATAGTTAGTTTCCATAAAAGAAATACCTTGAAGATCAAAACAACATCATCTCGTATCACACCAACATCAACCAAACCATGCCTACATCTAATTTCCATAATATCAATACATTGGAAATTAAACCATTCAAACATTCATAACGTACATTAACCAAACCATGCCTAATCATTCAATTTCCAAAACCTCAATACATTGGAAATTAAACCATTCAATCAAATCAAACGAACCATAATCGAACCATGCCTACATCTAATTTAATAAAATAAATAACTTGGAAACTAAACAAAACCATGCATAAGCGTCTACTTTCCATGACAACAATATAATGGAAGTACAAACAATCTTCACTATATTCACCAAAGCATGTCTATTATTAATTTCCATAAAACCAATAACTTGGAAATTTCAACCAAACCATGCCTAATCATCTATTTTCCATGACATCAATATCATGGAAATGAAATCACATTATACAACCATAACATCAACCATGCCTATATCTAGTTTCCATGATAATAATACAATGGAAATACAATCAAACACATCATATGTAAATATCATCATCAACTATATAAATGGAATGTTTATATATCAATACATTATATATACAGATATAAATACAAGTATCTCAAAATCTCTCATTTACATTTCACCTCTTCGACATGCAAGTCGGTATATTCAAAACTCAAAAATAATCATGATCTCCAGCTCCATATCATCTCTATTAGGGGTCATCACCTCTGTTGCTCTCCCTATCTCCTCCCCTAGCCTCGGTATCCATGAACTAGTCACCTCCCTGTCACCCTACTTATGAGACCAGTGGCTCCTTGAGCTACTAGTACTACGATTCTGTGAGTTGGCCCTCGCATTGGCTACATGTCTGGCTCTGTACTTAGCATATGAAAAACCCAGAGACTGACATATGTAATTTGATCCTAATAATACCTACCCTTGGCCATAACATCTTTGTACCTATCCATGGATATAACCTACGGTGGTTTCATAGCTCTAGCACCTACCTATAAACCTTTCCATGTTACATGTACAACAGGACCCTGTCATCGAAGCCTATGTATGTACTACAAGACCATGTCCCACTATTTATACTTGTGCGGTTGCTAGTTATGCCTGTAATGTGGCCACATGTGTGCTGTAAAGTGGTCACCTAAGCCTACAGTCTTGCAATCTATACCCCATCCCCGATGGTGCATGAGCTCTGTGCTTTAGTTGTCCATATAGGGTGGTCACACTGTGTGCTATGCACATGCTAGCTACCATTGTAAAGTTGTCATATGCCCCTATAACTAGTCCTCTGTACTATAATAGTAAAGCTAAGTTTGATTGTCCTAGCCTTGGTAGTCTTTGCTTGGAGATGGGCTATCCGCCGGGCGCCTATACCTGTCTGTCATGCCCAAGTCATCAATCTTCCTATCCTCATATTTCCATATGAAGGGAAATCTACATAAGGCCACCAAAAATATCAACTACTGATATGTCATCTAACAGTCACCTGTAATATGTCACATCTCGTGACACCTCGTCCACCCTCGGATGTGCCCCTATCGGTACCCATCTCTTGAAACTTGCTCTGTAAAACCCTCTGAACTAATCCTATCATAGAAGGTCTAGTGGAAGTAGACACATTATGTGCTTGTAAGCCCAACAATGAATAAGATAGGTGCAACATACACCAAACTGCCAAATCCTCTTATAGGCCCACAACTCCCTATAAATTTGTATGAGGTATGTTGTCCCCCATACAAAACAAACTCTCTCCTTAATCATGTCCTCCAAACCCCCATCAATGCCCATGGAAATCTCCCACCCTCTGAGTCTGGGAGTGCAAAATAACCAATCCCCACCATCATCAATGTCGATAATATCATCTCATGTGTGTGTGCGTCATACATATCTCTATAGCTAATGCTAGCACTATGATAAGACAAATCTCTCATGGCCTCTCCAAACATTATAACCATAGGATCAAATTCCTTGTTTGAATTAATTTGATATAGTGGCTCCCCAATAATAGGTAGCCTCAAGATCTTGTAGACGTCCTCTAGATTGATCGGCATCTCTCTTGTCGGTAAGTGGAAAGTTTTGGTCATTGGATCCCATCTATCGATTAGAGAGACCATCGTGTTGTGATCTCAAACTACTCATATACTATCTAATGGAACCTAACCCAACATCCCTCATATGCGCCACTCATCCTCTATAACACTAGGTCGCATCTACACCGAAGGGGTGGAAACTGTCTCTCATCGTTAATCGGTGATGTGCCTGCATCATCACCATTTACACTTGTTAGTCAATTGGTCCTTTCAATCATTTATTTGACCTTACCTAGCCCAATACCTACCTACACATTTCCTAGCCTACCCACCTTTACCCAACCTTCTTGACTAACATACATTTTATCAAGCCTACTCATTTACACTTTTTCTGATTCAATCCTTTCCCCCTTAACCAATTACACTAGCTTTCCTTATCTATCTTGTGCCTATCCTACATGGTTAACCTATACCTTCGATCGACCCTACCCACCCTCACTCATCCATTCCTACCTAATTAACCTCTAACCAATCCATTCCACTTTACATTGACCCTAAACCACCCTTTCCTCCCTAACTTAACCCTAACTCACCCACTCCTACCTCACTACACCCTCACCCATCCTTCCCTTAACATTTTCACCATCCCAAACTCCCTTTTTTAGCCTAAGTCACTTTTAATAGTGATCGGCATCGGTAACCCTAACCGATATCATTCCCTCTCTAGTCTCGAAGATGTTGGCTATCTTATCAATGTCGGTCGATACACGACCATCGTTGGTCACTAGTTCAGCCTAGAGCCAAACCCCGAGTCCCCAACATTTATAACTTGATTAAAACACCCTAAAAACCCACCCAAAATACCCCAAATTGCCTCTATGTTCATTTTACCACCTAATTAACCTACATTTTCCCCTCCCCATCCCTAATTTCACCCACTTCTAACCAAATTTCAAATCAAAATTCAAAAACCAAATTTTCCATTTTTCTACCTTAGTTTTAACCAAAATCAATAATGGAGCTTAAATCCTACCTCTACTCAACTTTGTCTCCATGGTGGGATGTCTGGTCTCTAAACTGGAGGTCCTCCTATGCCCTCTCCTTCCTCTACCATGACTGAATCCACCTCTTATCTATCAACCAATCAAATAACTCATGTAGATCTCGTGGGCCCGTCGACTCTACACCTATCAACCACTAACAACTTGCTAACTCACCTTCTATCCTTGTTTTCTTTCTCACCACAACACTCTCTCTTATTGTTTTCAGCAAATTCAAATGTACAAATGAGCCATTTTCATGTAGATTTTTCATTTTAACCCAATTTTACTTGACCGACCGACGTCGGTCGATTGTGCCCTAGGTAACCGGTGTCGATACCCTTACGGCATCGGTTCTACTTAACCGGTATCGAGTCACCTTGCCTAATCTACTTATACCTACTTTTCCCCAAAAAAAATATTCAAGAGGCCATTTTCTTACACCCAGTCTTACCCTAGCCCAACAGGCTCACCTAACCCCCAACCTCAGTGTAATTTGGGGCATATTTTTCCTAAATCTCGGCCTTACCCATGACCTTACCTATACACCAACCCCGACCTCGCCCATATGACACTTGAATTCACTTACTCATTGTACCTTGCAGCCATGTTACTCATGTTGTTTAGCCTACCAACCTTGCCTTGCCTAATGTTGTGATGTTTATCTTGACCAGACCAAACCTTTTGGTGTTTTGGAACCCACCTAATGTTTTTTCTTGCACCTAGCCTCGTTGTGTTTCCAGGACCGTATCCTATACCTTGGATACCTAGACCACATCACCCTTGTTTGGATAAACTATCGATCTTTGACAAAGTAGAGTTTGTGAGTTTTTCAGCCTAGTTCCTTGTTGTATTTTACACGTCTACGTGTGTTTGAATGCCCCTCCTATTACTTACACCTATATTACCATCACCTACACCCACACCTTACCTTATTTTCACCACCTAACACTTTATCAAACCCATCACTAATTCTTCTGTTACTTCATCAGTTCTGGTTTGAGGGGAATCACCTCCACCCATACCTAGGACAACCTCACCTCTACCCATACCTAGGGTAACCACTTCCTATTTTTTCATCATCACTTATCAATACAAGCTACATGACAAAAAGGGGAAAATGTAGACACCAAAATTGGGTCACAACCCTCTAATCCCCCTCCAATTAATTAATTTAACATATGCCTAACCATGACCCCCTCATATCGTTATTAATTTAATTACCTAAATTAAGTTAAATTCCACCTCACCTTTCTACCTCAACCCTCCACCTCTTCCTAGACCTATTCCAAGCCTTTTAATTAACCTATACTAAGTCCCCACTCACCTTAACTAACAAGGACTTGTTTTACCCCTAACCTTAATTGTTTATTATTCCTATAACTAACTTCCCACTCCATTTAGCACTATTCCATGCTCTTGACCGGAATTGATTCTCGAATCACGCCAAAATTGGGAAGAAACGGGCTATTATGAGTAAGTTAGACCTTTTCTCCCTAACCATCACCGGTTATTCCTCGGCTTGCGTCGGTCACCTAACCATGGTCGGTTTCCTTAAATAGGATTTCTAACTCTTTGTTCAGGTTCTAAATCTTGGCTTTTGGTATTCTTGGCATTCTCATTCTCAACTTTTCTAGTGACCTTACGACACACACCAGAGACTAGTACATCATCCAAACACCACACCACTCATCAAGAAATTAATCCAGACCTCTAGTGCACTCACAGGGAAGCATCATGTCTTCTTTTTGTCGTTGTATTTGTTTGGGACCACTTTCTCTTGCAACCATCACCACCTCGGCTATTTATCTCCATTTCACAAATAAGTATATTTCTTCTTTGTCATTGGTTTTAATAGATTAGTTATTTATTAATTATCTATTTCATTTCACCCCCTATCATACCCAGATCTCTCCTACAGCACCTCCATCCAACCATCCACCCAAAGAACCTTCATACCTTGCCTAAACACCCATCTTATCACCTTTGAGTCTTCTTGAAAATCCCATAACCTCACATAAACCTTCCTCACTCTTTGTGAAATCAAAAAAAGTGTCAAACTTCTCATTTTTAAAATTTCTACCCAATTTCCCCTACCGACATCGGTCACTTATCGCAGCTAGCATCGGTTGCCTAATCGATACCAACAATCATGTGTTTGGTAAGATCTTACAAACCAGCAAGCCAATAACTCCTTCCCAACAACCCAAAACCTCACCAAATCTTTCCCAGACCTCATTTATAGCCTCTATCAGACCTGCAAGCCCAAACCAACCTACTAGCCCTCCAAATTTAATCATAACTTTCTTGTTAGACTAGATTTGCTTATTGTGTTTTATATGAGATGCCTAAATCATATTAACTATAGTAGGATTCACTTTTTATGCTCTTTCATTGCATTAAATTGTTAAAAATAGTGGATTGACATCCTTTTAGGAATTTATATGCTTCCGTAACTAGCATACACTAGGTAGTCCACTACCATATGTTGTTTAATATTATTTGGTGGTATTACATTGCTTCTATATTTCATTCCTCCTAGCCAAAGGGAAGCTCTTCACAATCAGCTTGGTCAACATTCGATGGTGCATAACCTTCTCTCGCTATCACGAGGTATTCCTCCTTTCCCTTACCTCTTATCTACTTTGGTTAAGCATGACCTTAATTATTTAGAATTCTTGGAAAAATGTTATATATCGGATTAACCTTGATTTAATCACTTTTACTAGGGTCTTTATTTCCCTTTAGAATATTTTCCTTCTTGATTATGACTCATCCTAACTATGTATGCTTTTTCCATGCATCAAATGGTGATCTTAAAAATCAAAAGTAGTTTCTACACTCTTTTTATTTTATAAGGGTTTGGTGGTTAGAATGTCAATACCTAATCATTTAGACAGCGCCCATGTGTCAGTGGGCTATATAAATTCATAAGAAGAGCATTCATTTTTGGATAAGTAGGGGTTCACTTTTACATGGATCTTATGAAGTAAGTGGTGCATTTTTAACAAATACCTAGGCTCTAAACTATATCCCATAGAAACAACTGTTGTATTTGACCAAGCTCCACTTAAATAGCTAGAGTGAAGGGGAGAAGGGATTTGAACCTTTTAACCACTTCTAAGATAATATTTTATAATTTCATGGAGTTTTTCCTCACATACTGACAGGTATATTGAGGACACCTTAACAACTTGTTCATCCTAGCTAGATGGCCAAATCTTAGGGTAAAAGTTTTAATTGTTTGTTTTCTCCCAAAAATTGTGTTTGTAAAAAAATTTAAACCAAATAGTGGTACTATTCCAAAAGACTTGATTCACTAAAATCTCATGAGGTGAACTTCTATTTGAGTTAAAACCTTTGTTTTAACAAGAAAATAAACTGAAACTCTTTCATAGTTAGACCAAATGTGTTTTTGTAAATCAAACTTTGACTCATCAAAACTCACGAGGTGATACTTTGACTCGGTGAGGGACCTTGTTTTGAAAAGAAAATAAGGTGATGTTTCATCCATTTTAGACCAAGTGTGTTTTTGCTAAATTTGTAGACTTAGTCCATATTTTTGACTACATATATGTAAAAACAACAACAAAATTTACTCGCTAACTTCAAAACTTTTTTTACACCGCAACTTCAAAAAAAGAACACGTATCGAATTAAAACCTTGTTTTAGTGATAAAACAAGGTGAAGATCTATCTAAGTTGAGTCACATGTTTTCATCATAACCATATTATTTCATCCACATTTTGAATTCATTTATCAAAGTTAAAAAACCTAAAAATCTGCCAAAATTTCACCAACCATTTTAAACACTCACATTTCAAACTTGTTTTACAAACTTTGTTGATTGTTAGACTTGTGTTGTTATGCTATTGGATTTTCCCTAGTTTACTTAAGACAAATTTACACATCCCAACTTAGGAAAAAAAACCATTTGAAGCCATTACACTATCAAAATTTTATATTTTTCCTTAGAGACATTTACAACATTTAAATCTTAGAAAATTCTCATTTGTAGTTACGCTCCCCTTTTTCTTAGATTCATTTTGAACATTCACACAAACATCTAAATCTTTGCAAAATGTTTGGTTTACAATTTTTTCATTTTCTAAATCAACTTAGGAAACCTCCAAATGTAATGCATATTCAATATGCAAGTCATTCCATACAAGTAGTCATGACACTTGTAACACGGTTAGGAAACACAAAGTGAATACCTAATCCTTTCCTTTAGAACCCTCTACAATTGTCCTCTATGAGGAGCAGGAACATATTGATCATAATGGGGTGAATACTAAATACCAAATGACATATTTTCACATGATCCATCCCATATAGACAACTTTTTATTTCAAAACAAAGATCAAGTCTTACTACACCTGGTCAAATTAGGCACTAAACTACCCTCTGATTTTAATACATCTTTTCTCACTAGTATGACTCGAGGGGAAGAACAAAAAGATCCTCCTCCTTTTAATATTATTGAAGACATATTAAACCCCAAACATGCCTCTCTACATCGGCACAACCTAAGTGTCATAATAATGAATATGTGGCATCCAAGAATTATAGTATATACCCTTTGTTAGAATCAATCATGAGACCAAAATGGAGGGTAAAGAGCCCCAACCTACACCGCACAATGAATACATGATGGTAGTACAATAAATCAAATAACTTAGTCACCAATTTTCCACTTTAGCTTCCCATGTCAATAGGGACATGCATAGATCTGCATGTATGGAAAAACCCAAGGTCATATGCCACACACTATTGAAAATCATGGAGGTGAAGCCTCCAAATCAAACCAAACTCACATACCCTCTATGTTGTCACATAGACAAATATTTGGCCAGAATTGAAATCTATAAAAGACACACTCAAAGTGGACTACAAGAAAATAACATAAGACACAATAAGAAATATTGGTTTAAAGAATTGTGTCCCTACCCCTTTGATCGGGAGATGTTGCGTACTCAATTTCCACCTAGATTTTATTTCCCAAAATTTTATAAATATTGTGGCAATGGTGACCCTAGATATTAGGTAAAATACTTCTTCATAGCATGCCAAGAAGTTTCCTATAATGATAATTATCTTATTTGCATCTTTTCATGGAGTCTTGGGGGCCAAGCACTTGAGTGGTTTCTCCATCGTCGAAAGGGTTTATCTCCAATTTTGTAGACTTAGCTAAAAAAATTGTTCACCATTTCTCATTCAATATGGAGAGTGATATCACAATGCTATACTTTTGCAATGCCAAGAAACATAATAATGATAACTTTATTTCTTTCCTACAACGATGGCGGGGTTAGCTAGCCACTTCCCTTGTTAAATCCCTAAGAAATAACTTGTAAGTATCTTTGTGTCAAATTTACACCCTAAAATTTCCTTCCAATTACAAATGCATTGTGTAGGCACATTTGAAGAGGTCATTAAAAATGTGGTCAAATTAAAAATGCCTTATTTGTAAAAGGGGTCCTAAAACCCTTTTCAAGAGATTATGACATGAAACCTATGGACAAGCCCAAATTTTTCAATAAAAATAATAATGTCATAGGTGATGGAATTATTGATTCCAAACATGTACAAGTGGTCTAGAACATCCCACACCTAAAACTCGCATGCATACTACTTAAACTAAAAATCAAACATAGGGAATACACTCTGCTTACTAAGTCCCTATCATCAATCCTTAAATAACTTGATTTAACCAATATGGTCAAATTTCCTAACACCAAACCTTTCAAGATGATGCACCTAAAATTTTCATGGTATAAATACCACAAATATTATGAGTATCATTATGTTAAAGGTCATAGCATGAATCTATGTATGAAATTAAAGAACTTCATTCAAGATCTCCTAAATCGAATAGATATCAAACTTGACACACAAGAACCCCAAAATCATCCAATAATCAGTTGGGAATCTACAAGGAACCTTTCCCAAAACATAAACAAGAAGAAAAAAGTCAAATCAAGGTCAATCCTCACAGGGTAAAAGTACCAACCATGTTGTTGCTCAAACATTCCATTCATTTAATTCTCTTATTAATTATATTCATATTATCACCAACAATGTTACTACCATCAGAATCAAACATCAAGAGTATGTCATTATAACATGATGCAATCACCTTGTTATCCCATGACCCCCTTTGTCTACTCCTTCGAGATAGTCATTATGATCTCCTAGAACAACTTGAGAAGACAACTGTCAAGGTTTCTATCTTGGATCTTATTAAGATATCTACTCATCACAAGGACATCCTCTATAAGACCTTCTAGGAGTCAAGATTTTCCATGCACATTTACGCTTCACAATTCCAATCCTTGATTATGAAAATCACCCCATCTCCAGATTATTTTTAGCCAAAATAAGATTCCAATGGATAGTTATATACACACAATCTTTCCTTATACATAGAATTGATCGTTACCCATAAAAATTTAAATGGGTGCTTGTGAACAATGGATCTAGTCTAAACATATGTACTCTAAATCTTTTTAAACAACTGGGACATACAGATACTCAGTTAGAACCTAATGTGATCACCATTTAGGATTATGGTAATGTTTAATGACACTCGATAGGAACAATCACTTTACCCATGGGTTGGGCCTATCACACATGTAACTAGATTCCATGTCATTCAATTGGAGCTTCCTATAACATCCTCCTCATTCATACATGGATTCATGCAATACAATTCGTTCCCTCCACATTTCATCAATTTATGAAATACCGTTATCAATGACAAGAGCTCAAAATTCCATGTGACCCGCAACCCTTTTCTCATTGTAGAGCATTAGTTGGCCACTATCAAAAATCCTATGAATGTCCTTCTATAGAATTATCTTTTGAATTTGAGTCAAATTTCCTCACCTCTCACATCAATATCAATACACTTTAGCCTCATATAGTTGATTCTTCTACCTCTCTGCATCCCATTTTTCCATATAGGAATCCAAATTGAAAATCCTTAATACCAGATGTGGATAGTATGACCTCCAACAAGTCCTCCTTATGACAAATATTCCCTGTCACCACCTATCCTTTGGTTACAAAGAACTTAAGAACCTTGTATTCTCAAAAAAATCATCATGGGTTACCTCTTAGCAAATGAACAGTTGGTTAACACCTACACCTCCTTGTCACCTGATGAAAACATGGCCTCCTGCTATCAATCCTCATAATATGTTATCCCTAACAAGATGATGTATGTCATGGGATACCAAGGTTATGGGTGTGGGTTACATGAACAAGGTGTGTGGGAACCTCTTCCAACACATGAAAAGATGGATAAATATGGCATTGGTATTAATCCTTATGGGGCACCACTTATAGAAGTTGATGTCACCTCTTTGGAATGCAAAGATAGCTCTTCTGAGTATGACACCAACCTAGGGTCCCCTTATAGTCTCTATGAAGACCTTATCTCCACAACCTTATTTTTTTATACTATCAATTTAACCATGACCTGCTCCACTACTTAAATAGATATTGTAAGCCCATCCTTTATTGATTGGGGCCAACAATGACACATATTGATTGATTTATTTCAAAATGAGGAAGTGATCATATAGTTCATGGGGCTACATAATGACATTCCCATTGGGGATCATAAGAAATGGTTATCTATTAACCTCGACATATACGTTTATTTTAGGGAGGAGGAGGATTTCTATGGTCGGTGTAAACAAGGAAAACTACAATTAAAATAAAAAGTAACCCAAGAATGAAAAACAAACCTCCCTTACAGCCTTCTTACCACCTAAAGATGAGATAGTTGAAGTGTTAATACACCGCTTGGATCTCCTTGATTTCTTTAAATGTGGATGCTTCTATTTGGTCTCCAAATGAAGAAGAAATGTTGCGAGCAAGAGTGAACATGAGGGAAACATTTCAGTATGTAAATTTGAATAACAAATGAGCAGAGCTTTGTTGTAATTTCTTAAAGCTTCCAAGGATTAATTTCAAAGGAAAGAGCCTCATATTTATAGCTAAAGGATATATCATGGATTGTCGATCAGGGATTGAATGAGTAATAGGATCATGAATGCATTTTCCTAAAATAGCCATTTGATTTGGTCTATGTAGTTGAATGGTTTGAATATCCATTAAGGGGAAATGAATATTTGGTTGGAAATAAGATTTTATTCGAGAAGGTGGTTGTATGTGCATTATTGTTGCTTCCACCTTTGTAGGGTTCTAGAACTTGAGTGGATTGGGATAGTTCAACTTGAGTGAATATGATAGTGAAGTGGAGCTAAGTGGAGGGTGAGTGGATAATTAACTATTTAATAAATTAAATAGTTAATTAAATTAGCCAAGATATATGGGAGTATGGTTTAAGCATGATTAGAATTAATTTAATTAATTCTAAAGGGATGTGGGTGAATACTTAAAGCATGATAGAATTGATTTAATTAATTCTAAAGGGATGTTGATTGGTAAATTATGAAAAAGATAGGAATAGATAAGAATAGGTATGTATTTTTAGGGTATCTACAATCAACAAAAATAAAACGAGGCCAAAATAACTTCCAAAAAGCCTAAAAACAAAAAATCCAAGTCCCATAGTGAAAATCTCTTTGAGGCACTTACGGATAAAAAATATAAACAATCAAACATGGATTATATAAGTGATCATTATGTTTAGTGAAAATATCATTGAGACATCAATAGAGGAATAACTCAATCTTCCTCTTGATCCTACATGTATGGAAGATGGTTCCAAGTTATTAGTTGAAGAAACTATTGATAATAATATCGATACACGAATAACCTAAAATTGTCAAGTTAGGGGATTCTCTTACTTCATAGGAACAAAAAAATGTTTACTATGCTTCTTAGAGAGTTTTTTGATGTGTTTTCTTGGTATTATGTGGACATGTTAGGCTTAGATCCTTCCTTGGTTGTGCACAATTTATTTGTTCATGAATCACTAAGCCCATAAAACAAAAACTATGTAAGATGCATCCATATGTAGCTCTCTTGGTTAAAGAAGAGATTTAGAAATTATTGGTAGTAGGATTTATTAAACATATTGATTATTCATAGTGGATATTTAATATCATGCATGTTCGCAAGAAAGCGAGTTGAAATCGGGATTTTCACAAAATCTAGGGATATTAATAAGGCATGTCCTAAAGATGATTTTCCTCTTCCTAATATCGACATGATTGTCAATTCTACTTTATCGCGTGAAATGTTATCCCTTATAAATGGATTTTCCAACTATAATAAAAATCAAAATCATCAAGAAGACCAACATAAGGTTGGATTTACTACTCCTTTTGGTACATTTGTTATCGGTCATGTATTTTTTCCTTAAGAATGTAGGATCCACATATCAACGTGCAATGACTTTCATCTTTCACAATATATGTTGCATGATATAGTAGAGGATTACATAGATTATATCCTCAATAAGTCCACAACTAGAACAGAACACCTAACAATCCTTCATCACATTTTTAGCAGATTTGGGAATATAAATTTAGTCTAAATCCAAAGAAGTGTGTGTTTTGTGTCCTTTCAAAAAAAGTATTGGGCTTCATCATTTCTAAATGAGGAATTGAAGTGGATCTGACTAAATTTATAGTTATTATTGACATGCCTCCTCCCAAAAACCTTAATTAGTTTCACATCTTGCAAGGTAAAATCCAAGCCATTCGTAGATTCATTTCCCAACTTGTTGATAAGTGTCATTTCGTTACCCATCTTCTCAAAAAATATGTGGATTTCCATTAGGGTCACGAATGCCAACAAGCCTTTTCCTAATTGAAACAATACTTAGAAAATTCATTTTTCTACTATCACCTACCCCAAGTGATCCCTTCTACATGTAAATTTTAGATACCCAATTTGTTATAGGCACGCTCTTAACACATTATGATGCCCAACATAAAGAGAGATTTGTCTATTATCTTAGTTGTGCCTTAATATCTTATGAGGTGAATTACCCATGAATTGAGAATCCATGCTTAGTTGTTGTTTTCACTTTGAAAAACTTCACTATTACCTTCTTAATAAAAAAACCAAGCTTATTTCTAAAGTTGACTTGCTTAAATACTTTTATCTAACCCCATTCTTATTGAGAGGATGACCAACTAGATCATACTACTTAGTGTGTTTAACATTGAGTGTAGAAATCAAAAATTATTTAAGGGGAAAAGCTTAGCATATCAACTCACATAACCTCCCTTACAGGCACAAAACCATTGAGTCTTGACATACTTGATGCTTTTTTCTTATTCATTGAAGAATATACCACCTAGAAGATATTCTTTGATGGATCTTAAAATTTCTATGGTTCATGTGTAGGTGTTATCCTTATCACCCTACAGGTGATAAGATTCCAAGAGATTTTAGGATAGGTTTGCCTTATACCAACAACATTATTGAATATGAGGCTCTTATTTTTAGTCTCAAAATTGTCAAAAATGGAACATTACCCAAGTTAAGGTCATCAAGATCCTCAACTCATTATCAAACAAGTTAATAATGAGTACAATGTAAAATATGAGAATCTTATCCCTTATAAGCATATGGTGGATAATATCAAAGAATATTTTGTCCAAATATTCTTTTAGAAAATACTAAGAGTTCAAAATAATTCTACGGATTTCATGGCTATGATTCGTTCACTCTTAGGCCTACCGCAGGATAAAAAAGAAGTATTTTTTCTTATGGAACACTTAACATTCCCTACTTATGATATTCTAGAATCGTGTTTGGTATGTGAAGTTGTTGGTACCTTTTCCCCTTCGTACCTAGATATTTATAACTACATGTACAATGGTACCTTCGCACCTGACATTTCCCACTCACAAAATCATACTCTTATCCAAAAACTAGTGTGTTATACCCTCCTTAGGGGAACTATTGATCATCGATGATACAATGGGATTTTATTATGGTGTTTTAAATTAGAAAAGGCCATCCAAGCAACCAAATAGGAACATAAAGGCATCTACAAAGTGCTCATACCAGTGGCATGGTTCTAGCAAAGAAACTTTTTCATGTAGATTATTACTAACCTATTATGGAGAAAAATTGTTATCAATATGTAAAGAAATGTGTCTTGTGTCAAAAGCACAGTAAATTGATCCATACCTCATCTTAATATTTTACAACCTATCACTACATCGTGGTCATTTTTCAAATGGGGGCTCAATGTTATAGGGATTCTCACACTTACTTCATCTAATGGCCATCATCATATCATCATTGTAACTAAATAATTTATCAAATGGGTGGAGGTTGTTCCTCTTACTTATATTATCGGTGCTTAGATATCTAAGTTTATCATGAACCACATCATTTTTCGTTATGGAATCCCTTCGTTATTATCTCTAACAATGGTAAATCCTTTAAGAACAAGCAAGTGAAGACCCTTTGTAAACGCTTTAAGATCCGTCAAAAGTGGTCTACCCCTTATTACCCTCAAGGTAATGGGAAAGTTGAGGCCACTAACAAAACCCTTGTTCGTATTATGAAAATTTGGTCAGTAAAACATGTCGTAATTGGCACCTCCAGATCCATCATGCCTTATGGGATTACCAAACTTATATCCACACGCCTACAGGTGTAATCCCATACTCCCTTGTTTTTGCATGAAGCTATTGTTCCATTAAAGATTGAGCTTCCCTCTTTTTGCATATCTCTGAAATATTATATCGATAATAAAGAGGATTACAATGTGACTAGACTATTAGAACTTGATTTGCTTGATGAAAAATGCCTCCATGCCTTGGATCACCTCAAAGTGTATCAAAATCTAATCCACACTAGCTAAAACAAGCACATATTTTCTCATGAATTTGAAGTTGGAGATCTTGTTCTTAAAGAAAACCATTCAATACCACCAAGGAACGTGAAAAGAAAGGAAAATTTGAGCCTAACTGGTTAGGGCCATACATTGTGGTCGCTAAATTTGGTTCAAGAGATTATAAGCTCACCTATCCTGATGGTTCGAGCTCCAAAATCCCATGAATATCATGCATCTCAAACATTTCTACACTTAAGATCATGGCATTCTAAAAATCACAACAATTTTAAAAATATCAAAAATAAAAAAATAGTAAAGATAAATAAATTCATCTAAATGTGAAAACCACACAATTTTGGTGCTTTGGGCATGTCCTTGTCTAAATAAACAATTTCCAATGCCATAGGAGGATTTTGTTATTCACAAGCACCTCGATTGGGGACATGATCGCTTATTCCTAGCTTTTCATTAGTTTACGTTCATAATCTTGTTGAACCTATCCTTCTTGGCCTTGATCTGGGTTGTCTTATGCTTTTATATATGTGTGGGAGTTCACCCTTGTATATTATCACATCTCGTTGGGGGAATCTTCACACTTTTTATATTGTACATAATTAAGAAAATATTAGAAAATCCCAAAATATTCGAAACCTAGAAAATAAAAAAACATTCATAAAACCTAGAAAATCTAAAAACATTCGAAAACCTAGAAAATCCAAAACATTCAGAAAACCTAGAAAATACTAAACATTGGTAAAATTTAGAAAACCCTAAAAATTGGTAAAATATAGAAAACCCTAAACATTTGGAAAATCTTAGAAAATCATGTTGGTGTATATGACTTTCCTCATCGTCACTCAGTGTCTTATTCACCTCATATGGTTAGTCATCTCACTTAGCAAGATCATAGGTCATTAGGGTTAATTAGGGTTTCATGTGTCCATGTGTCATGCATGGGAGTTACACAGCACTCCTATATATGTACCCTTTATATTTGAGCTATGAGAATGAGAAGATGTATTCTTTCATGCTTGATTTTCTTTTGTTATTCAATTTCTTGTTGATTACTTATAGAATTCATGTCAATATTGGAAATGCAACCTCTTCGATGTGTACAAAGTTTTTATTGATCCTTACAGAGAACAATCGATATGGTATCATAGCTATTGCTTGGTAAATGTGCACTCATTTGTTCCAATTACTAATTACTTATGTTTTGGTTTTCCTGCTTCTCATGCAAGTTTTTGATCATTTTTATAACCTTGTTAACATGTTTAACAATCTCATTTTTGGAGTTTGTGTAAGTTTTCTAGTTGTGTATGTGTAGGTTTCAAGTGTTTCTTAGCTAGATCTAGTTAACTACTTCTAAATTTGGAGCGAAAGCTATATTTGGAGGTAGGTTCAATTTTATGGTTTTATCAGATTTATTATTTTCATAAAAACTACAAATTTAATTGAGAATTTTCTATTGGGAACCTCTTGACCTCTTCTAACTTGTGTTCTACCATCCATGTAGTTTTTCATATCCTAGCTCATTCAAGCTCTTACAGAGCTCAGCAAGATCCTCTACAAGTTATCTCTTTGACTTTCGAGTTTTATTTATTTCCCTATCGAGTAGCTTACGGTTGAGTTTCTTCATCGAGTTGGTTTTGGTTTTATGGGTTGTGCTCGTTGTTTTTACATTCATGGAGTCGAGCTAGTTTGGTATTTTCCTAGTGTTTTTTTTGCCTTTATTTCAAGCTCGGGTGGCTCTTTCCTTGCAGATTTGAGTTTACCTTCTAGTTAGTGTTGGGGTGTATTCATTTTTGCATTATTTTTTTACTCTTTCGATTCATTTTTGTTGTGCATCAAGTTATTTTTTACCTTTGTAGCGATTATTTTCCTTGGTGACTTACCAGGTGAAATGGGTTGTTGTGTGTTGCATTGTTTTTTTATTGGCTTCCCTTGCTCATTTCGTCAAGCTCTTGGTTGGCTCATTTTTTTAACCATTTGGCCTTTTGTCTGGAGCTCGTATTTTCCTTTCTCATCCCCAAGCTATTTGGTTCCTTGTGCACCGAGTTAACTCGATCGTGATCTATTTTTAATCCTATTTGGCATGCCCTAGACTCCTTAACCCTGTTGTTTTTCCTGACTACGTTTTCCTCAACTCATCCCTTTCTATGTCATCCTTATGAGTTATTACACTCATTTCCTAATTTTCTCACTCTAAAAAAACCTGGATTTTGTATTACAAATCCCACTCCATACCGTAGACTCGTTCTTGCATCCTCTCCTTCGGTTGACTTGCCTCCATTGAGTTTATCTCGCAACCAACCACTTTTTAGTCTCTCGAGATTATCCCCTCAAGCCCTTCAAAGCTCCAACTCGGTCCACATCCCGATTCACCCAATTCATTTACCAATTCACCCTCAATCCAACCTATCTTCCCTCCTTAGCCCTGTTGTTTCCCTAACTACATTTTCCTTAGCTCGTCCCTTTTTGTGTCATCCTTACGAGTTGTTACGTTCATTTCCTACTTTGGCTCACCCTGAAAAACAAACCTAGATGTTGTATTATAAATCCCACTCCATCCTGTAGACTCATTCCTTGCATCCTCTCCTTGATCGACTTGCCTCCATAGATTTTATCTCATGACCAACCACTTTTGAGTCTCCCAAGCTTATCCCCTCAAGCCCTTCAAAGCTCTAACTTGGTCCACATCATGAGTCACCCAATTCATTTACCAATTCACCCTCGAGCCAACCTATCTTTCCACCGAGCCCGCATTAAAATTCATAGATGACTTTTTAATTTTTAAAAACATATTTTTTTAGTTTTTATAAGCGGTGTTTTATTTTTTTAAGGTAAGCTTTATTATAAATTGGTTGGTGTTTTATTAGGGGGTTATTAAAGTTGGGTGGTTTAATTTAATCATAGGAGGCTTAATTTAATAGGGGACATTAATATTAATTTAATTAATTAAGGGATAATTAAGCTTAAGGTGATTAGTTAAATATTTAGGAGTTTATTTAATCTAATTAACTCTTTATTTATCAATTAGTGGCTTATTTATCATTTTGTAAACATTATTATCACTTTTTACCCCTTTTAATCGTTAAATTAGACTAATTGGGCAATCTAAAAGTGTTTTTTTCTAGCGTTATTAGGTGATTTTTGCTACTAATTGTTTATTGGAGTGTGTAGTGCCCCTCCTAACTATTTTCCACCTTCTCGGGAGAGTTTTTCAATGTCCTGGAGGTCCCTTGGACTTGTTTTGAGTTTATTTTTGCATCGTAATCACCCTTGTTATTACTTGCAGACTAGTGAGTACATTCACCACGGTGTTATAGTAAATGGTTTTTTGCTATGATTTGAGACACTTTTTCTCACACCGTACTTTTTTGTCCCCTTGTTTCTTGTTTTCTCTCTTTTGTACTTGTTTACGTTTCGTTCCTCTTCTTCTGATTGAGACTTCTTGTGGCCTCCACTCTTGCACAATTTGTTGTCTACTACAATGTGAGTGGTCAATTATCTCACATCACATGAACACATCTTATTATAGTCAACCCATTGTTTATTAAGTGCCACAAATAAAGGGGTTATCATTGTTCTTGGGTGTTGTATTGCATGCAAATTCATTCTCGATTAAGTCTGACTTCTTGCAACCTTGTGTGTATAATTTCACCTTTATTTTCTTGCATTCTACACTTATTTATTTTTTCACGAATGCACCATGGAGATTGATTTTCCCAGACCTACACTTCATAGGACCGTTTCTACATTATATCCTCAACATCTTCTTCTTGGTAGGGATAACTATGCACTGTGGTGTTTGAGTATGGAATGTTTTCCTATTCACGATGACCCTTATTTCTACTTGTATGGATGAGTACCTACCCCCAGTGATCCTGATCAGCTTAAAGAATGGCTTGACACTTATAGCATGGTCATTGTTCATTTGTTGATATACATTTCTATGTCTCTCCACCATTATGATGCGCACATGGAGTGTCCTCACACTATTTGGAGCATTCTTCAGTCCTTATTTAGAGACCCGTCAAATATTGTCACAATTTCTTCTCCTACTGATACGGTTGTCTCCTCTTCTTCCTCATGTGATGACAATTCTACTAACATAGAATTGTTTGTTCCTATTCCTTATGACAAGGATCGTTCTTCTAGTTCTGATGATAAGAGTACATAGAGGACTTCTCTCAGCCACCTTTTAGATAATTTTGAGACTCCTCCCTTCCCGTCAAACAATAGACAGTATTACTCCCATCTCATACTTTCATTACATCTTCCTCCTTTCTAGTTTCAGTGTGTGAGGAAATTTCCACTCCTCCTCCTTCATGCATTAATGGTACATACTGTCATACATTGCTCTTCTATTTGTCGAGCCACCCTCTTGGGATGAGTATATGTCATAACTTATTCATCTCTTCTAAGTGCTTACTTGTGTTTCCATATAGCGAGTTTCTCATCCTTCAATAGGTGTTTTGAAGGAGTCCATCTCTTTTTTAGGAGTTCCCCCTTTGGGACTCTTATCACTTCCACTATTTTGGAGACCATCATTGATCCACCCTTGCTTGTGGATCCTCTTTCTACTATTGTGGGGGTTGTTACCTTTCCTTCACTTCACTTGGGCATCCTTTCGGTGGATGTTCCTCTCTCATACTCTAACAGCTTCTCAACTCATGGCATTACCTTCTGCTCTTGAGCACCTTCTTGTTAGACCAATGTCAAGTTTTAGTATACCAGCTTCAAAAAAATTATACGGCTACCTTCATGTTCCTTCGTGGAGTGAGAAAACTTTCAAGTACACAATTTATGTTCTTCCTAATAGAATCATTGTTCAATGTGTATGGACCTTCTTCATTCTACAAGTAGAAGACCACATCATTAACACTCTTCTTGGAGACTTCACATATTTTCAAACTTCATATCAGATTGGAGACATCTTTTATGAACCCTTTGTTAAAGAAAAGTATCCTTACTTGTGCTCTCATCTTAGGATGAGGTCTACTACTGCTTCCACACATATACTTTAGAATTTCTTGTCTCCCTCTCCTCTTTAGGAGTCTCTTCCACATCATCTCAACCCCCTTGAAAATGTATCTATATTTTCAAACTCTCACCTCATGGAGTTGATAGGATTGTCTCTACCTCATTTGATATATTGTCTCCTTTACATGTTGAGCCACCTTTAAAGACACTTCATGTTCCTCCTCCCTCCACCACTAATTACAAACTTTCAAGTCCTTTAGATTCCATGGGAGTTCATTAGAAATCATCTTCCGGAGGAGCTAGCTAGTTCTCTTCTTCTCCTCATCTTCTTCTTGTAGAAAGATTATAGTTTATACATGGATACCTTATCAGGCCTTTAGTTTCCAAGACCCATTTAACACATATTTCTTAGGTTGTTTAGGTGAGTCTCTTGTAATTGGATGTTTTTCCTTGTGGTTTTCCTCCATTACTTGAGATCCTTATTGTACATGGGTACCTCATTAGGCTTAGTTGTCGGGACCCATTTCTCTTCTCCTCTTTTTTCTTTTAGGAAGATATTATTTATACATGGGTACCTTATTAGGAATTTAGTTTTTGGGCCCCATTGAAACATATTTATTAGTTTTCTAGGGTGTTCTCTTTCTATTATTTTTTTCCATGACCTCTACCTCAGCTTTGATAAAGGGGGTATTGGTGTATGTGACTTGCCTCATCATCACTCAACATCTTGTCCACCTCATATGGTTATTCATCTCACTTAGTGAGATCATAGGTCATTAGGGTTAATTAGGGTTTCATGTGTCCATGTGTCATGCATGGGAGTTACACAACACTCCTATATATGTACCCTTTCTATTTGAGCTATGAGAATGAGTAGACCTATTCTTTCATGCTTGATTTTCCTTTGTTATTCGATTTCTTGTTGATTACTTAGAGCATTCACGTCACCATTGGAAGTGTAACCTCTTTGATGTGCATGAGGTTCCGTATTTCTCCTTACATAACAATTGTATTAATCCTAAACATTGGAAAATATTAGAAAATCTAAAAAATTGCAAAATATAACACAAAACCCAAAAACAATTTCTAACACACAAAATACTAAAAATTTGAAAAAGATACCACAAAAACATCCCACTTCGGTGTTCGCTAGTTCTATTGCATGACATGTAGGTCATCTTATGATCATCTTCCAACAACAAGCTTTTTTTCTTGTTATGTTTATCTTCTGACATATATCATTGCTCGGGGTGGTTTCATAGTGTATGTTTTCTTTCCTATGGAATTCTACATCCTCCACCCAATCCCTTGCATGCATTTTTGCAAAGGGCACCATCTTAACCCTTTATATATAACTAAAATTTTTGGGTATTGAAGATAGATAATAAAAACATTGGTACAATTGTCTTGAACATTACTTGTTTGATTGTAGTTTCTTATACTTGTTTGTTTATTTGGTTGTTTATTTGTTTACTTATTCATGTTGCATTGCTTATGTATTTTTCTTCCATGTAATCCCTTATAATTTCACAAAAATTTGAATTATGTCTTTTCATGTCATTTTAATTTTTTTATATGATTACATCAAATAAAAATTATTTCAAGCCATGACAGTATGCAAGCTATGCTATAATCTTCCCCTCTCTCATCATATTTGATCCATGTCTAATTGACTCCCGTTATAGCTAACGCTTCATCTAACTAACACATTCTTTTCCTCTACTCTACCCAACATAATAGGTAGGTGACGTAATCGAATCGAAATGGCTAATCTATACATCTAAAACACAAAACACAAAATGCAAAAATAATATATATATGAAATAAAAACATGATATAACATCATTGTATGCTCATCACATCTACTATAATCATACATCCATCTACAATCATCTATCCAAACATCACAATAAACAAATGTTATACATCTATCATGAGCTAGAAAAACAACATCATAACCCACTCGGAGCATACATATAGACAAAATCTAAAAATTATCTATATATATGGGGATGTCAAATGGAACTCGAGTTTACAAAAATAGTCTCAAAATCATATGGTACATCTCATCATAGATCAGTTTAAAAATCCTAGCCATAACAAGGTCAACGCTTGTCATGACTCTCCCCTGGGGAGATAGGCGTGAGATGCCCTTGTAGATGGTGAACTTCACCTCGATCCTCATGGATCCTATGTAGATGAATTTTGTGGTCCCATGAATAAGGATGTACCCACCGAGGCTCATGATCTTGCCAAACCTGATGGTCATCGTGACCCACTCGCCACATTGTTCTCTATGAATACCTCACAACTCTCTAGTCTGCAAGAACAACTAGCTCATATAAGGCCCTATAATAGGTTGCCTCTCCCTAAAGTCATGTAATTAAATATAGAATGTCAATTATACCTTGTCGTTGCCTTCTACTTAGGTTATATCTATAGGTGTTGCTCCACTTCTCAGATAACATCTCGCTCACTACGTGTTGTATCACACTCTGATTAGAGGTTTTCCCTCTCGCTATGTACCACATCTCACTTTGACATAACAGTATCCATGTAATGTCCCCATTTTTGAAGACCCTTAGCCTATCATTCCCGTGGGCTTTAGGGATGTTGCAAGGGGAAAATTATATTAAATAATTTTATAATATTGCCTAGAGAGTGATTTTTATCATTTGACATTATAAAGCAATATTTATTTAATTATTTAATATTTATGGAGCAAGTAATTATTTAATTAAATTCCCAAAATGTAAATTAAAAAGGGAATTAATTAAATAATATTTAGGTGGCTTTTAAATATTAAAATCACCCTTTTTAAAAGGGGACACCACACCTAGGGATAATAAACTTTGCTTTTATTTAATAATTTCCCTCTCCTAGGGATTTCGAATTTTGTGCCTCCTTGCTTATAAAAGGAGTGCTAGGATCATTGTTAGACTCATGTTATGATGATATTTATTTTATGCTCCATGCTTGGAGTTGGGATGCATGCCCATTAAATCTTTCTCTCTCTCTTGCATGGGAATTTAGTAAGCTAGTTTGATCAATTGAAGTATTCTCTCTTGTTCCATTTGTTGAGTTATCTTGTGTTGAATCTTTGTTATTTGGAGGGTTATTAAAGTGTAGAAAGAACTGAAAATAATTTATGTCATTCCACCTAACCCTAGCTGATCGTTGTGTTGAGGATTTTGGGGGCTGTTTTGGAGGGTTTTCAGCTGTCACAAAATTCAGATCTTTAGTTCTTTGGAAAGATCTTAATTTATAGAACAATCTGCATTTTATTTGGTGAAGAAATATTGAGTTTTGAGTGAGATATCAATTTTAGAATATTTCAGCTATCTATAGGCTTTTCTGGGTACATAAATTAATATTTATTTTAGATCTATGCTTTAGGGTTGATTTAATATTACATTTGATTATATAAATTAGGATGAATATGGATAAATTGATTTCATAATTTTTGAGGGGTTTTTGTGCCCTAAAAGTGTTGGTGACCTACTTTTTAGGTCAAAATTAGGGTTTCGGGTTGGCTGTGTGAAATTTGATTTTTGCATATTGTTCTTCATATTTTTGTGACCCAAAATCCAAAGTTTGAAGATTTTTGCATGAACGGTTAAGCGGGAATTAATTTTTGAAGTTTGCAGCAGTTGGGGTTTGGAAATTAATTATTTACAGTTGTGTGTGATCAGATTTGTGTTAATTCCTAACTTGTCCTAAAAGGGGATATTACAATCCCACTCTTCGGTCATTAGTTTCAATGTTTTGTCATTTGGGCTACCTATACTATCAATTGTGTTAACTTTGCATCTCTTTCCATGTTAGGTGCATGGCCAACTAATTTGTCTATCTCGGCCTCTTATGTTTATATCTCGGTACCCACTTCCTAGGCTACTCGTGAAGGCATCTACACTTTACCATAATACCCCACCCTTGTGTTAGTAGTTTTCGGCACCGTTGAAGTATGTAGGGTCATCTATGTTATGGTCACCGTAATATAACCCCCTCTATCTCCCCACTCCTACTCACAACCATTGCCTTAACCTCTGGATTGGCTCTAGATGGTCCCTTGATAGTAGTACCTATAATTGTGTCCCTCTACCCTGTAATAGTGGGTGGAAGGACCTATGCTACACACCTTAGGATAGTAGAGCTCTACTACCGTGGCATCTCGCACCACAGCCCATCATGTGCTCCTCTACCGAAAACCTTGGTAACATACAATATTGGTTTTCTTAGATCTACGCCCTATATTGTATAGAGATGTCATTGTTAGTATAGTAACATGAATGCCTTGTCCACACCGATTGGTACCCATCTCATTATAGTTAGTCTCATTGGGTGAAACTACGATAACACATCCAATGCTAGCCTCCCGTCTGGATCCACGACAACTCTCCTCATATCCCACATTATCTGGGCCATATTGGCCCAATCTTCTATAGTCGTAGCTACATCTATCATAGGGCCCCACCATCTTATCTCTCTAGTCATGTGTAAAAATATGTGTGGCTCTGTAGGAACCCCCTATGTATAGCCAAATTTTCTTAGAACTCTATCTAGCCTATAACACTCTATCATGAAGTCCTAGTGGCCCACTAAGTAACATTATGTGTGAACATAAACCAACTTTACATAGGTCTCTATCCAAGCTATCATGGACAAGTACGGCCTCCATGTAATTTATGTAGGCACTATCTCATCAAAATCCCTCATGTACACAAGTAGCTCTTTGTAGCCCTAGCGACCCCTACATAAACAGATCCATCCGAATACACATGGGTCGTCATCCTTTACTACTACGAAAAGGTCCAACCGGTCGGCCCACTTCTATATGTTCTAGGTACTAGATCTATAGAATAGTGTTGTGGCATATACTTTATCCCTCTCTATAGACAACTAAGTGAAAATCCATGTATAGTTATCCCAAAACATAATGCCCCGGTGAATACTCGGTCATGCTCTATCATGTTTTTATGACACCCATATAACTTTGTTGTAAAGTAACATCCACTCTTTTTAGGTAGCAAGATTCCACTAACAAGAGCCATTAATACCATTGGCAAATCATCAATCATATATCGGTCATTGAACTCCGCCAACGCTATGTTGGTATTCTTTCATCTAGGAAGGTAAAACTATCTTATCGCTCTAATAATTCCATACTCTATGGCCATAGTGTCATAATAAAAGGGATCCCCTGGTAATCGGGATCTTGTTATCAGCTAATTTTGACTTTGCAAAATTATAAAAATAATAATAATGAAATTTTTGAAATTTTTCAAAAGTGTTACTTTGCATGGTTCATTGCCCTCATCATGGTCGTCTCATTTTTATGATCATTTTGGTCTTCGTTTCATCCTTTTCAAAGTGAGAACTCTTCCACCAGGCTTTAAATCACATTAAAATACATTAAAATTAATTAATTAATTGCTCCTTGTTTGATAAAATTGATTTTTAAATAACTTGAGAGTATTTAATTAAATAAATATAAATTAAAAGTTCGTTTAACAATTTTTTATTGCCGGGGAAGTAAGCTTGTGCTTCCAACTGTCGGGAATGCCAATTTGGCATCCCGAACCTGGATTTCCCTTTTCTTGGCAATCTTCTTCAAATTTCTCGCTTGTGGGATTTTCTCCACCAATTTCCAAATCATGGATTGGCTAACAAGTAGGAAATCTCCCAATTTCCCACATGGGGAAATTGAAGGGGAATGCCAGCCCACTTTGACATTCCCATTGGCAATTGGCCATTGCTTTCCCTATTTCCCCCTGGCACTTAAGTCCACTACCCAAGAAGAGAGGAAGTCGATTAATCCTCATAACTTCCTCTGTCAAACTCATTGGAAAGATTCGTGCGAAGCTTTCTGATTGCTTCTTATTTCTTCTGAAGGACATAATATTTTGTCACATCCCACAATACTGCGAATGCCAAGTAAGAAGTAAAGAAGGAACAATTTTCCCAACGCCATTGTGAAGGAAGATACATCAGTTGTGCATGCAAGGAAGTTTGATCAAATCCAAAACCAAAGACCACGCATAGCTCAAGGGAAATTGACAAAGAGAACAACAATTTCCCACGTGTGAGGAGAGAAAGAAGACAACAAGTTTTTAAAAAAAAAAGCAAAGGAGCAGGAGACCACGTGGGGGAGAAAACCAAATCCCATGCACTTGTCCACAGTTCCAAGCCTTGGGAGTAAAAATACATAAAGAAGTGTGAAAAAAAAAGACAAAAATTCTCTTTCCACGCATTCTCCAGGACAGTTTTAATCCACGCCTAGGAGAGAGAAGGAACATCTAAAAATGTTTACCACGTTTTTGAGGAAACAGTCCAAAAATTTGAAAATAACAAAGGTTACTCCACGCGGTGAAGGAAGAATCCACGTGGAAAGGAGAAAGGCCAAAAAATGTGCAGGTTTTAAAAAAGGGACAATCCAAAACAGGACAACAAACTATTTTCAAACACCACACATTTTCCAAAGAAGATTCCACGCATTTGTTTTGGAGAATAGTCCAAACAAAAATATTGTTTTGTTTTGTGTTCATTTTCTTTCATATCTATATCCCACACAGGAGCAGAAATAAAAGAAAACAAGAACAATACAGCCCACACAGCCTGAAGGAGGAATCTACGCAAGAGTTTGATAGTAGCCACACACCAAGAACAAAAGATCTCTACGCACAGCCAAAGGAAATAATAAATTTTGCAAAGAAGAACATTAAATATTTCCTATTTCTACCACAAGGAATCACGCGTTCTCAGGAGGATTCACGCACCGGAGAAGTAAAAATCAAATATCGGGATATTAAAATCGGGTGATTTTGTTTATTTTAAATTAAAAATAAATAAATAATCATCACCGGAATCAGAAATTGTAACCTGATCAAGTTATTGTCATTATTATTATTATTATTTTAAAATAATAATAATATTATAACGGAAAATATTTTTCTTGCATCAATGGGGATTTGAGACTCGATTCCGGCCCCATTTGCATTATCGTGTGTGCAGAGTCGCTCTTCTGTAAAATTCATAATGGCCAAAAAATCCAAATCTGCGGGGAGATCAAGGAAGCTAGTGGAGAAATCAAACAAATCTGCCCTGAAGTATGAATTTCAAGGAATTATCCCTCCTAGTTCCATTAAGTCAGCATATGACAACATCACTAATACAAATCTGGGTCACATCAATGTGCAACAGTTCTGCGAGTGGGTGAAAACTGAAGGAAAAACCATTTTCTCATATAGACTTTACCATAGTGGTCTACCCCAAGCAGCAGCATTTCATGTCTCGGTGCAGTGCCCGGAATTGGTTATTGCTTGCGTGGAGCATTATGACCCTAAGAGACGAGGAATTTTTAAAGATAATCGCGAGCCTTTCCTCTTAATCACACTAGAGCACATTGAGGAATTGCTCAGCATACCCGACTTTCCCGAGAATGTGGATATCATGTGTCGATCAAGCACAAGAAGTGGGATAAATAACCCCCGAGATGGAGTAAGATGGTTAACAACAATTGGTTAGTAACCAAGAGACCTTGAATTGTGAGGCTTCCAAAAGAAGCTGTGTATCGTATTGAGTTCGTGGAAGAAATTGGGGATATGATCACTCTCCTAATTCAAGTTTTCAGTCTAACTTCTACTAGGATTTTCCACCCATGGATGTACCAATTTATCTCGTATCATCCTAGCCAAGAAAGAGTTTTGGATTAGACCACCATCATCGTAACACCCTTTACAAACAATTGATAGAAGTTAAGATGATGGATGCTTACGGATGACATCATATCTCGACTTATGCGGTACAAGAAAGATATTTTCGGGACTTGAAACAAGAGGAGTCATGTGGCCATTAAATAGTGTTTTTCATTATTACCCTCAACTCAGTTTCAAAAATAGTTCTCACCATTTTAGAAGAGTCAACGATGCATTCACCTTCCACGTGATCCGGAACCTGAATCGGAATACTGAGGAAAGGTTTTCTAAAGAAGCCATGAGTGTCATTTCCCAATGGGGAACTGGTTTATTCAATTTTCATATTTTTCCTACATTCACGTGAGTGGATTTCTTTGGTACCCGTGGAAACTCCCTAAGTATGTCGGTGACATATGGTCATTAATGGAGTTGGCGCAATAATTATTCCAATTTCTTTGCCTTCTTAGTGACAAGCACCGTTCAGGAATTCATTTCCCAATCCAAATCAGGGAATACCAATGTCCAAATCTTTTCAGTGCACAACTCATGGAAAAAGAGTTTTCTCTCATAACCATCCATCCATATGTGAAGAGATCCCAGTTTGATATCAATGGATATATGTAAAATATGTTGGGAGAAAAGTACCAACATAATCCTACAATGGAAGATTTATGGGCTACTTGTTCGGATGAACATGAGGTAAGAAGACGGGAGTACTCTCACCTAACACTTTCTCAGATCAAGGCCTTCCGCATCAAGAGTCCTCCCAATTCATTCATAAATGATGATGAGGATGTCGTCAATCCCTCATATGATGCCATTTCCTTTACCCCATTGCCTCAAATCGACTAGACCAAAAGAGATGAATTTTCTCTTGATGGCAAGAACTAACCAATTATTGAAAGAAGCATATCTTGGTATGACAGAGAACTTGCCAAATTACAATCCATTCCAGATCATGTTTCGGGATCACAAAAATTGCCAATATGAGGGGGCCTCCATTTGACCAAAGTCTCTTCTCGATCAACCTCATTACCATCCAATCATACACAACAAGCAAGAAAGGAGTGGTTTCCGAAATCCACTTCGCCAAGCAATGTGTCACAAGGAGAAAGATCTAAAGATCCTAACCTTGAAGAAGGAAGAGAGTGTGTGTTGATTTTCTACCTCAAGTAGATATTCTTCTACCCACATCGTTAATAGTGCTCAGAAGCTAGTAGCAAATGATCCTCATCCATGCTTCAAACAAGCATCCACTCAAGTGTAGGTAATTCAAATATCAAACACTTCAGAGCATGTAGTTCATGAAGGGATTTCCCAAAATCTCCCGAATAATTAGGAAGTGGATATTGAGGTTGTGTCTCCTCAAATCGAGGTCGTAGATAGGATTCAAGAAGGATCTCATGATGTCAGAAATAATGAGAATATTGATTCAAACTCTAGGATTCTGTATGCTGAAATAGTGAATGATACTCCTTCCTGGGTTGATTCCGAAGTGAAGAAAAGGAAGAGAGTTGTCAAGCCAATTGACATTGATTTTGATGCCCTTTTAAAACTTTCGAATGACGCCATTCCTAAGAATCCTAAGGTGCTTTCTCGAATAATGGTGGATAATGATGGAAACAATTTTTGAGACCTTTCCATTCCACAAATTGATAAAGAACTTGATGCTTTATGACACACTGCCGACTACGAAGTTTCCAGACTTGGACTTGGAAGATCTAAATTATAAAGTGACATGGCAATTGCTTGAGATTCAATTAATATCGTGCTAAAGAGACTTGAGAAATACAAGTCTCAAAACTCTCAGCTCAAGGCCAAAAAGAATCAATTGGTGGAATATGTTCAACATTTGATAAATCCCATATCATCCACCTTCCCAGTACCTGATGCAGTGGCTGCCCCAGATGAAGATACTCTCAATTTTTCAAAGGAAATAAACACATTGGGCCATGTCACTAAAACTTGGCTTTCAAAGATTCTCATTTTAGGCCAGGGGACGATCAAGACCATGGTTAAGCTTCATGAAGATGTCAGTGCATATCTTGATCCAATTCTTTCTTTCAAAGAAACTTTTTTTTCTACTATATCAAATTTGGATGAGATATTGCCCAATTTATAGGAGATGACAAGTATGGAATCTTTAGTTTTAGCTATTGAAGGAATTCTCGAATTTGAACATCGAGGGACACGTTTTCTTTGGTGTCTGCATCTCAAATCAAGAAAATGCTTCTCAAGGATTCTATGATCCATTATGAAAGCATGTGCAATGAATCCTTCACTTCACTCTCCTTGATTCAGAATTCATGGCTGAGATTCCTTGTAACCTCGTAAATGAGCATAATCAAAGGTGTTCATCGGAGTAGGTGGAAGAGCAATTTTCACAACTGTTTAAGGACATGTACACTCCCACCAATAATTTCTCGTCAGTTTCAATGGAGCGGTGCATCAAATTAAAGAACTTATTTGAGAACGCTCAATCCAAAATTGTTAATTTAAATGATATGCCAAGTAGAATTCTTGAATTGTAGGTATTTTGTGAGGCTATTCTTTGACCAAATGAACCAAATCCTAATTTCACTTTGGTGGTTCGGGAGTTAATTTTCTTGGTATCTAATGAAGTGGGAGAGTCCATTTCTCATATGCTTGAGATAGGCGGACCCCATTTCAATGGATAAGGAACTAGTTATTATTGTATATTTTAAAAGGTGTTGTTATTTGTTTTCAGGAAACAATGGATATTTTAAGTAATTTATATTTTTGAGTTGTCTTTAATAAAGTCGTTGAAAAAGTCAAAGGTCACTTAAGTGCCTTATTTAATGATCATGTAAAACCCTAACTACTTTGTAACCAACTTTTGGGTTATAAAAGGAAGTGAGGGGCTCATTTGTAAAGGGTGACTTTGAGAGAGGAGAAGAAAATACTTTTGTGCAAGCTTTGTTTCAAGAAGAAACTTTGTGTTCTTTTGTGAAAAACATTTTAGAGTTAATGAAATACAAACTTTGTATCTCATTCATTGTCTCTTGTAACATTTGATTTTCTTATGTTCATTAGATGTTAGGTGTTTGAATCTTGCATGCAAATATTATCTTTGATCTTATTATCAACGTTATTAATCAGTTGTTCTAGTTCACAGTGATCAAGCTCTGATTATCTACTTTCTCATGTGTGTTCCCTTTTACACATTCTTGTTTGGCTAACTCAAACTTCATTTTATTTTTGTTGGTTATTCATCTTTCCTCTTCATGCAATATTAGGCTTTGTTTTTACCTAACTCTTGCATGTTCTTTCAATTCATTCCATTCCACTCCTTTCCTTCATTCCATTCCATCTCCTTCATTCACTTTTCTTTCCATTGATGTTCCAAAACACCCCCACATACAATTTTGAATGTATAGATGTAAATACAATTTTGGTTTTCAATAAAGACAGCCTCACCTTCATTGAGGAGGGACTTCGTTCCCACATTGTTATATGTCATTTGCATGTGTGAAAATCCATATGTTAACAGATCCATAGTTTCGATGGACATCCTCCAGTGGTCATGGTCATCTCCCTTGTCAGAGCTGTCTGGAAGGTACTCATATCATATTATTGACATCATGGCTACATACATGAGACCCAAGTCATCCAATAGTGTTCAATAATGTGGGTGCAAATCAAGTAGTACTCGTAGGGTGCGAGATCTACACTCATGAAATTGAATCACGCCTAATCAATCTTGTAAAACATAGAAAATCAAGTATTAAACTAAGTCCATTTTTAAAAAATATATTAAAAATGTCACAAAAGGCTAACTACAACTCAAATTGGTGAGGTCACCGATATATAGCATAAGGCCACCATTTTGAGGTGAGGTTTCTACTACATAGGGTGAGTTTTTTTATGTTGAGCAAGGTCCCATATGTATAGCACAAAGCTACTAAATCATGTAGCATCCCTACACATTATAGCAAAGTTGTTGATGGTGAGGCCTCTATAATTTGTAGTGAGGTCACCAATTAAAGTGAGGTCACTACTACTTGTAACGATGTCACAAATCCTATAGCGAGGTTGCCAAAATTTCTATAGGGTCATTGATATGTAGTATAATGTCGCTGAAATTAATGTGAGATCAATTTCAACAGCCCGTGTGCCCTCATTTTTAGGGCATTTAATGTATGTAAATTCAAAACATGAAAAGCCAAAAATGAAATTCAATACATTTCCTACCTAGTCCTCGTGATGGTGTGTTATTTAGGACTCCCAAACTCACTCGGCATAATGGAGAAACTCTAATGTCATCATCTCTACTAGCCGTGATCACCTAGAGATCTTTTCTATTAATAGTGAGAGTGTAAATGACTTTTTTTCACCCCTCCCACTGCTCATATAGCCCTTGTCGTGATGGGTTTTTCTTTTTTTGTGGTCCCTTTTCTCTTCTTTTGAGAGTCCATCATCTTCTTCTATCACCACGTTGATCCTAGAGGGGAATTTTCCATCGTACTAATTTTGCTTGTACCCATGCAAAATATAACTCTATACTAATATTTTTAATGATGTCGCTCGTGCTACACCACATTCAAGAGGGGAAAATGTAGACACTTAATTTCGACCGCGTAATTTTAATACTAAAATTACACTAATTTCCCACTTCCTCGTCATTTTTTCATAATTAGTGATTTTATGCTAATTAGATAATATTCACCATCCTCTCAATTAATTAACAATATATTGTTAGTTAGTATTTTCTTCATCTTGGATGCTAATTAACATCTCTTCGTTAGTTAAAATTCCCTTTTGATTAATTAATTGTTGAGTATCACAAGCATTGAGAGGGGGTGAATCAATGTTGAATAAACATTCGGGATATTTCAAATTTTCAAAGTTTATTAACTAAATAAGGAAATAAACCCATGAAAAAACTTGAAACTAAATCAAGAAAGAAAATGAACATGACACGACAATTATAATGGGAAACCGAAGAAGGGAAAAAACCCACTTGAAATGGGGCCTTATATTAGGAACACTAGTTCCAAAGCATACACTAATTTACTTGATTAAGCACCTACTTAATATCTAAATAATCAACTTCAAACACACTATCAAGCACCTACTTGATGAAGGCTAAACACCCACTTAGCTGATTATGCAAGCTACAACCTATAAGAAGCACCCACTTCTTCAATCTAAGCACCTACTTAGAGAATTACAACTCACAATTGATCATCTAGCACCTGTGTTTCTTCATCAACAGATCATGATCAATTTTATGTGACTAGATTCACTCACACCTTACTACTTAGTTCAGTTTCATAATTTTTCTTTCACACATGTTCTTTTTGCTTTTTTGTACTCACTGCAACAATAACTAACTTCACATTAAACAAGGCCTTTTATCAACTATGTTATTATTATTTTTTAATCTTTCTAACTTTTCACCTTATTTCTACATTCGGACTCTTCATATTCCACTTATAACTTGAGCAAGCAAAAGTGCAACTCAAATTTTGTAAAATTAGCTCCTAGTTGTTTGTGTCATCTTTTAAGTTCTCATTCTTGTAACTCTTAAGGTTGAAATTTTGACACCTTTGCTAGCATTCAGAGAATCTCCATTATGTTTATAAATCATCAACAACATGTGGAAATTCCTTTAATGCTTTCTTACATCCATGTATAAGTTACTTCTTCAAACAAACCCTTTCAATACTATTATATCCAGAAATCGACACTCTATGATTTTAATGACAATTACATTTAGATTTTTGATAGACTAAGAGGATTTAGTAGTTATAAACACGTTATGAGCATGATTCTTACATATTCCTACTCCAAGCCTTTGATGTCAAGGTTGTATTCAAAGGCATCCAACATAAATTGAAGAGAATTTAGTGCCTAATATGAAATACAATTACAAAAACATCATTGTTAAGTTTTCCATGACCTTTCACTAATGGTTATACTCAGTAGAAGCCTCCTAGATCCATCTTTGAGCTTGACATGAGGTATTTTACCTTCAACCAGAGATAAAGAGAGAAAAAATGTGTACAAGACCAACCCTTGTCTTAGCTAATGCAATTGTACTTGCAATGCTCACAAAAAGAATGGACTTATTGCAAAAAATGCATATTTTGGGAATGATGATAGAGAACCATGTTAGTTTTTAGTGTCAAGAATCCTAGAACAATACACACTTTCTTCATCACGAGATGTAGGATAGTGCACTCATGAATGAGGTTGAAGCTTTACCCATGGAACAATGTAAGCATCCTTTCTAAATAGAATCGAGAGCAAGAGGAGTTTGATTCATTTTCGTTTTTAAAAAACACCCTGCTAGACTCACTTCACCATTATATGACTTCTCAAACTCATTTCCTTGATTGGAAACTTAACAGTAAGCTTAAACATTCACTTTCCATTCAAAACACTATGCATTATGGTTTTATCACACTAAACCCTAGTATGGTGTACAAAGGCTCATTTTAGCTTGTTTTTCAGTTTCATTGCACCTGTAAGCAGCTTATGACATCACTACCAACTTGTAAATAATTTTATCATTTAAAATAACTTGAATTGATGATATGGAAGAGTCAACTCATCTCAGATTATTGATTCCTGATCACACTCTTTGATAGTCGGTAAGCACAGGATTTTTAACCCCAAATTTCTTCACAGCAGTGTATGGATGACTTCATTTGGTCCTTCTAGACTTGTATCAAGAAAGGAAATTGAGTTTAAGTCTCAACCACATGTTTTTGCACAAGTATTTTCTTAAGAGCATTGAGACAGGTTGAAATTGCTTAAGACTTCAATCGGTAGACATAGAAGACTCACTTTTGACTCATATTCACTTTCACATCAAGCTTAAACACTTTGGAAGCACCTGGAAAACTTCAAAAACTTTCTCAAGTAGTATCCATTTCTACATGAATGTTTTACATGCTCCTTTACATGTGAATTTTGTAAAAAAATTATGAACTTATACACCATACATTCATGATTGTACCTTCACATGAGGTTTTTCTCAATCCCTGTGAGGTATTTTTCATGTTCAAGACCCAAGACAATATTTTTAGATTTTATTTATGTTCAAATTTTCAAAATTCCTCCTTTCACTCAAACCATGGCTGAGAATGGCCTAAAAAAGTCTTTGAAAATTGAATAAAACTTTTTAATTTCAATACCTTTTGATATAAAATATTGTACACATAAATTATATCTCAATTTACTACAAAAAAATCTTTTATGACTTATCTGAGCAATAATATATAACTTTTTTGACACCTAAGAAGTTCAAGTGGTCTAAATGAGACTTTCTCAAAACCGGGTCCTAGAGAAACTTGAAAAATTTATTCAAATGACCTATGTGAGTCCTAAAATTTTCCATGGAGCTTAAGGAAACATACCTCCATAATCTCAAATGATTTTTTTTTCAAGAGAAACTTTGAATTTCCCTTTCCCATCTCATTTATCTTGAAGTATAACTCAAGTTCTCAAGGGAAGTTTTGGGTAGAGTTTGAATTTTTTTCCAAGACCTATTTTTTGACCTTCTAAGCCTTGAATTTAGGTTATCCATATCAAATACACATGCTTCCACTATTTATCCTCATTATTCCTCCTTTATATCTTTAATTTTCTTAGACCCCTGAGAATTAGGTTGGTGTACAAGATCCAATGTTGCTTGGTTCTCTGTTTGAGCAAGTGAGTGACCTGAAATGCTTTGTTAGAGCCATCTTCCACCTCTTAAGACTCTTTGTGACCAAATAGGATGACTATTTCCTTCAATTTTCTCTTCAGTAAGTGTTATGTGCATTCAACCTTGAAGATAGAGAGTGATGATTCATAGATACATAACACTATAAACCTGAACATTGACCTATAAGACCCTTATAAGCCTTTAACGAGATTGAGAACATACAGAGCACAACATAAGGACTTGACATAGCCATAGAACCACCTTGCATGACCCTCGTGACTCCTATAGCACCTCAAGAACATCATCAATTTGACACAACACCCTATGGCACTATGAGCACACCATAATCATTAATGACGAGACATCATACTAGGAATTATTGAAAAGACATCAATGACAACATGACACAAGGTGGGAAACATTCATTACTTATTATTAATTAATTACCCTTTTACACTATTGTATTTAATTAATAAACCCTCTTATTAATTAAACTAGCCTCTCAAAACCCCTCTAATTCTACTATTTTCCTCTAAATCATCCCCAAATGGCTTTTACAAGCTAAACATGACCTATTAATTAATCCTAACTGATTAATCAAATCTACCCAAAATTCCTTAGGTCATTACTCTCTTCTAAACATGTTTATCTGCCCCTAATTCTACATCTCCTTTATCCCACATTCACTAGGATGTATGCTTCTCCCAAATTAAAAAGTTATATAAACAACCTAGTACCTTCCTACCAATCTACACCTTAACACCTTGACAACTTTTCAATCTTATGCACTTTGTACTCATACTCAAGAGATCATTTCTATTATAGGAAATCTTGCCAAATTGAGAAATAACCTTACTTGATAAAGTTAGTAAGAGTAGATTCAAAACATGGCCTTTAGGCCATTTTGAGGAGATCTCTTCCCTTTAGTAGCATCCTTGATTTTTTGTAGTTTACGTTTAAATTAAAAATAAATATCTACATATCGAAAGCGCATCCAATTTCGAAAGGAGGTTTTACATTGTTTGTTTATAGCAATTTGTGTAATTTTTTAACTTTTTTCATTTTATGTTTTGGATCTTTTTTCATGATTGAATAATTAAGCTAGGGTTTATTTGGCGTTAAATCATTTATTAAATTAGCTTAGGTTATTTAGGATGCATAAATGAAAAAGAGGCATGAAAATAAACATTTGTAAAAGCATTATTAAGATAGTGAACATGCATTGTTATCTTGTAAGTAGGATGTACCATAACATTGTTAATAGCATGAGGACCAATAGAAACATCAATGTGTAATCTATACGATGAAAAAGAGGCATGAAAATCAACATCAAGTAAAAGTAATGATAGGTGAAGGAAGATCAATAGTACCAACAATAAATCCAAGAGGATGATCTAAAGATGGAGGAGGAACAACATGAAAAGCATGATTTGAAGAGGATTCAAGAGCTGATTTTCTGTACTTAGGTAAAGGATCATTGAATATTTTAAGATTTCCATTGTCATTGGTAGATTTAGGAATATAAATAGTAGATTCAAGCAACTCAATGTCATGATTGTTAATCAGATCTTAGATTAGATGTCTAAGCTTGAAACACCTATCAATAGAATGGCCATTGCATATATGGTAATCAATATGTGAATTTTCATCAAATTTATTTCCATAACACCTATTAGGATCAAACTCAAGAGGATTCAGAAGAGAAATTAGATTGTTTTCTAGGATTTGAGGCAACAACATATGTGGTGGATATGGAAATTTAGTAAAAATGCAAGTGTGTAGGTTGTAATTAGAGATTTGTAGGTTGAGATATAGCATTGACAGTAGGCTTAGGTTCACTAGGCTTGCCCTTGAAGGCATATTTGTTTGGGAACTTGTTAGTAGATGAATTGAAAATATTAGCACCATATTTAAGTTTTCCCAAATAAAGTAACTTGATTTCATGATTTTTCAAAGTATGACATAGATGATAAAAAGAGTGAAAAGATTCAAAGAGCACACATTCTTACAAATGAGGTAATAGGCTTTGGATAAAAATATCTTGTAATTTAGATTCAGCCAAGACATTATTCATTTTAGTAAGATTAATCTTATAACACAAAACATAGTCACTAAGGTGTTCATTAGTTCCTTGCCTCATTTTGGTCATTTGTGCATATGATATCTTTGTTCCAATATTCATAGAAAAGTGAGCCAAAAACATATTTTCTAAAGGAGTAAAATATCTAATGGAGTGCAAAGGAAAGTCATAAAACCATTACAAGGCATAGTCTTATAAGCTCCTAGTGAACAACTTGGTCAATAGGGTGTCATCAAAAGCATAATCCAAACATGCAACATCGGGTTGACCAAATGATTTAAATTAATTTAAATATTAATTAAAGGACTAGGATCAAATAAATATAATAGTAACAATAAATATCTAGCATGTAGAGTACAAGCAAGTGTGTACAATACGGAAATAATAGTGACTTAGATTATATCAAGTAGATATGAAATGATTTTGAGATGTAAAACAGGTTGGAAAGGTTGGAACTGGGTTGTGCAAGCTATGTCTAAGAAACTATAATCTGGAACCTCTTCGGATAGAACCATCGAAATTGGGACGGGGCCACCCGGGCGCTTGTGTCGATCTTGGCATTAGTGTCTGGAAAGTTCTCTTCATATGCTTTGTTTAGGTCCGAACTTAACTTCTTTATTTATTTATTTGTGACTTCATATATGTTGTATGGTTCCTAGTTCACACCTATTCCTGCAAAACAAATGCTAGCTACCTACATAAGGCTCAAGCAAACATTATATGAAATAAATAATTTATATACTTGAGTCAAACTGACCTTGGTGGTCACCCCACTATGATTATCACTGAGCATTGAACTACATTTAAGACTCGATGTGTTTTCTATTGTGTGTTTGTGTGTGTGTGTGCGTGTGATTTGAAGTTAGGTTTCCCTTGTGCCAATCACACCAAGATAGTGGGCTATAAATAATTTTCCCCAAGATGAATGTGTGAGATGGAATTCAAAAAAGCCCCTCCTATGCAATGAATAATACAACCCAAATGTAGACCTTGATTTTTTCTCTTGTAGATGGTAGATAGAAAGTGACCCAATTTCTCAACCCCTAAAAATAGTGAGTAAGTCATGTATATATATGATTCCCTTGTTTGAATTTCATCATTAACAACCAAAAAGGCCAACCCAAAGTGATAAAAGAGACTTTAGAAAAGATACCAAATGATGTGGCAATCCAAATTTGAAAAAGAGAGGGAAAAGGACATAAGTGTCCAAAGGGGACAATAGTAGCACCTAGGCACTCTGTCCCTAATGGGTGGTACTATTTAGGATGCTCGGAGGATATAATGAAAAATATAGAGTTGGGATATAACGGAAAAGTAAATTCCAAGAGTACTCAAAGGGATAAAGCAATGTAAAAGCAAAACAAGTGTTGTTAATGTCTAGTTTTCTTACTTAGGAATCATGCATATAATAACATACTTAAAGGTGTGATGTAAGTAGTAAGTGCATGATTTTGTGACTACAAGATATTAAATGTATCAAACTCTTCCTTTTCTCCACACAAAATAACTAATGGATTTAAATACCTCAAATAAAAATGTGGTTATATTATTTTTGTAAAACACGGTGTGTTTTTCAACAATAACCTAAGCATGTTTTAAGGGTAAGTGTATGTATGCATTTTCTTTCTAATTTATATTCATTCCACTCACATTTATTATATTTCAACTCAATGACAATTATTCTATATGCAATATGCACTAATACCAATCCAAAAAAATTGGAAACACATGTATACCCATCTAAAACCTATTAAACTCCTCTTTGCTCGAAACACATACCGACATGAGTCCGTAAATAGTAGATACAAAAAGGTGGTTGAATTTAATCTGAAGTTTTATTCAGTTGATTCACCAACTCAACTCCATAATGCATTAAATGATGTATTGATATGGTAATAAATTTAACTACCTTAACTTCGCAAAGAAGTAAGGATGACAAAAAGAAGGTTTCAGAAATAGGCATTTATGCATGTAAAAAAATTGAACTCATGGATATTTTTTCTACACATTAGAACATTATTGAAGAAATACCAGATAGAAAACACATGGGTATTTCCTTCAATTACATTGGTAGCAAATTTCTTGGTCGATCCGGAGATTAAAGACAATGTTATTTGGAAAAGACAAATTGTTTTTGAAGGTTTGAGAAAATGTTGGGAATTTGAACAAAATAATAAGAACACATGCTCTAAGTAGGATACTCAAATATAAAAGAGTGAGAGATGACTATTCTCTATATATAATTCATCAATCCCCATCTGAAATACATTAAAAACACATGTATGCCCATCTCAAACCCATTAAATTTTATTGTCTCGAAGAATCAAGATAAATAGGTGCATGGAGGCTTTAATTGTCGATATCAAAAAGGAGGCCCTACCTAGATTCTATATGGTAAGTGGAGCCAAGCCTCCAGTATCTAAATTTTTGGAGGAAGAAGGTTTGAGAGATGGAGACACTCCAAATACTTGTACTTGTAATCTGGGCCGGATGGTCGATAAATGAGACCGAATGCAAGGGTTGGCGTAAAGACGAGAATCAAATGAAATAGGTAGGCACTTGAAACTCAACACTCGATAGATAGGTTGGAGCTCTATAGTGGCACTCACTAGACTAGAACTCGAGCCCTCTATCTATTCTATATGTATAGTGCCCACATATTCTTTTCATTTCCATTTTGGATTGTGGTGCTCATTGTATTATTCGAAATATACATTGGTATTATGTTACTATCATTTCATGTTGATATTGTTATATGATATGGATATATATTAGCATTAGGATGCTAACTCATTTTTGGACAAAGTTATTGATGGGGCATACAATGTCAATATATGTTGATTGTTTTGTGGGTATCATTATGATGTCATTATTGGTTAGGGTTGTGATCTCATGTTTTTCTTATTGATACATCTTGGATGCATTGTCGTAATCTCTTCTTGCTACATTGGATGATTGATCATAGTATGATGTACTTTCTTTAGCTAGTTTTTGATCTTGTATGGATTATCATCATGATGCATATATGTTATCGTATCATTTAGTTATTTCTATTGGACATGTATGATGTTTGACTCGAGTGTGCAGTGAAAGGTTTTGGCCATATGAGAAACGTGGGATTCATAAATGGCATCCCTAACTAGCACAATAGGCCTTAAGGGGCAAAATTTCCTTTCCTTGGCTATTTTTGGAGTTTTTTTCAGCTTGTTTAGACTTTGTTTTGTGTGTGGATTTATATTCCTATGTGTTTATTGTTATCCAAAATAAGCCCCTTGCTTATTTTTTGGCTAACTCCCTTCATTCCTTCCTTCTTGTGTCTCAGTCATAATTTTTTATCTTTTAGGCACTCAAAACCTTCTGGAAATGGTTTCATTGGATAGAGCATCTTCTCAGCTTTCCAGAATGGTAAAGTTTTCCTTCTAACTCCTTGTATTTTTCAAGTTATGGCTCGACAGAGTTTTGGAGGGAAATTTTCCCATGGGAGGCCCGCCAACCAATCAGAATGTGCCACATCATCGGTGGAATGGTGGGGGCGGAGGCAACTTAGAAAATTTTCATCAAATATTAGTGGGTTTCACAATGAAATTTTTGCCCGAAAGCCCGCCCGCTAATTGCAGCACACCACGTGTCTTTGAAGTGCGGGCGGCATGAGAGCGGAAGGAAATTTTCCTTTTCGCCAAGCAATGGAAAATATTGAAATGAAGGCCCGACCGTGATGGCCCATGCCAATCAACAACTGCCACATGTCCATGTGGTCGGCAAAAACCTTAAGGTAGGCCCGCAGAGGAGAAAGAGCTAATTAAGATCTGCCCACACAATGACAAGGTGCCACATGTCCCATTTGGGGAAATGGTCAGAGTCAAAGGAAAATTTGGAAGCATGCCCCCAAGGGCCAATAAGAACATGCCATGTGTCCTCGAAGCGTCGGGCCGGCGGAAACTTTTTGGAAAATTTTCCAAAGACCGAAAAGGTGTAAAAGGTAGGGGAAAAGCTCACGACCAATCAAAACTTGCCACGTGTCATCGGAGCTTCGGCAGCAGAGTTTTTTGGGAAATTTTCCCAAAGTCAAAAAAGAGGGAAAATTTTGAATTTTCAGCTCGCCAATTCAAATTTGCCCTAGTTTTTCCCTAAATCTTCAGAAGGGCATAAATTTTGATCCAAAGCTCAGATTTTCATGTTCTTGGTGTCATTGGAAATCTAGTGAAATTATCTACACGATGGAGGGTTCAATTTTGTGTTTTGGTGAAGTTTGGAGAGAGAAAATGGAAAACACCTCTGGCATGGGGAAAAGAAATAGAACTGACATCTCAACCACCATTTTAATGAAGTATGGCTCGCATTCTTCTCTAGCATGGTCAAAAACATTGGGAATGAATTTTTAAGGGAACCCATGTTGTTTTAATACATTTTGGTCAATGGTGAAGCATCCTTTCACATTTTCCCGCGTTTCTTCTTCCTGGGCCCAAATTTTCATTGTTAAAAGCCAAATTTGGCTCATTTTGTAAGGGTTGGACATTTTTATGTTTTGCAGATTCCCTCTTTCACCCTAGAAAGTGATTTTGTGGAATATCAGACCTCTTCCAAGACTGTAAAATATTTTTTTGCCTCTCTGCTGTTGTAATGCATGTATTTTTATATTGAAAATGACAATGCAAGCTCTGTGAATGAGTTTTAGTCCTCTTCTTGTGTTGTTCGATTCATTTCTGATCTTTTATTACATTTTATTAGTTTGTGCATGATGTTTGCTGCATTTCTGTGATTTGTGTCAATTTACAGAAGTAAATGCTCACCACTCCTTTGGTGTATCACCTTATTAGTCTTAGTTTTATTTCCTTGCATCTTTATCTCTATCCCCTTGGAACTTAGAGTAGGATATAGTAGTAAACCTCTGCAATTTGCAAGCATACATCTAATCAAAGGAGTTGAGGAACCAACCTCTAATATAGAGACTCTTTTCCCATTTTTACAAGTCCCACACTTGGGGGAAAGATTCAATGTTGTGCAATCACACTGGATGCTCAATATCAAACTAGAAATATGATAAACATCCAAGGGGTGCTGCTGATTTGCACTAACAATTTTGGCATGCCCGGTGGGAAATTAGAGGTCTTCATCTTCATTGTAACAAAGTTGATGTGCATTTTTGCAAGTTTCATGCTTGAAAAGAGCCTTGATCTGCACATCTGGTGGCTCCAAAGAGGAAAAATCAACTGGTTTCAGTAGTCATAGTCTAAAGATTCATGAGAAGAATCAACACAAGATCAAAAGCTAGAGAAGAAGGGTTGTCTGAGTATCTACAGCTATCTCCTGGAAGAAGGCATAGAGGAAGGAGGATTCAAAGGTCTCCATCTCCACCAAATAGAACTCTATCAACTCCTCCACCTTCTAGACCTTTCACTCAATCAACAAGGGTTCTCAGGCCAATCAGAATGGCACAACCCAACCCTTATGTCAACTTCACTGGCAGCAGCCCACTTTCTCTCAATGCACAAAATCCAGTTCCAGTTGTAGCATTAAAGAACATTCCATATTTCACTAGAGAAAATCAGACCACTCCTGGTGATCATGTCAAAGACATTGTTAATGTTTGTGTAATCCATGAGATTGTTGAGATGCAGATCATTGTCAAATTGTTGGCATCTTCATTCAAAGGGAAAGCATTGCAATGGTTTAGAAGCCTTGGGGCTGGTTCTATCCAAAATTGGAATCAGTTGTGCATAGCTCTCCATGAGCAGTTTGGAGAAAAGGGAGATAACTTGTCTCTATTGGAACAACTGACAACCATCAAGAGAGCTCCCAATGAGCGCTGACAGACTTCAACTTCAGATTTCAAAGGACTTGGGATAGAATTCCAGTGGCAGTAAGGCCAACAGCTGAAGGTGCTTTCTTATACTATCTTAAAGCTTTGAATTCTGATATTTCCATGTTAATTCAGTCCATGGGAGGTACAACCATACCTGCAGCTTATAGCATTGTTGTTAGAGCTGAAAACTGTTTGATTCAAGTGGTAAGCTAGCTCTTAGGACTCCTATACCCTTGTATCCAAATTTAGAAAATCTAAGCACTAGTCAAACACCTACTATAACTCCTATCCCCACTCCTAGAAATCGAGTTCAAATAAAACTTTGACTTCATCCTCTAGTGCCTCAAATGAACTTCGGAAGTCATGAAATACTTACAAAATTTGGGCAATGAGTTGGTTACACTTAAGAGGTAGCAAACCCAAAGTTACCTTCTTATCAGCCTCAAGCTTAGCCTAATAAGCAACCATATCATCCCAATATGCCACCAAATCCATTTGCAAATCAAAATCAAACAAGGTCTCCCGCCAATAAACCATTTCAGCCCTATAATCCCAATGTTGCATCCGCCTCTAAAGCCTTAGTGCATGTTGGTCCCATTATTGAGTTTGCATAATGTGCCTTATTTTTCATGACCAAATGTACTCAAACGTTTCATTTTTTGGTCTCATGGTCTACAGTTCACATTTTCCAATTGAACACCTTTGATATGCTCATAATGATGTTGTTACGCCCTATTTTGAAACAAGATCCAAGTTTCCTCCCCATTTGTGCCCTAATTTATTCATTTTTATGAGTTGTGTCATTTTTTCCATTGAAAAATTGTGCAAAAACTCGAAATTGATCAAATCTGAATTTGTGTGAGTGTTTCCCCAATCCCAAGGCCGCAAATGATGTCAAAAAATGATTCACTTGGTTTAAAATGAAGAATTTTGCCTTTCCATCAAAAATTTGGTTTCTAGGGCATTCCCTGTATTTTTCACGTTTTGACGGGCTCTCGGGCTATCAAATTTATCATTGCAATCCTCATGCTAAAGTGGCAGATCTCAGCTCTATTGGTTGGGGATGTGCAGGAAAACATTATTAACTTGTCATTTTTGAAATTTTGGCAAAGGAAAATTTCTTCGCGCCCCGCAATGCTACTGATGATGTGCCCATGTGGCATGATGTGATTAGGCTGATGGACCGGCGGGTGGTGGGGGTCACTTAATATTTTCTCTCATTTTGGAAAATTCCTGAAGTCATTTTTGGCTTGTGAGCCCATGCCCAATGAGATGAAGGTGAGGACATGGCAGGGGAGGATTTTTTTGGCTCAAAAATGGATGGAAAAGGACTTGGAAAAATTTTGGTGTTTTTGGCTTAGGGTGTCAAGGAAAAATTTGGCCCATGAGCCCACGCAATGGGAAGGCGACACATGTCAGAGAAGAGTTAGCATGGAGGGGTAGAGATTTGGAGAAATTTGAAGTTTTAAACTTCACAGGGTAAAAAGAAAATTTTGGCTTGGAAGCCCGTGTGAATGAAAAGCGGGCACGTGTCCCAGATTTGGTGGGGATTTTGAGCGCGAGAGAAAAAGTGGAAAATTCTCCAAATTTTGGCGAAAATTTTCAAAGGAAACAATGAACCCGTGGAAAATATTGGAGGTGTGCCCCCGCATCCACTCAGGGGGCAACACGTGGCATGTTTCAAAAGGAAAAGGAAGAGCATGGGCCCACAAGGGATTTTGTGCTCACGGAGGAGTGAAGGAAAAAAGGAGGGGTCGGCTCCGCAGCGAATGGGAGACTCGCCACGTGGTGTGAGCGAAGCGGCAGCGGGTGTTTGGGCTCGCGGAGGTTTTGAGAAAATTTTCCTTTTCTCAAAAAAAGTGGCAAAATGCATCAAATTGGCCCGCGGTTTTGGTGGAGGCCCACAGGAGGACACGTGGTGCATCCAGGGGCTCGTGGGGAAAATATTCAAAATTTTCCCGAATCCAAAAAAGGGTTTGAAATGCATTTTTGGAGGCAAAGGCCCGGTCCAATGGTATTTGGACACGTGTCCCACCTCATCCAAAGGGAAAAAGGGTATTTTGAGGGAATATTCAAGATTTGATCTGACACGTGGAGGGCAAAGATTTAAAGTTGATTTTAATCAATGGTTGTTGTGCATTTTCATTTTTGGGTGCCATTGGGGCTCCAAGATGCTTGGAATCGTCATTTTTGCACCGATTCACATGAAATTTTATATGAATTTGCATCCCCTCAGCCTTTCTGAGAATAATGGCACCATTACTTTTGAGCTGATTTGATGTCCTATGATGTTTTTCATGAAATATTTTTCTCAGCCCATGAAAAACACGTGAAAGGTAAAAATTAAAGTTGCAGAGTTAAAATGATGAAGAAAAAGGTGAAAAATGATTACAAATGCATGTTGGCATGGTGGAATGCCAAAAATGTGACCCTGGGATGGATAAGGATCTGAGTTCATGCAATATTTTAAAATATTTGTGCATCTTTGGCATTTGGTGAGTTGTTTTATAGTTTTATATCATTTTTCATCAAATGGATAGGGTTTTGTAACAAATTTGATCCCTTTGAGCATATTCTTTGCTTGGGATGCAAGGATCCAAGCTGGAAGAGGGTATATGATGTAATTTGGAGGCATTTTGTAAGGTCTGTTGAGAATTTTGGAGAGAGAGAAGAATTTTCATGTGGAAACTGGAAGAAGTCCATTTTTTTTTGAGAACTCGAGAGCCATTTTTGGTTCTGTTTCATCAAATGTTCATCATGTTGAGTTGGTTTCAGCTGTAAAGCCATCAAAAAGCTTTGAGATTGTCTAAATAACATTCCCTTGCTGATACATCTGATCAAATTCTTGGATTAACTGGTTTTATCTCTTGGCAAATCTTACATACACTTATATTTCAGTATGTTTTCAATTTGTGTTTCATGCTCATGTTGCAATCTTGTGTTTAGGATCTCTCTGATCATACAGGGTCTCATTTTTGGTTGATGGTTTAATGGAATTTGCAATCTTGTATTCAGAAGAGCTTTCATCTGATAGAAGATAAACATATTTAAAATCATCTTACTGTCCTTGATTAATGAGACTGTCTATAAACCTTTGGGTGCACCTTAGGTCATGATTAAATAGGGATTCCTGGATGCTTCATTGGTATTTTGCTTCAAGCATTTGTGGTAGGTTATCAAAGTTTGTATGGAATAGTGTAGATTTGGGCATCCATGTGTGCACACATCCTAGTTGAAAGAGCACTTCAAATTCATTGAAACATCTTTGTTGTTTAGGTGTTGTAATTCATTTGCAAAGTTTCCCAAAGAAGGTGATGACTCCTAACTACTCTTGTTCCAACATCTCTCATTAGAATTTCATTTTAAACTAACTCATCCTACCTACAATACCCCTACATTTGCATTGTGTGTCCACAAAAGAATTCAATCCTTTCACTAAAATGCACAAAGTTGATCAAGGGTTTTATCATGTCTTTAGCAGCTCTAGCTTTGTTTTGAGAACATTTCCATCATTTAGTAGTGACAACTCCTTTGAGTTTGGATAATGGATACTTGATCATGTTTTCACAAAGCCTCTTCCATATCATATGCAAAACACAAGGACATCTCCATCTCCTTACCATATAGGGGCTGCAATATAGGTTCTCTTGCCTTGGTTGATAGGCACAACCTAAAATAGTGAGGGTTAGATCAAAACCCTCTTGAAGGTGCTATCCACTCCCTCAATTCTTGAATGCAAACAAGTAGATAGGTGTGCTTCCCCAGCTACAAATGACATACAAAACATCTATCTATCCTTGAGTGTCTTGTGAAAATTCATGATGTTGTTCAAGTTGTGAAGGAGATTAAATCTGGATACTAACACCCAAGTGGCACCATTGCCGGGGACTTCTTGGAATTTCTTAGTGGTTTTGAAGTATTTGAAAGGTTTGAGAATTTGTGTGATTAAGTATTTGAGTTGTTACATTCTTGAGATATCATTTCATACTTTAGATCTGCATGTTTTGGGTAAAAAGGATTTCAAACTCAGCATGCTCTTATCATTTACCTAGTAGTTTATATGATTTGGATGCATTATTTTTGGTTGAATAAGAAGAAGAAGATCTGATTTGTAAACCCTTACAAATTTTTCAGTCATAGCATACATTTGACAGAATATTTTAGTGCTTTCTTGCACAACTAAGGTGAAAATCCTTAGTGGCGACTCCATGTTGTTTGGATCTTGAAATACCAATTGTCTTACACATTTCTGTCATTTGAAACTTGTTTAAATCTGTCAAACTAGAGGGAAGGAGATCCCTCTTCATCAAGGACTCTTCTAAGAAGTTTCTCACCAAATCAAGAAGCTCAGAACTAGAAGGAAGAAGAGTGTGGAAAGTGGTTGGTGATTTGGTTGCAAGGAAAAGAAATCCCCATAGTTGAATTTGAAGGAGAGTACCTGTTATTGAAGATTATAATTCTTCTTCAAGTAGGTCTGATTCAGGAAATCTTCTTGCTGATTTTCATTCTCCATCAGGTGAGGGACCTTCTTGTGTATTTAAAAAACCTACTCCTAGATCTGCTCCTGTGGTTTCTAAGTTTGCTAAAGTTTATCAAGAGAGAGAGCCTTTGGGGGTTGTCATTTTAGAGATCATTCATCTATTCCAATCAGACCCATTACTACTCCTCATCAGCTTGTTTCACCTCCAAGATCACCCCCACCAAACAATATGGCTCAGCCTAGACCTCCATTTGTTGTTAACACCTTTGGTCCTATAGATTTTGGAGGAATGGATGGTTATCCAAATGCTGTCCCACAAGATGTGAGAAATAGGTTACCAAAATTCCAAGGTAACAATGCCATAACTGGAGATCAACATCTCAAACTCTTTGTTAACATGATGGAAGATTTTGAAATAGAATTTGAGGATGTGTATATTAAGTTGTTTATCCATACACTTGAGGAAGATGCAAGAGATTGGTACAAAGCTCTACCTGATAACTCTATTGATTCATGGACTGAGATGAGTAATGCATTCAGATTACAATATGGAGACAAAACAGATCCAAGGTTCCTTCTATCCGAGTTTGAGAACATCAAGAAGAACCCTAATGAGACCGTTTCATGACTTTAATACAAGATTTAATAAAACATTGAGAAGGTTTCCTGTCATTTTGAGGCCTTGTGATGAATCTTGCTTGATCAAATATACAGATGCATTTGATAAAAAGGCATCCTATTACTTGAGAGACAAAAATCCTACAAACTTGAGACAAGCTTTCACCATGGCACTTCAAATAGAAAATAATATCAAGGTTGTTGGTAAACCACTTAAGAGGGATGGTGTGAAGCTGATAAACCCTGAGAAGCCTCAAGCTAGCAAGGGTGCTGATTTAGAAGATGTTGTCAAGACTTTGGCAGGGGCTGTTAAAGAAATTTCTTACAAGTTAGCCCGGGTGAGAAAGGAATTGGGAAAAGTTCACAAGGATAGCAAAGAACTCAAAACCATGATAGATTTGGCAATCATCCTAGGGGTGATCAAAGACAAGATGATAGAGGTAAAGGGCCTACTGGATCTGCAAGTAGACAACCCCAAGCACGTGAAAATAGAGTGGTGCCTAACCCTCTGACTGCAAGAGAGTTGTTGTTCAAGAAATTGCTGATATGGATTGGTGTGACAGATGTTTTCTTCCTCATCCACCATGTGAAATGGACCAGCAAGATGTTGATGATAATGAGAATGAAATGGATGATAATATTTGTATGATGGGTAGCTCTTCAAGCTCACAACAAGTAGCAACATCAACAGATGTGATAAGTGCAAGGACTACTGCAACCTTTTGGGATTGCATAAAGAGGGTACCATTTATTTCTCTTCCTCAAGTTCATGATGTAGATGTAGTTCAGGCTTTTGAAATTCCTAATAATGACTTTGAATATCTAAGGGCTTTAATGATCAAGAAGTATGATGGTGGTATTCCTTCGGAGGAAGATAGACAATTGTTAATGAATGTTGTGGTTGGTCAAGAAAAGGAGTACAATACTAGAAGTAAAGTTGTTAGGGGAGCTGGTCCTCAAGCCAAACCAAAGACACCCTTGCTCACAAGTATTCCCAAAGATAATCCTAGAAGAGAAATAATTTCCAAGAACCCTGTTGTCCCATGCAAAAATATCAGTCCTCTTCATGCCCAGGCTGCCAAGAATACTTCTCCATCTGATGAACCTTCTTGTTTCCCTTCCAATGTTGTTTTGCCAAAGAATGTTCCATATGATATAGCCTAGGTATTGAGCCAAATTAAAGTGAGTGTTCCCATTATTGAATTGCTTAGAATTCCTGAACATAAGAAAAGAGATTTTGAATACTTGGGATTGAAAGAAGAAAAGGTTACCCCAAGTAGAAATGTAAATGTTGTTGAGAATCCTCTTCAAAGCATTGTTGGCCTTGAAACACCACCACCAATGGAAGATCTTGGAGAGGCACCTGAAGTGTATTTGGGGACATCCTTGGTTGATTCCCAATTGAATGTTGATCCATTCTTCACAACTTTTCTCATAAAAGGTAGGTTGCTTCACAATTGCATGTTTGATTCCGGTGCATCATGTAATGTCATGCCTCTAGAAGTCATGAATGAGTTGGATATCAAAGTGACAGTAGCATATGGGAAGTGTACAGCCATGGATTCAAGGGAAGTTCGGTTGTTGGTTGTGTGAAGGGGTTGGTAGTGCAACTTGCAGCCTATCCGGATAAGAATTTAAAACTTGATGTTGTAATTGTTGACTACCCTGCCAAATGGGGTATGCTTTTGTCAAGAAAATGGGCTGCAAGTGTTGGTGGTAGTGTTCAAATGGACATGTATTTTTCCACCATTCCCATTGAGGGCAGCCTTGTCAAACTCTATGGTGAAAATAAGATGTTACACTTGATTGAAGATCCCAACAATGCTTCTTATGAAGTGTTGTTTGTTGATGTAGATGTTGACAACTTCATTGGTTTTGCTGATGGAAAAGAGAATAAGATGGACAAATTAGAGTGCCTTGGTATGGTAGGTTCTCCATGGACATTACTATTTGATGGAGCTTTCTCCAAATTTGGAAATGGTGTTGGTATAGTGTTGGTTTCTCCTAGTTTAGAAAAGTTTCCTTTTTCCTTCAAGCTCAATTTTGAGTGCACTAACAACATTGCTGAGTATGAGGCATTATTATTGGGATTAAGGATTGCATGGAAATATGGAGTGAAGGATATTGTTGCCAAGGGGGATTCAGAGCTGGTTGTCAAGCAAGTAAGAAAGTTGTATGCTACAAAAAATCAGCGTATGAAACAATATAAGCATGTTGTTTGGGACTTGATTGAAATGTTTGAATCCTTTAACATTGTTTACCATGATAGAAGTCTTAATGTGCTGCTACTGATAAGCTAGCTATTCTAGGTTCTAGATTCAACAATTGCACCATTTCACCTTTTTGTGAATATGATATTGAAGTGCTAACAAGGCCAGTTGTCCCGGATAATGTGAAGCATTGGAAGATTTTTGATGATGATGCACAAGTGTTGAGATTCTTACAATGCCAAGGTGAGTTTTTGCTTAGAATATTGATTGGGAACCATTGGTATGCATGAATGAAGGTAGAGAAACTTTGTTTGACAAGGATATTATACAATTGAAGACAAATACCATTCCTAAAGGTCTTGTTGCACTTGAATCCAACTTTAGCAATGTTGATTGTATCATTAATAGAAAGATGTCTGCTTCAAGGGATGTGGAAGAGCACAACTTGGGAACTAAAGACAAACCAAGGAAGATCTGGTTGGGCAGCCATCTCAGCAAAGAAGAGAAATAGTCCTATGCCCAACTTTTAAAGAAATATCAAGACTGCCTTGCTTGGTCTTATTCAGAGCTAAAGGCATATAGAGAAGATTTATTTCAGCATGAGATCCCTCTTGAAGCCAAAACCAAGCCATTTAGACAAAAAAAAAGGCCTATTAACCCACTGCTTTCCATGAAAATGCAAGAAGAGTTGAATAAATTGAGAGATGGTGGCATCATTCAGCCTACTAGATACTCTTCTTGGGTTGCCAACCTTGTGCCAGTTAGAAAGAAGAACGGAGATATCAGACTTTGTGTGGATTTTAAGAATCTAAAAAAGCATCTATGAAGGACAACTATCCTTTTCCAAACATGGAGAATATGTTGCAGCTTGTAATAGGGTTAGAAATGCTTTCTACTTTTGATGGTTTCTCCAGATACAATCAAGTAGTTGTCAAAGAATCAAAAAGACTTAAGACAACCTTCACTACTCCTTGGGGGACTTATGTTTTTGTAAGGATGCCTTTTGGATTGATGAATGTTGGTGCTACTTTTCAAAGGGTGATGGATGTTGCCTTTGCTGGTTATATCAATGAGTTTATTGTAGTTTACCAAGATGATGTGACTATTTTTTCAAGGCAGTGAGAGACCATTTGCAACACCTAGAGAAGATGTTGATCAGATGTAGAGAGTATGGCATTTCACTTAATCCAAAGAAGTGTCATTTTGGTGTGCCAAAGGCCAAGTTTGGGGCATATTGTGTCCAAAGAAGGTGTTATGATAGACCTTGAGAGAGTGGAAGCAATCAGCAAAGTGCCTATTCCAAGAACCAAGAAAGGTATTCAATCTTTCTTTGGCCAAATCAATTTCATTAGAAGGTTTGTCTCCAATTTTGCTGAGTTAACTCTTCCAATCACAAGCATGCTAAGAAAGGATCAAGTTATTAAGTGGGAAAAGGCTGCCATCCAAGCTTTTGAAGGAATAAAGGATGCACTCAAGCATGCACCTATTTTGGCAGCTCCAAACTATAAGATGCCTTTCCAAATCTTCTCTTTTGCATCTAAATTTACTATTGCTTCAGTTTTGTTACAAAAGGATGAGAATGGAGTTGAGAGGCCTATTGCTTTCTTTAGCAAGGCTTTACAAGCTAAACTGAAGTACACAATTATGGAGAAACAAGCATTTGCATTGGTAAAAGCAACAAATATTTTCAGGCCCTACATTTTGAGTTCAAAGGTTGTTGCTTATGTTCCCCACACCATGGTTAAAGACATCTTATCTGACATGGAGATATCAAGCAAGAGATGTAGATGGGTCAAAAATTACAAGAGTATGATATGGATATCCAAACTACAAAGTTGGTAAGAGGTTTGGGTCTTGCCAAGCTCATGGCTGAGAGTAATTTGCAAAACGTAGAAGTGAATCAGCTAGAGGAAGGAAGGGCAGACCTTCTTGACAAATTGATGAATTCTGAATGGTACAAGGATGTGATCTTCTACCTCAAGCACCTATGTTGTCCTAGTCACTTGAATAAAAATAGAAAAGAGCCCTTAAGCTAGCTTCTCAAAAATATATCATAACAGACCTTGGGCTGGCTTGGAAGAACCCTGAGGGTGTCCTCTTGAAATGCATAACTGAAGATGAAGCTCCCGAGTTGATTGCTGATTTCCATGGGGGAGTTTGTGGAGGAAATTTTTTTGGGAGAGTGACAACACATAAGATTTTAAGAGCTGGTTATTGGTGGCCAACTCTTTTCAAAGATGCAAACCGGCTAGTTAGAAGATGTGATAGTTGCCAACGCTTCTCGGGAAGATTGAAAGCTTCAAGCTCCCTTCCTTTGCAGCCTGTATCAATTGAATCTCCTTTCAAACAATGGGGAATGGATTTTATTGGTGAGATTTCAGATCCTTCTAGTGCTGGTTACAAATGGATCCTTGTAGCAATTGATTATTTTACAAAATGGGTTGAGGCAATTCCATCTAGAAAGGCAACACACCAAGTGGTAATGGATTTCTTGTTGAATCATATCATATGTAGGTTTGGAGTTCTAGTTAAGATTATATCTGATAATGCTATGTGTTTTAGAGCCAAGCCTTTGATGGCAATGTGTAATGAATATGGGATAAATCTGACTTATTCTTCAAACTACAATCCACAAGGTAATGGACAAGTTGAATCAAGTAATAAGAACTTGCTCAAGATCATTAGAAGAACCTTGGAAATCAACAAGAAGAAGTGGGGAGAACAATTGAAATTTGTAGTATGGGCTGATAGAATAACTCCAAAAAGAGCAACTGGTAAAAGTCCATTTGAATTGGTGTATGGAACTCAGGCTTTGCTGCCATTACACCTGCAATTATCCACTTTTCAGTTTGCCCAAGCAATTGGAAGATCAAGAACATGGCCCATATGAATCAAGAATCAATCAAATCATTGAGTTGGATGAAGAAAGGAGAGCTTCTCATCAAAAGCATGTCAGATTTAGGGAGAAATTGAAGAAGTTGTTTGATAAGAAAGTCACCCCTAGAGCCTTTAGTGTTGGAGATCTGGTTTTGTTGTGGGATAGTAGGCATGAAGACAAGGGAAAGCATGGCAAGTTTGATGCTCTATGGATGGGCCCTTATGCCATTGATATCAGGATTGGAGAAAATACATTTTTTCTCAAGGATTTGGATGGGGATTTGCTGGAGCTGCCTGTTAATGGCAGACATTTAAAACATTTCTTGGATTAAATCCCCATGTGAGGTATGCACAAGTTGTACATTTTGTATAGCCCTTGTTTTTGTTTTGTATTTTCCTTGTTCTTTATGTTGTTGGCTTGTGGTTTGCCCTTTTTTCCTTGGCAACCATTTTTGTCTGGTGTGGTTTTTCTCGGTTCTTTTTGGTGAAAATTCTAGTTTTTGGGCTACTATGCATTTTTGACTCCTTTCCCAATGGATTTTTGGCACTTGGTCTACGTTGTGATCTTGTGGCACTCAGTTGGGAGTGCCCATCCCCAAGAAGGAGCCAATGTTGGTCCCATTATTGAGTTTACATAATGTGCCTTATTTTTTCATTACCAAATGTACTCAAACGTTTCATTTTTTGGTCTCGTGGTCTGCAGTTCACATTTTCCAATTGAATGCCTTTGATATGCTCATAATGTTGTTATTTCTACCTATTTTGAAACAAGATCCAAGTTTCCCCCCATTTTTGCCCTAATTTATTCATTTTTATGAGTTGTGTCATTTTTTCCATTGCCAAATCATGCAAAAACTCAAAATTGATCAAATCCTGAATTCGTGCAAGTGTTTCCCCAATCCCAAGGTCGCAAATGATGTCAAAAAATGATTCAGTTGGTTTAAAATGAAGAATTCTGCCTTCCCTGTCAAAAAAATTGGTTTCTAGGGCATTCCCTATATTTTTCACGTTTTGACGGGCTCTCGGGCCGTCAAATTTATCATTGCAATCTTTATGCTAACGTGGCAGGCTCCTATTGGTTGGGGATGTGCGGGAAAACATTATTAACTTGTCATTTTTGAAATTTTGGTGAAAGGAAAATTCTTGACCACGGCCCCGCAGTGCTACAGTGATGTGCCTACGTGGCACGATGTGATTAGATTTGATGGACCGGCGGGTGGTGGGGGTCACTTAATATTTTCTCTCATTTTGGAAAATTCCTTTAAGTCATTTTTTGGCCCATGAGCCCGTGCCCAATGAGAAGATGACACATGGCATAGGAGGATCAGGCGGATGGCAAAGGACTTGGGAACAATTTTGGTGTTTTTTGGCTCTAAGGTGTCAAGGGAAAAATTTGGCCCGCGAGCCCGCACCCAATGGGAAGGTGACACATGTCCGGAAGATTTAGCATGGAGGGGAGAGATTTGGAGAAATTTGAAGTTTTAAACTTCACAGGGTAAAAAGAAAATTTTAAACTTCAAAAGGTAAAAAAAAAAGCCCGTGACGAATGAAAAGTGGACACGTGTCCGGATTTGGTGGGGATTTTGAGTGCGGAGAAAAAGTGGAAAATTCTCAAAATTTTGGCAAAAATTTTCAAAGGAAACAATGAACCCGTGGAAAATATTGGAGGTATGCCCCGCATCCACTCAAGGGGTGACATGTGGCATGTTTCAAAAGGAAAAGGAAGAGCATGGACCCATAAGGGATTTTGTGCTCATGATGGAGTGAAGGAAAAAGGAGGGGTTGGCTCGCGGCGAATGGGAGACTGCCACGTAGTAGAAGTGACAACGGGTGTTCGGGCCCGTAGAGGTTTTGGAGAAAATTTTCCTTTTCTCAAAAAAAGTGGCAAAATGCATCAAATTGGCCCGTGGTTTTAGTGGAGGCCCACAGGAGGACACGTGGCGCATCCAGAGACTCGCGGGGAAAATATTCAAAATTTTCCTGAATCCAAAAAGGGTTTGAAATGCATTTTTGGAGGCAAAGGCCCGGTCCAATGGTATTTGGACACGTGTCCCACCTCATCAAAGGGAAAAAAGGGTATTTTTAGGGAATATTCAAGATTTTATCGACACGTGGAGGGAGAGATTTAAAGTTAATTTTAATCAATGGTTCTTTATGCATTTTCATTTTTGGGTGCCATTGGGGCTCCAAGATGCTTGGAATTGTCATTTTTGCACCGTTTCACATGAAATTTTATATGAATCTGCATCCCCTCAGCCTTCTGAGAATAATGGCACCATTCTTTTGAGCTGATTTGATGTCCTATGATGTTTTTCATGAAATATTTTTCTCAGCGTGAAAAACATGTGAAAGGTAAAAATTAAAGTTGCAGAGTTAAAATGATGAAGTAAAAGGTGAAAAATGATTGCAAATGCATGTTGGCATGGTGGAATGCCAAAAATGTGACCCTGGGATGGATAAGGATCTAATTTCATGTAATACTTTAAAATATTCAAGTGCATCTTTGGCATTTGGAAATTTGTTTTATAGTTTTATATCATTTTTCATCAAATGGATAGGGTTTTGTAACAAATTTGATCCCTTGAGCATATTCTTTGCTTGGGATGCAAGGATCCAAGCTGAAAAATAGTATATGATGTAATTTGGAGGCATTTTGTAAAGTCTGTTGAGAATTTTGGAGGAGAGAAGAATTTTCATGTGGAAAATTGGAAGAAGTCCATTTCTTTTTGGAGAGACTACCTGAGAGCCATTTTGGTTCCTGTTTGCATCAAATGTTCATCATGTTGAGTTGGTTTCAGCTATAAATCCATCAACAAGCTTTGAGATTGTCTAAATAACATTCCCTTGCTGATACATCTGATCAAATTCTTGGATTAACTAGTTTTATCTCTTGGAAAAGCTTGCATACACTTATATTTCAGTATGTTTTCAATTTGTGTTTCATGCTCATGTTGCAATATTGTGTTTAGGATCTCTCTGATCATACAGGGTCTCATTTTTGGTTGATGGTTTAATGTCATTTGCAATCTTGTATTCAGAAGAGATTTCATCTGATAGAAGATAAACAGATTTAAAATCATCTTATTGTCCTTGATTAATGAGACTATCTATAAACCTTTGGGTGCACCTTAGGTCATGATTAAATAGGGATTCCTAGATGCTTCATTGGTATTTTTCTTCAAGCCTTTGTGGCAAGTTATCAAAGTTTGTATGGAATAGTGCAGATTTGGGCATCCATGTGTGCACACATCTGGTTGAAAGAGCACTTTAGATTCATTGAAACATCTCTGTTGTTTAGGTGTTGTAATTCATTTGCAAAGTTTCCCAAAGAAGGTGATGACTCCTAACTACTCTTGTTCCAACATCTCTCATCATAATTTCATTTTAAACTAACTCATCCTACCTACAATACCCCTGCATTTGCATTGTGTGTCCACAAAAGAATTCAATCCTTTCACTAAAATGCACAAAGTTGATCAGGGTTTTATCATGTCTTTAGCAGCTCTAGCTTTGTTTTGAGAACATTTCCATCATTTAGTAGTGACAACTCCTTTGAGTTTGGATAATGGATACTTGATCATGTTTTCACAAAGCCTCTTCCATATCATATGCAAAACACAAGGACATCTCCATCTCCTTACCATATAGGGGCTGCAACATACGGGTTCTCTTGCTTGGTTGATAGGCATAACCTAAAATAGTTAGGGTTAGATCAAAACCCTCTTGAAGGTGCTATCCACTCCCTTAGTTCTTGAATGCAAACAAGCGAGATAGGTGTGCTTCCCTGGCTACAAATGACATACAAAACATCTATTTATCCTTGAGTGTCTAATGAAAACTCGTGATGTTGTTCAAGTTGTGAAGGAGAATAAATCTGGATACCAATAATGCCAGTGCAAAATAATTTAGTACAAGAGTATGATTGTTGTTTCCCATATAATGAACCTCACAACCAATATAAGTGCTTCAATGGTGCCTTGAACCAAGCCTTGATGGTGAAAACAATTGGCGTAGAGGGTGAGGTGAGCCGGGAAACAAACTAACAACAAGGAGCATCCCAAAAAATGCAACTCCAAATGAGACTACACTAGTGAATTGGCAGGTTGAGGATTTTTGCGGCATAAATGAAGTAATGTCTTAAAGTGTAGCAACCAATACAAGGTCAAAAAAGAGGAATATTGATGATGAAGGGTACTTATTGGCTCCGGGTGATCCACAAACTTCCCTCACTCCACAAAGTGTTGGTAAGCAAAATGCAGTTCCAAACATGCAAGGACAGCCCAAGCCACCTTCTAGACCAATTCAAATGTCAGCTGTTGCTGCCCATGTGCAAGAAAAGAATGTGCAGACCAAGGGGCAGCAAATATATGTTTCATCCCCATTTAGCATCATTGATCAGATGAAGAAGACAAATGTGAATATATCAATGTGGGAATCACTATCCATCCCGGGCCAAAGAGATCTCCTACAAGCTGCCATGAAGAATTGGTCAACTTCAAATTAGCAAGTTCATATGTAGGAGAAGGTACTCACAAATTCTGCTCAGCCTAAAGGGAATCATGGAGGACAGTAAGGTAAAGTTGTGAATCCCCCTATCCTATGTTTCATTGATCATTGGGGATAAACTAGTACACAATTGCATGATTGATTTTGGGGCAAGTAGCTCTGTAATGCCCAAGCAAATAGCTGATCAGTTGGGCCTCCAATATGAAGTCATATCTAAAGGGGTAGTGCAACTAGATGGGACAGCAGTAACAATAGTGGGAGTGATCAAATATTTGAATCTTACTTTGCATGCATGTCCCAATGTCACTGTGTTGCAAGATGTGTCAGTGATAGATTTGCCACCACTCTTTGCCTTATGCTTGTCAAGGGACTTCACAGCTAAAATTGGAGGCTACTTATCTGCTTGATTGGTCACACATGTTGTTTAGAACCAGATATGGAACTAAGGCCACAATCAGATCTGAGCCTATTGCAAACTTTCACATTGAGCCTCATACTCCAAGCCAAATCAATGCCAACTGTTCAGCATTTGATCAAGAGGATTATCCAAGCACAGATGAAGCTGATACAAAGGTTGGAAGCATCCTAGATTTAACTCTTGATGAGTGGGCAAGCAAGGTACATGCTTTTGATCCCTACCAAGAAATAGAAGAGTATGAATTAGGAGTTTATTACATGCATGAAGAAAATCAGCTTATTCCTAGCATCACCAAATCAGACCATAAGGATGACAATGAGGTATGGCAGCTGTTCTTTGATGGATCAAGAAGTAGACAAGGTGTAGGAGGGGGAGCTATGCTTGTTTCACCTCAAGGCATCAAGTATTATTCATCTTTTAGATTTCAGTTTGCATGCTCTAACAACACTGCTGAATATGAAGCTTTGGTACAAGGATTGTATTGGTCAATTAAAAGAGGTATAAAAAATCTACAAGTCTTTGGTGACAGTGAGCTGATTGTTAATCAAGTTAGAGGACAACATGCTACCAAGAATGATCTACTCAAGTGTTACAAAAATAGGGTGTGGGACCTCATTGAATATTTTGAGGGCTTTAACATCAATTCCATCCCTAGGAAAGAAAACCAAGCTGCTGACAGGCTTGCAGTAGTTGGGGCAGCCTTTGATGTTGTTGAAAGTATCAAGAAAGATAAAGTACAGCCAAGCATTCATGTGATTGTAAGGCCATCAGTGCTATACAATAGTGTAAGTTGGCAAGAGTTTGAAAATGATCAACAAATCACCAATTTCTTGTAAGAAGAAGTGAGTTCTTAGCAAAAATAGGAAAAAATAGAACAGTAGTATGGTGATCAGGTGGTGCAGCTAAGAACCAACAAACTACCAAATGGACTTGTCACTTTAGAGTCCATTTTTAATCCTAATGATCAATTTAGGAAAGAGAAAGCAAATATCCAACTCAAGGGAGAAGATTCAATGCCCATCTTGGTTGGAGAAGGCAAGTCACTTTAAGTTGGTAAAGTGACAACTGAGCAAGAGAGGCATGATTTTATGCAACTGTGTCAAGAGCTCCCTGATATATTTTCTTGGAGCTATGAGGATTTGAAGGGTTTCAATCCCAAGCTATCTCAACACACTATTGAATTGGATCCAAATGCTAAACCCATCAGGCAGAAACAAAGGCCAGTCAATCCACACATGGAGCTTCTTATGAAGAAGGAATTGAATAAGTTAATAGAGGCAAGTATCATATTTCATATCAAGCATTCTAGTTGGGTTACAAACTTGGTTCCAGTTAGAAAGAAGAGTGGAGAAATCATATTGTGTGTAGACTTCAAAGATTTGAATAGAGCATCTCTCAAGGATCATTACCCACTTCCTTCTATGGAGTAGATTTTGCAAGTTGTTGTTGGCTCTGAGAGGTTTTCATTGCTAGATGGTTATTTAGGGTACAATCAGATCATGGTAAAAGAAGAGGATCAGTTCAAAACAACCTTTACAACTAAATGGGGGACTTATGCATATAGAAAAATGCCATTTGGGCTGTCCAACACTAGAGCTACCTTCCAAAGGGAAATGGATATGGCATTCAAGGGATTAATCAACAAAATGGTGCTGGTATATTTAGATGATATCACTATTTTTTCTAAAAATACAGTAGATCATCTCTTTCATTTGAGACAAGTGTTCCAAAGATGTAGAAGATTTGGGGTATCCTTGAATCCCAAAAAATGTATTTTTCTAGCTCATGAAGGAAAGCTCCTTGGCCACATTTTTTCCAAAAGAGGATTGGTAATTGATCCAGAGAGGGTTGAAGCAATAAAAGCACTACCATTACCAAGTCATAAGAAAGCCCTCCAAAGTTTCTTGGGAAGGATCAATTTTGTTCAGAGGTTTGTGCCAGATTTTACAGCCCTTGTCAAGCCAATAACTATGATGTTGAAGAAAAGCATGGCTTTCAAATGGATAGCAGAAGGTAAGGCTAGTTTTGAGGCAATCAAAGAGGCTATCTCACAAGCTCCAACCCTCATTAACCCAAATTTCTCTAAGGATTTTATCCTTTATGCATTTGGAGGTGATGATATAATCTCTGCAATTTTAGTACAACAGAACAAAGAAAAGGTAGAGAAGCCAATTTCTTTCTTAAGCCGAAGCCCTGGAGTACTATGAGGTGAGGTACTCTTTCATTGAGAAGCATGTTCTTGCAGTGATTAGGATCTTGAAGAAATTTAAGCATCTAGTTTCAAACAAGAAGGTTCAACTGTTGGTTTCTCATGTAGGAGTTAAGGACTTCCTCCTCAACAAAGATTTAAATGAAAAACGTGCAGGGTGGATTACTCGTGTCATGGAGTATGACATTGAGATCAAAGTCACCAAGCTGGTCCGAGGAAAGGGATTATGTGAACAGCTGGTTTTGAGTAAATTAGTAGAAGCAAGTGATGAGAAAGATGTTGTTTTAGCGTTGCAAGACAACCAAGAACAAGGAAATGTTCAAGAAGAGAATGATGGTGTCCTCACTCCTTGTTGGACCCAAGACATAATGCACTTCCTACACATAGGCTTATGCCCTCCAGAGATGAACAAAACCAAGAGAAGACACTTCAGATTGCAGGTTATCCCATATGCACTTGTTGATGGTGTTTTGTTCAAGAAGGATGTAAATGGAGTGTTGTTGAGATGCATTGAAACAAACCAAATTGATAGAACATTGGAAGAGTTCCATGGTGGGACAGTTGGAGGCCACTTTGCTCTAAGAGTGATAGCCCTCAAGATCATGAAGGCTGGATATCATTGACCCAAGGTATTTAGTGATTGTTATGCATGGATCAAGAGGTGCAAGAGTTGTGCTTTCTTCACAGGAAAGGAGAGATTAGCTGCCCTTCCATTGCACCCAATCTCAGTTGACCAGCCATTCATGCAATGGGGTTTGGACTTCATTGGATTCATTAACCCAAACTCAAGCCAAGGGCACAAGTGGATTCTAATAGCCACATATTACTTCACCAAATGGACTGAGGTAGTGGCACTTAAGGAAGCAAATGAATCTAGCATTCTAGACTTCTATGAGGGGATAGTAACCAGATTTGGTATACCTGCCACTATAATATCAGATAATGCCTTGGCATTCATAGGATCAAAGGTGACTAAATGGGCTGTCAAAAATGGGATTTATCTGAGCACTTCATCAAATTATTACCCTTAAAGTAATGGCCAAGATGAGTCTACAAACAAGAACTTGTTAAGGATCATCAAGAGGACTCTTGATGAAAATAAAAGGACTTGGCATACTAAATTGAAATCAACCTTATGGGCTGATAGGATAACTCCAAAGAGATCCACAGGTAATTATCCATTCAAGCTTGTTTATGTAAGAGATGCAATCTTGCCCATGTCACTTTAGTTGCCAACATTGGAACTCATGAAGCAATTGGAATTGTTGGAGTTTAAACCCATGGAAGTTAGATATAAAAAATTGATGGAGCTCTAAGAGATCAGAGAGCATGTAGCCCAAGCAATGGAGAAGGATCAAGCCTTGATCAAGAGAACTTTTGATAGGAAGGCTAAGGCTAGGACCTTCCAAGTTGGAGATCTAGTGTTGAAATGGGATGCAGACCGAGCAAATCTAGGAAGGCATTCAAAGTTTGATGCCATTTGGAGTGGCACCTACATGGTCACAAAGTGTAAGAATAGCAATGCCTTCCAATTGTCTACATTGGATGGCAAAGAACTGTAGATTCCAGTCAATGGAATCCATCTAAAGAATTGCTACTAGAAGGAAATCCCCACCTTGTATATATTAGCTTAGATTTTCATTCCTCCAAGTACTTGTGCACATTGTTTTTTGTAGCTTAGTTTCCATTTCCCTAAGTGCTTTAGCACAAGCTTCTTGTCCTAAGAATGAAATTTTGCAGGCCATGATCCAGATTAAGTGTTGTTCTACTCTCACACTTCTCCTCCTTGTAATTTTCTAATCAGTTGGGGGTACCAAGCAATATTTTTGATGACTCCATGCCCAATGGATTGCTTCAGGAAACTGGTAACTTCATCCAGCAGGTAGATGACCCCTCTGAGTCGCCAAAATTGTTATCCAAAATAAGCCCCTTGCTTATTTTGGGCTAACTCCCTTCATTCCTTCCTTCCTTGTGTCTCAGTCAAAATTTTGTATCTTTCAAGCACTCAAAACCTTCTAGAAATTGGTTCATTGGATAGAGCATCTTCTCATCTTTCCTAACTCCTTGTATTTTCAAGTTATGGCTTAGCAGAGTTTTGGAGGGAAATTTTCCCATGGGAGGCATGCCAACCAATCAGAATGTGCCACGTCATCAGTGGAATGGCAGGGGCGGAGGTAACTTAGAAAATTTTCATCAAATATTGACGAGGCGCACAATGAAATTTTTTGGCCCAAAAGCCCACCAGCCAATCATAACACGCCATGTGTCTTTGAAGCACCGGGTGGTAGGAGAGTGGAAGGAAATTTTCCTTTTCACCAAGCAATGGAAAATATTGAAATGAAGGCCCAACCACGATGGCCCGTGCAATTAGTAGCTGCCATGTGTCCATGCGGTCGGAAAAAAACCTTAAGGCAGGCCCATAGAGGAGAAAGAGCTGATTAAGATCCATGCCAATGACAAGGCGCCATGTGTCCCATTCAGGGAAATGGTCAGAGTCAAAGGAAAATTTGGAAGCATGCCCCTCGAGGGCCAATAAGAACATGCCACATGTTCTCGAAGCGTCGAGCCGATGGAAACTTTTTGGAAAATTTTCCAAAGACCGAAAAGGTGTAAAAGGTAAGGGAAAGGATCGTGACCAATCAAAACTTGTCACGTGTCATCAGAGTTTCAGGCGGTGGAGATTTTTGGGGAAATTTTCCCAAAGTCAAAAAAGAGGGAAATTTTGAATTTTCAGCCCACCAATTCAAATTTGCCCTAGTTTTGCCCTAAATCTTCAGAAGGGCATAACTTTTGATCCAGAGCTCAGATTTTCACGTTCTTGGTGTCATTGGAAAGTTGGTGAAATTATCTACACAATAAAGGGTTCAATTTTGTGTTTTGGTGAAGATTAGAGAGAGAAAAATGGAAAATGCCTCTATCTTGGGGAAAAGAAACAGAACTAACATCTCAACCACCATTTTGATGAACTATGGCTCGCATTCTTCTCCAAAGATGGTCAAAAACATTGGGAATGAATTTTTAAGGGAACCCATGTTGTTTTAATACATTTTGGTCAAGTGGTGAAGCATCCTTTCACATTTTCCCACATTTATTCTTCCCAGGCCCAAATTTTCATTGTTAAAAGCCAAATTTGGCTCATTTTGTAAGGGTTGGACATTTTTATGTTTTCAGACTCCCTCTTTCACCCTAGAAAGTGATTTTGTGGAATATCAAACCTCTTCCAAGACTGTAACATTTTTTTTTCCTCTCTGCTGTTGTAATGCATGTATTTTTGATATTGAAAATGACAATGCAAGCTCTGTGAATGAGTTTCAGTCCTCTTCTTGTGTTGTTTGATTCATTTCTGATCTTTCATTACATTTTATCAGTTTTTGCATGATGTTTGCTACATTTCTGTGATTTGTGTCGATTTGCAGAAGTAAATGTTCACCACTCCTTTGGTGTATCACCTTATTAGTCTTAGTTTTATTTCATTGCATCGTATCTCTGTCCCCTTGGAACTTAGAGTAGGATATAGTAGTAAACCTCTACAATTTGCAAGAATACATCTAATCAAAGGAGTTGAGGAACGACCTCTAATTTGGAGACTCTTTTCCCATTTTTACAAGTCCCACACTTGGGGGAAAGATTCAATGTTGTGCAATCACACTTTGGATGCTCAATATCAAACTAGAAATCGATAAACATCCGAGGGGAAGTGCTGTTGATTTGCACTAACATTTATAATAACATATTCCTTTACCCATATGGTTGTGTTCACCCCTTTGATGTCTTTTCAAATTATTTATTTTAACCCCTTTTGTATTAGTGTTTGATCATTTTGCTTAGTGCTAACCTCTTATCATTTAGTGGATTTGGTTTATGGATTGTTTGTTTATGCTAATGAGGGATTTGAGGCACCTAATCTTGGATTAGATGAGCCCAAATGCCCCTTCTAAATACCACATCTTTCCCAAACTCGGATTTGGGAAATATGTTCCATTTAGGAGGAGTAAAATGCAAGCAAAGGAAAATTTTCCCTTAAAAAGAGACCCTAGGCCCTATCTAGGGGTGGATGGGCTCTTTTCAAGGAAAATTGAGCTCATTTTCCCATTTTCCTCTCTTTCAACCACCTCCAATGATGGTTCTTGGTTTTGGGGTTTATTTTGGGATATGGAGATTTCCATGATTGCCTTGATTATTTTTTCTTCTTTTGAATTTGGGGTGTATTTTTGGGAAAGTTTCATTAGTGGAATCTTGGGTGGAGGGTGATACTTGTCACCCTCCCATTTTCTTATTTTGGCTCTCTCTCTATAATATCCCTCATGTTGAAGGGATTGAGGTAATTTTTTGCTCATTTCTTTAGTGGAGGTTTCTTTGGGAGATTGGAATCAAGAAGAAACAAATTGTGGACAAGTTTGGATTTGGGATTTTATTATTTCTTGTGAGGTAGGATTTTGTTTGTTATTTTAATTATGAAATTGCATTACTTCATGGTGAAAATTGTTGTGTTTGAAAGCATTGTAATTATGTTTGATTTTATGTTTTCTCCATCCACCCTTAAGGGGAGTGGATTTGAGAGTGTGTTGGGAAGAGGGAGGAATCCCTTTCATTCTCACCCTCATTGTTTGATGGACAAGCTTGATGGGTTTATACTTCCCCCTATATTTGGTTTGTAGTAGGAGTTTATTTCCATTTGGCTTAGAAATCACCTCCTATCTTCACTCAAGGAAACTTATAAGTTTGAAAACCCTTGATGGAGAGGGTCATGAAGAGATAAGGGTGAAAAATGGAGAGATAAGGGGAGATAAATGGAGTGATAAGTAGATTTGGAGGCTTTTGTTTTGGAAATACTTGGTTATTTATATTTTGAAAAAAATGGGATATCTTCATCCTCTCTTCCCATGAAAATTAGCAAGGAGATTTTCAAATTTTTGTGACTACTTATTATGTTTTGGTTATGATGGAAAATTGCAAGATTTGTAATAATGTGTTCCTTCCTGTAGACACAAAGTCACACACTTGGGTACATTTCTAGGTCATAAACACATATTAACATTCATATGATTCATAAGAAAGAAAACTAGTAATTGACAATTGTCCTTGGCCTATTTTATTGTTTCATGTTTTTTATATGGTCTTACACACCCTACAAACCAATCGGTATTTTACTTATTTATATTTTATGGCTCTAAACACCAAAGCACCGGTCGGACCGGGAGTGCACTGGAGCCTCTGTACCCTTTGGGCACCCCTAACCCTTTTCCACCTTACTTGCTTCTTTTGGGTCTCTTTTATCTTTTGGGAACCTTTTTCACTTATGGGTCAGCCTTCCAATTGTCAATTACAAAATTCAAACAAGGGAATCATATAAATACATATTTATGTGATTAAAATAAAGGACCAAGCACTAAACATTACATAGCATCACCTAAGTGTGCATTTAAAATTCACCTAAAGCACTCCAAAGGCATCCATATAGCAATTCACTCAAGGGACAAGGGCTACAACTCTGCATACACAACATAGGAAGGGGAATTTCATTATTCCATCCATACATTCTATTACATTGCTACATCTAGATACAACTCACTATCAATTACACTTACACAAGGGCATCCTAGGGCACAGTTCTTACACACGCTGACCAGAACTAAACAGAGTCTAATATGTAGTGAAACACTCAATCGTAAGTTCACTCTTGGGGTGGCCATTGGGGTTAGTCCAACTCCCCATTCTGCATCTTTATTTTTTTGATTTGATGTGGTTTATGGGATTTTATAGGTGATATCTATTTTATAGGTTATAGGTACCCTTGGCGATCAAATAATGACACACATGTGATCAACAGGGAATATTTGTGACACTTGTGTGACACTATAAAAATCAGATTTTGACCATTTATGCAGTCATGGGCACCCAGTAGAAGTCTCCAACACTCAAGTGTCCATGTCCTTCAATAGCGCCATGTACAACATCATTCATAAGCTCCAAAATTTATCCTAAGTATTTACGACACTTTGTTAACCTCCTATTCAATACCTTTCCCAATCCGAGCACTTCCGGATCAAGCATAAATCATATAAGTTTTTCTATCTCCCTCTCTTACTTAGGGTTTCATATTTTAAATCTTACTTTGCTTGTGTCATTTCTTTATTTTATCATTTATACATCAGGTAGTCTACAAATATTTATATTTAATTCAAATTATATTAAATCATTTGGTGAACCCATTCCTTGCATGTGCATTGTCGATCCTTCATGGCTTCACATGCCTTTGATTTTAATGCTTCCCCATTCTATACCCAGGTTCAAATTTGTAATATCCTTATTAAGTGTGTCCTAGTTGATCCTATATTTGGTCTTAATGTCTATAATCTTTATTTCTTCGTCAAATATAACTTTTTACTACTCATCTCAATCCATCTACTCTTTGTATCTGTGGATTTGATAATACACCTAAGCAAGTGTTGGGCACAATCTCTCTTCCCCTTACTATGGGATCTTGCACTCTTAATGTTTTATGTCATGTTATGCCTCATGATGTTCCTTATACTATCCTTCTAGGCCATCCTTGGTTACATGTTATGCATACACTTATTTTTACCCATTCCAATACACACAATGCACTTGCTCCACCTTATTATATGGATATTGTTATAGTAGATTCCACACCTCATGTTGTTACTCCTTGTGATATTCCTCTTATACATGATTCTCATGACATTACCTATATTATACATCCTTCTCCTCTTGGGGTGCACCTGTTGGTCGTCAAATAGGACTTCACGAAGAGCAACATTCAGGGGACAAGAATTCCCTCCTCTTTAATGGGAGAGCTTCCCTTATTCAGAAACGAACCTATTTACACATATACAAAACATGATTTTCTTGTGGAACTTGGATATTTACAAAAGTTTTTTCTATAAGGATCATCAATTACAAAAGGACTGAGGAATGAGAAAATGAGAACGAGCAGAAAGGCACCATTTAGAATTATAGATGACAAATTAATTCTTTATGCATGCGAAGGTACAGTGAATTGAAACAAGATCATTTGTATCATACTAATAAGATGAAATTTGAAAGACAAAAATTTCTATCAATAACATCTGCAAGAATACAAAGCTTCTTAATATAATATAGACAAATGATCTTAACAAGATTAAATGAAAATATTAGGGATAAAAGAGATCAGATAGACGAAGAATGAAAAGCCCTTCTATATTGATTTCTTTATGATTTATTTACACTTTCAGAAAATAAGCCAAGTTCTTCCTCCTTCAAAATGGCGAGGAGAGGCCATTATATAGTTTACAATTCAGTTACTCTCGGTAACTACTTCTTTTAACTAAATATTAGTTAAGGATTGCCAATCGCAATACCTCAACTTATTACAATAAATCCGAGAAAAAGAATTGGAAGAGAAGAGAGGAATAAGGAGAAGAAGAGCAGTGCTTATGGTCGGGAGGGACCCATTGACTTCAAAATCCACTGCCTGAATCTCTTCAACGCCTCGGCTATGTCTCTGCCACGTGGGACTGACGTGTTGGCTGTAGACTGGGTCCAAAATCTGAGGCACTTCTCCATTTCCTTATCAAACTCGACATGAGTATGATAGTCTTTATTTGCTTCTTCAATAGCAGATTGAAGAGAGCAGATCTCCTTCATGTTGGTAGTAATTCGGAGGGCAAAGCTGCAAGCTAGACTTGGGAAGGAATTGCAGAGGAAAATGGATACGCACGCAAGAATTTAGATTGCAAAGGTTCGAGAAAAAGATAGCAAGAAAGCAGTGTGTAAAACGCATAGGGGGTTTTCTCGTTATATAGCCGTTTAGGAGAGAGAAAGGCAATGAATGCGTATTTAATACATACCTACCAAATTGAATAAGCAAGATATTCGGGTAGAGCGGGAAAAATTAGTACGAATGGCAATTGGTTCATTTGGGACATGTGGGACGTGAAAGCGCGAAGTACGCGGCTCGGCCGATTCAGTGAAGCGGGGAAAAGACACACAAATGCTCTTGGAACACGCGGGACAAAATTACGTGAAGTACGCGGCTCGGCTGATTTGGGCGAAGCGGGGAAAAGACACACAAATGCTCTTGGAACACGCGGGACAAAAATATGCAAATTACGCGGCTCGGCCGAATCGAACGAAAATGGAACAATTGGTCCGGGTGAACTTGGGACATTTGGGACATGTGGGACGTGAAAGCGCGAAGTACGCGGCTCGGCCGAATTAGACGAAAATGGAACAATTGGTCCGGGCGAACTTGGGACATTTGGGACAAAAGTTCGATGGGCCCAAAAGAACAGACTTCGGGTGAACCGGCCGATCGGGGAACAGAGGGCCCAATTGAACTTGGGACACGTGGGACAAAAATGTCCGACAGGCCCGAAAAACACACAAAATGACCCAAAAACGCAGATTTCTCAATTTCTTTGGCATTTCACATTATCAGTACAACAGAGAAAACACTTAAACTCAAAATTTTAAATTTTCACTTTCTTAAGAGCAGGGGAATTTTGAGTGGACAACAGCTGGCTCCTTCTGGGGATGACTTGGCATAAATTCAAGGAATGAGACAAGGTAAGAACTTAGACAAACTCGGGGAAGTAGACCAGTACCTTATCCATTGGGCAACGGAGTCATCGAATCAAACCAATACAGAGGACAACACACCAAAACAAAGGGAAAGAAAAACAAAACACTGTACAGAATATACAAAGGACTCCCTAATCACCTATGACTTGAACAATTTCAGGTACTACCCACTATAAGGAAGTGGGAGAGAAGAACCATCCATATAATCAAGGTAAAAAGAATTCTTACTAGCAAAGTGCCTGATCTTGAAAGGTCCGAGCCAAAGGGAATCAAACTTGCCATGGCTGCCACGAGGTTCATGCCTTTTATCCCACAACAAAACAGTGTCTCCAACTTAGAAATATCTCGAACTCGGCTTTCTTATCAAACAGGACCTTAACTTTCTGTTGATGAGCAGATATCTTATCAGTAACTTCCAATCTATCCTCATTCAACTTGTGAAGGTACATTATTCTCTTATCCAAAGCATCATTGAAACTGGTATCTTCAATGGCCTTCATTAGATGCAAGGCTGGCAGCTCCACTGTTACTGGCAATTGAGCTTCTACTCCATATACCACTTGAAAAGGAGACATTCCAATGGCTCTCTTAGGTGTGATCCTGTCTACCCAAAGAGCATCATAGAGTTTCTTGTGCCAGTTTCGTTGAGACTCATTGACTAATTTCCTTATTATGGTCACCAGATTTTTATTAGTGGATTCTACTTGTCCATTTCCCTAAGGATAGTAATCTGAAGAGTGAGCCAGAGAGATGCCATATCCATAACAAAAATCCATCATATCAGTTGAAGGAAAATTCGAAGCATTATCTATCACAATCTTGTTTGGTACACCATACCTTACCAAGATGTTTTCTTTGATGAAACTGCACACCACTTCAGAAGTAGTACTCTTTACTGGAATGGCTTCTACCCATTTTGTGAAATAATCTATAGCAGTTAATACATGAGTATGACCAGCACTAGAAGAGGGATTAAGTGTTCCAATGAAGTCCAAACCCCACTGTTGAAAAGGTTCTTCAATTACAACTGGCTTAAGAGGCAAAGAGGCCAATTTGGGTCTACCCACGAAAGTCTGACAAGCCTCACATTTATCAACCCACTTGGATGCATCTCTGAACAAGGTAGGCCAGTAATATCCTCCATGAAGTATCTTATGAGCAGTGACGGTTGATGAGTAGTGCCCTCCGCATGCTTGATCATGAAAAGCTGAGAGTAGCTTTTTCTGTTGTTCCTTGTCCACACATTTCAAAAACCTTCCATCTAACCCACGTTTGAACAAGGTGTTTTCCCACAACACATATTGCACTGACCTTAGTTTAACAGTCCTCTTTTCTTTGGCAGTCAAATGAGAGGGGCATTCTCCATAGGTGAGAAAATGGGTGATATCAGCATACCATTCGTCAACTGAGCTAAGAAACAGAACGGTAGGAAGACCAACTTTATCTTCCAGTAACTCATGTCTAGCTCCTTCAGCGATGAGTTCACAAAGGCCTTTTCCACGGACGAGCTTGGTCGGTTTGATGTCAATATCATATTCTTGGACCTTGGCCACCCAGTTCCCTCTCTTGGATCCAAATTCCTGTTGTGTGAGAATTGACTTAACAGTTGTATCTGGTACCAACACCATGGAGTGAGAATTAAGAATGTAAAACGAAAGCGCTTAATGACTTTAACCACCGCAAAAGCATGTTTTTCCATCTTAGACTCTATCAAGTTTTCCCCTCACCATGATGACACTATTCTTTGGTAGATTTTGCACTCTTCTACCCATTCTAATTCCACCACCATGGCATGGTCTCTCTCGCATCATCACATAGATCCCCCTTACTTTCACACTTGGGGGCATAGAACTCTCCCCACCTCCTAATCAGCAATTGTCTATCCCTATTATTCACATACACATTATAGACACAAAAAATTGGTCACACTCTCCTTAGTCCCCCGTCAAATAAATACCTTGAACGCATCCACCTAGCCATGGCCCCCTTCACCCCACTATAATATTAATTTAATTAATTTAATTAAATTAATTCATTATCCTCACCATATTTATTATTTAAATATCCTAATTGAGATAATGCCCACATATCCACCTCATCTAGCCACCTCACCCTAAGACCTATTCTTAGTAAGTTTCCATAACTAACTAAGACCTACCCAAACCCTAAAAATCAATGCCTACATTCCCTCTAACCACATTCCCGCATGTTAGAAGGAAGCTTCCAGTCTAATCCATGGGTAAATGAAACGAGATCCTAGAAAATCAAGGGGATCTACCTAGTTTAGTAAACCTAGGAAATCCCACCCTAATCGACACTCGGTTACCCTTAACTACCACCGGTTAAGCCAAAACCACCATCGGTTACCATTTAACCCCAAAACAACCTTATTTCGGGGTTGGCACATTTTTTTGGAGGGTTAGCACATTTCTGAGAAAGAGAGAGATCTTCTGAGAACAAGTGACGAAACCAGAGCTGCATGCAAGCAGAACCAACATCCGTACAAGCATCAGAACACCCATAGCCAACACTCAAAGCAATCACATAGCCACCTGCCTTCACGGGAGCATCCGGGAAGCTCCAGACTACACCAAGTCCATTTGATCACCCACCATTACCAACCAAGCATCAAGCTCATACAAACAGAAGTCGATAACCTACATTGGTCCCTTGTCATTTGAATAGGTCCTTCTACAGTTGTTATTAGTTTCTTCTTTCATTTCCATTTCCCAATATTTTATCTCCATGTAAAACCAACCACTTCTTTACCCACACCATTGAACTATCCATACCCACAATTTCATCATTCATGTGCATCTCTAGGATCCATACGAACCTCGTCATTGCCCTTCCACCTTCATTTAACCCCGGATCTATCACCCAGCCAAGCTTTATTGAGTTTCCTATACCCCGACCATACCGACACCGATCACCTATAACTGTCACCGGTTAACCTAAACCGACATCGGTCTCTGTGTCTTTTATCAAGAACCCAGATCAGAGCCTGAAACTACCACCAAATACCCTAAACTACCTAGAAACCTTACCTTGACCAATAATAGTATCCTGATAGTGACCTTGACCTTCAGATTCAATCATAGCCTAGCCTGTTGTGAATGAATTTGCTTATTGTAGATGAATGAGATACCTAAATAATTTTTACTACAGTAGGATTTACTTTATTACCAGCATTAAGTTGTTTTAAAACAGTTGATTGATAGCCTTCCGAGAAGTACCACACTTCTATGACCGTTTGTTGCAGCTCACAGCACCCCGGATGCGAGATCGGGCTTCTAGGTTGATCACTCTAGCATCCAGTGTGATTGCACAACATGGAAACCTCTCTCTCCAAGTGTGGGACTTGAGGAAACCGAGAGAGGAATCTCCATATCAAAGGCTGGTTCCTCAAACTCCTCTGATTTAGATCTATATTTGCACAACTACAGAGGTTCAGATCCTAATCCTACTCTAAATTGCAAGGAGACAGGGATAGAAGTGCAAAAATTGAAACTAACTAAAGATGGTGATGCACCAAAAGGAGTGGTGAATATTTTTGTCATGCAAATAGACACAAACCAAAGATTGCAACATAAAACATACATAAATGATAAGATATAATTTAGGATCTCGAAATGAAGCAAATAATACAAACAAAGGATGAAACCCATTCACAAAGCTTGCATTATCATTTCCAATGTCAAAACCATCGCATTACAACCTCGTAGAGGTAGAAAACTATTACAATCTTTGAAGAGGTCGATTTCTTGTAACAATCACTACTGGAGGTGAAAGAAGAAGATTGCTATGCCAAAAGTGTTCCACCACTTTAGAAATGAGCCAAATTGGCTTTTACATGCATGGGTCGAGCCTGTGAGAGAGAAACATACAAAACATGGGAGCCCATTCCTCATTGACGCAAATGCATTAAAACAGCATGGGGACCTTACAAACCCATACCCTATCATTTTTGACCGAATTGGAGGAGAATGCGACCCATTTTGCATTAAATTTGGTCGCTGAAATGTCACTTCTGGCCATGAACACGCATTAGAGCCATTTCTTAACTTTCTCTCTCCAGACTAAACCAAAATTCAAGATTGACCTAGAATCATGTAGATAATTTTATAAGCTTTCCAATGATATAAAGAACGTGCAAATCGAGCTCTGGATCGAAAGATATGGCGATCTGAAGATTTAGGGCACAAAACAAGCAAAAATGGGTTTTGAAATTTTTTTCCCGCGCTCCGCCACCTGGACGACACGTGTCGGGCGCTGATTGGATGAGCAATTCTCTCTCCTTCCCTTACCCATGGGTTTTCCTTGAAAGTTTTGACTTTTTGTAACTTTGGAAAATTTCCCATTTTTTCCCCACATCCCCGCCACTTGGGACACGTGGCATGATCTGGTTGGAGGACAGGGGCGGGGCATCCTTTACCTTTTAGTTTTTGGCCAAAACTTTTGCCAAATTCTCTAATTCCTCCCCGAGCTCCACACTCCCCTTCTCCTTAGGACACGTGTCCTCTTTTTATTGGCTCGGGCCAATGCTTCAAACCTTGCCCTTTGAAATTTTGGACGTTTTCCCTTGTGACACGTGGCATTTCTTGATTCGTCGCGGGCCTGCCGGCTTTTCGCCCTCGCGTCCCTTTGGCCCGGTTGTCCCAAATTGTTTGGGACAAATTCCTCCGATCCACCCAAAATGGGCTTCCCTGTCCCTCTTTGAGGTGAAGACACGTGGCGTGATTTGATTGGCTCTCGGCTCCTTTCGGCTTTCCGCATCCCACGCGTCCCTTTGTCCCAACTGTCCCCAAAGTGTGAAAGTTCTCCATTTCCAAATGGGCCGATCCGGTGGTTCGCGCCCTTCGCATCCTCACGGCCCAAATGTCCCAACTGCTTCTCGCACAACAGCTTAGTCAATTTTTTCCTTCGACCGGTTTCCTTTTCGCGTCCGCGCGTCCCAACGGCCCAAATGTCCCTAATCGTTCCAATGCTGCGGGACCGCCTGGAGGCTTTTGGCCGATTCGCACCTCGACGTCCCAACTATCCCAAGGACCGCCTGGACTAGGACTTAGCCAATTTTCATGATTTTTCTGGCCCAAGCTTGTTTTTTGCAACTTTTTCACCCTTTTTAGAACTTGCTCTTTTCTTCTTGGACAGAGAGTTAGAAAAAGGCCGAGGGGACCCTAAACATGATTTTTGCCTGAATCAATCTATTTGCCCGGGACTTGAGTATTCTGATGCATGTTATCAAATTTACCCTGCGGGGTGAATTTTGGATAACAATTTGGTGACTCAATGGGTTACCCGCCTCGCTAGGTAGAAGATACCAGCTTGCTTCTCAAGTAGTCCATTGGGCATGGAGTCATCAAGATATTCTCGTTTAGAACCCCAACCGACTTAGAATGTGTAAGGAGGAAGATGGAATATCACCTGATGGAAGCAAGGACTGCAAAACATCTCCATGGACAACAAGCTGTGCCAAAGCACTTAGGGAAAACAAAACTAACCTACAACAAAACAATGTGCACAAGCACTTGGAGGAATGAAAATCTAATCTAATATTTACAAGGTAGTGAATTTCCTCTAGAAGCAACGCTTGAGATAGATTCCATTTGACTGGAATCTACAGTTCTTCACCATCCAATGAGGCCAATTGGAAAGCATTGTTGTTCTTGCACTTCATGACCATGTATGGGCCACTCCAAATGGCATCAAATTTTGAATGCCTTCCCGGTTTTGCTCTATCCACATCCCATTTCAACACTAGATCTCCAACTTGAAAAGATCTATCCTTGGCCTTCTTATCAAAGGTCTTCTTGATCAAAGCTTGATCCTTTTCCATTGCTTGGGATGCCTGATTTTTGATCTCTTGCAGCTCCATCAACTCTGCATACCTCACCTCCATGGGCTCAAACTCAAGCAACTCCAGCTGCTTCATGAGTTCCAATGTTGGCAACTCAAGTGACATGGGCAAGATTGCCTCTCTTCCATAGACAAGTTTGAATGGAGAGTTACCTGTGGATCTTTTGGGAGTTATCCTATCAGCCCATAAGGCTGATTTCAGTTTGGTATGCCAAGACCTCTGATTCTCGTCAAGAGTCCTCCTAATGATCCTCAACAAGTTCTTGTTTGTAGACTCGGCCTGGCCATTACCTTGAGGGTAATAGTTTGATGAAGTGCTTAGGTAAATACTGTTCTTGACAGCCCACTCAGTCACCTTAGATCCAATGAATGCCAATGCATTATCGAGATTATTCAGAAAGCAGTACACCAAATCTGGTTGTTATCCCCTCATAAAAGTCTAAGATGCTAGACTCATTTGCCTCTTTGAGTGCTACTGCTTCTATCCATTTGGTGAAGTAGTCCGTGGCTGTCAAAATCCATTTGTGCCCTTGGCTTGAATTGGGATTAATGACTCCAATGAAGTCCAAACCCCATTGCATGAATGGCTGGTCAACTGAGATTGGATGTAATGGAAGGGCAGCAAGTCTCTTTTCCCGTGAAGAATGCACAATTCTTACACCTCTTGATCCATGCATAGCAATCACTGAAGATTTTAGGCCAATAATAACCAGCCTTCATGATTTTTAGAGCTGTCACTCTTGGTGCAAAATGACCACCAGCTGGTCCACCATGAAACTCTTCCAACACCCTTTGAATCTGATTTGTGCTAATGCATCTCAAAGAACACTCCATTCACATCTTTCTTGAACAAAACTCCATCAACAATGGCATACGGGACAGCCTGCAATCTGAAGTGTCTCCTTTGGGTCTTGTTCATCTCTGGAGGGCATAGGCATGTGCCTAGGAAGTGTATAATACCTTGGGTCCAACAAGGAGTGGGGGCAGCATTGTCTTCTTCTTGATCGCCACTTGGCTCATGGCTGTCCCGACTATCAAAACAGCCTCTTCTTCATTGCATACTTCTTTTGCTTCCCAAAACCAGCTGCTCACACAATCCTTTCCTCTTACCAGCTTGGTGATCTTGATCTCAATGTCATACTCCATGACACGGGTGATCCAACCCGCCCTTTTCTCATTCAAATCCTTGTTGAGGAGGAAGTCCTTAACCCAAAGATGTGAGACCAAGCAATCGGACCTTGTTGTTTGAGACTAAATGCTTGAATTTCTTCAAGCTTCGACACGCAAGTACATGCTTCTCAATAAAAGAGTACCTCACCTCATAGTCATCTAGGCTCGGGCCAAGAAGGCAATTGGCTGCTCATCATTATCCTTGTTTCTCATTGTACCAAAATGGCAGTAAATAGTGTCATTACCTCCAAATGCATAGAGGATGAAATCCTTGGAGAAGTCCGGTTGATGAGAGTTGGTGCTTGAGAGATGGCTTCTTTGATTGCTTCAAAACTCTCCTTGCCTTTTGCTGTCCACTTGAAAGCCATGCTCTTCTTTAACATTTTGGTGATGGGCTTGACAAGGGCTGCAAAATCTGGGACAAACCTCCGAACAAAGTTTATCCTTCCCAAGAAACTCTGAAGGGCTTTCTTGTGGCTTGGCAATGGTAGTGCTCTTATGGCTTCAACCCTCTCTAGATCAATTGCTAATCCTTCTTTGGAGACAATATGGCCAAGGAGCTTTCCTTCATGTGCAAGAAAGATACACTTCTTAGGATTCAAAGACACTCCAAATCTCCTGCACCTCGTGAAGACTTGTCTCAAATGAGAGAGGTGGTCTGCTGCATTTTTGGAAAAAATAGTGATATCATCAAGGTAAATCAGCACCACATTGTTAATCAAACCTTTGAATGCCATGTCCATTGCCCTTTGGAAGGTAGCACCAGCGTTGGATAGCCCAAATGGCATTTTCCTGTATGCAAAAGTTCCCCATTTGGTTGTGAAGGCTGTCTTGAACTGGTCCTCTTCCTTCACCATAATCTGATTGTAGCTTGAGTAGCCATCAAGTAGTGAAAACCTCTGAGCCAGCCACAACTTGCAAGATTTGCTCCATGGAAGGGAGTGGGTAATGGTCCTCGAGAGAGGCTCTATTCAAGTCTCTCAAGTCAACACACAATCTGATCTCTCCACTCTTCTTTTTCTCGATCGAACTAAGTTGGCAACCCAACTAGAATGCTTGATTGGGAATATGATCCTTGACTCAATCGCCTTGTCCAATTCTTTCCTCATGAGAGGCTCCATGTGTGGATTGACCGGTCTTTGTTTCGCCCGATGTGCTTAGTATTTGGATCCAATTCAATGGTATGCTGAGCTAAGTTGGGATCAAACCTTTCAAGTCTTCATAGCTCCAAGCAAACACATCGTGGAACTCTTGACACAAATTGTATGAACTCATACCTTTCTTGTTCACTTGTCATCCTTCCAATTTGCAATGGTTTGTTCTCTTCTACCAAGATGGATACCGAATCCTCTCTCTTGACCCGAATGTTTGCTTTCTCCTTTCTAAACTCGATCATTGGGGTTAAAAATGGACTCCAAAGTGATAAGTCCCTTGGGCAGCTTGTTAGTTCTTACTGTACTACTTGGTCACCATATTGTTGTTCCAACTTTTCTTGATTCTGGCCGAGAACTCACTTCTTTCGCAAGAAATGGATGATTTGCTGGTCATTTTCAAACACTGCCAACTAACATTGTTATCCGGCATCAAGGCCTCACAATCACGTGGATGTTTGGTTGTACCTTGTCTTGTTGAATGCTTTCCACAATGTCAAAGGCTGCCCCTACATCGCGCAAGCCTCGCAAAGCAGCTTGATTCTCTTCCTAGGAATGGATTTGATGCCAAAACCTCAAAATCTTCCATGAGGTCCCACACCCTCGTTCTCAGTAGCACTTGAGTAGATCATTCTTGGCAAAGCATGTTGTCCCTTGACCCGATTTACAATCAATTCACTGTCACCAAAGACTTGCAAGTTCTTTATTTTCTTCTTGATTGCCCAATGCATCCTCGCACCAAGGCTTCATATTCAGCAAATGTTATTGGAGCATGCAAACTGAAATCTAAAAGCTGAATAGTACTTTACTCCTTGAGGTGAAACAAGCATGGCTCCACCTCCTGCACCTTGTCTACTCCTTGATCCATCAAAAAATAGCTGCCATACCTCATTGTCATCCTTGTGGTTTGGCTTGGTGATGCTAGGAATAGGCTGATTTTCTTTGTGTATGCAATAGACCCCTAGCTCGATTCTTCCACTTCTTGATAAGGATCAAATGCATGTACCTTGTTTGCCCATTCATCAAGAGTTAGATCCGGGATGCTTCCAACCTTAGTGTCAGCTTCATCAGTGCTTGGGTGATCTTCTTGATCAAATGCTGAGCAATTGGCATTAATCTGACTTGGAGTGTAAGGCTCAATATGGAAGTTTGCATAGGTTCGACCTGATTGTAGCCTTAGTTCCATACCTTTCTCAACAAAGCATGTGTGACCAATCGCAGACAAATATCCCCAATCTTGGCTGTGAAGTCCCTCGACAAGCATAGGGCAAAGAGTGGTGGAAGGTCTATGATCGATACATCTTGTAAAACAACAACATTTAGACATGCATGCAAGGTAAGACTCAAGTTTCTAATCACTCCAACTATTGCTACGTTGTCCCATCTAGCCGCACTACCCTTTGGATATTGTTTCATACCGGAGCCCTAGCCGATCAGCCTATTTGTTTAGGCATTACCGAGCTACTTGCCCCTGAGTCTATCATGCAATTGTGCACTAGCTGATTTCCAATGATCAATGAAACATGAAAGGAGGGGGCTTCAACATTTTACCTGCTGTCCTCCATGATTTCCCTCAGCCGGGCAGCATTTGTAAGCACTTTGTCTTGCATCCGAACTTGCTGATTCAAAGTTTGGCCACCCTTCATGGCAGCTTGCAGCAGATCTCTTTGGCCTGGGATAGATAGGGATTCCCACATTGATATATTGACATTTGTCTTCTTCATCTGATCAATGATGTTGAATGGTGATGAAGGATCTCTTTGTTGTCCCTTGGTTTGCACATTCACTCCTTGCATGTGGGCAGCAACAATTGGTATTTGAGTTGGCCTAGGGGCTGTTCTTGGCTGCCCTTGTGCATTTGAAATTGGATTTTGCTTGCCAATCATTTGTGGAGCCATGGAAGGTTGTGGATTGGTTGGGGCTAATGGCTGTTCTTCACCCAAATTCCTCCTTTTTGACCTTGTGTTGGCTGCAACACCTTGAGAAACTACCTGGTTCATGCCACAAAATCCTCTCGCTTGCCAATTTACCAATGTGGTGTCATTTGGGGCTGATTGCTATTGGAATGTTTCTTGTTGTTGGTTGTTTCTCGACTACCCTCACCCTCCACACCAAAGAGTTGTCACCATTAGTGCTTGATTCAAAGCACCATCAAGCACATGGATTGGTTATGAGGCTCATTGCATGGAAAACACCAATCATACTCCCGGGCAATGTTGTTTTGTGTTGGCACCAATGCCTTAGAGGCAGATATGGCATTTGGATTATAGGGCTGAAATGGTCTATCGCGGGAGAGGCCTTGTTTGATTCATATTTGCAGCGGGATTAGGTGGCCTTTGTGGTTGGTATGGCTGCCTATTAGGCCGAGCTTGGGGTTGATAAGAAGGTCTAAAACCTTGGGCTCGCTGCGCTTTTGAGAGTAACCAGCTCATTGCCTAGGTTTTGCAATTGCTTCATGACTTCAAGCTCATTTGGGGCACTTGGAGATGAAGTGGAAGCTTCATTTGAACTCGATTTCTAGGGGTGGGAGAAGGAGCCAAATTAGGTGCTTGATTGGTGTTTGGACTCTCTAAACTTGGAAACAATGGCATGGGAGGTCTAGGGGCAAGTTTGCCACTTTGATCAAACAATTTTCAGCCCTAATGGCAATGCTATAAGCCATAGGGATAGTTATGCCTCCCATGGACTGAATCAACATAGAAATATCAGAATTTAGAGCTTTGAGATAGTAGAGAAAAGCACCTTCGCTGTCGTTGGCCCGACCGCCACCGGAATTCTCTCCCAAGTCTTTTGAAATCTGAAGTTGAAATCGGTCACCGCTCATTGGGAGCTCTCGATGGTTGTCACCTGCTCCAAAAGAGACAAGTTGTCTCCTTTTCTCCAAATTGCTCATGAAGTGCTATACATAGTTGATTCCAATTTGTGATAGAACCAGCTCCAAGGCTCCTAAACCATTGCAATGCTTTTACCCTTGAATGAAGATGCCAAGAACTTGATGTACCACTTGCATCTCATTGATTTCATGGATCGCACAAAGGTTAGCAATATCTTTAACATGATCACCTAGAGTAGTCCGATTTTCTCCAAAGTGAAGTAGGGAATGTTCTTCAAGGCTGCAATAGGAATTGGATGTTGTGCATTGAGGGCAAGTGGCTGCCGCCTCGTGAAGTTGACATAGGGGTTGTTTTGTGCCATTCTAATTGGTCTTAAAACCCTTGTTGATCGAATGAAAGGCCTACCGTGTGGAGGAGTTGAGAGAGTTCTGTTTGGTGGAGATGGAGACCTTTGAATCCTTCTTCCTCTTTGCCTTCTTCTTGGAGATAATTGCAGGTATTCAAACAACACTTCTTCTTCTCCAACTCTTGACCTTGTGGTGATTCTTCTCATGAGTTTTCGTGCCCGCACCACTGAAACCAGTTGATTCTTCCCCTTGGAGTCGCTAGATATGCAAATAATAGCTCTTTTCAAGCAAGAAAATTGCAGCAGATGCACATCAACTTTGCTGCAATAAAAATGAGACCTCTAGTGTCCCACCGGGCGTGCCAAAACTGTTGTTGCAAAGATCACAAAGACCCTCGGATGCGATCGGCTTCTAGGTTGATCACTCTAGCATCCAGTGTGATTGCACAACATGGAAACCTCTCTCCAAGTGTGGGACTTGTGAAACTGAGAGAGGAATCTCTAGATTAGAGGTCTGGTTCCTCAAACTCCTCTGATTTAGATCTATATTTGCACAACTACAGAGGTTCAGATCCTAATCCTACTCTAAATTGCAAGGAGACAGGGATAGAAATGCAAAAATTGAAACTAACTAAAGATGGTGATGCACCAAAAGGAGTGGTGAATATTTTTGTCATGCAAATAGACACAAACCAAAGATTGCAACATAAAACATACACAAAGCCGATAAGATATAATTTAGGATCTCGAAATGAAGCAAATAATACAAACAAAGGATTAAAACCCATTCACAAAGCTTGCATTATCATTTCCAATGTCAAAACCACTGCATTACAACCTCAGAGAGGTAGAAAACTGTTACAATCTTTGAAGAGGTCTGATTCTTGCAACAATCACTTGCTGGAGGTGAAAGAAGAAGATTGTTATGCCAAAAGTGTTCCACCACTTAGAAATGAGCCAAATCTGGCTTTTACATTGCATGGGTCGAGCCCAAGAGAGAGAAAACATACAAAACATGGGAGCCCATTCCTCATTAACTACAAATGCATTAAAACAGCATGGGGACCTTACAAACCCATACCCTATCATTTTTGACCAAATTGGAGGAGAATGCGACCCATTCTGCATTAAATTTGGTCATTGAAATGTCACTTCTGGCCATGAACACGTGTCAGATCTGTTTCTTAACTTTCTCTCTCCAGACTAACCAAAATTCAAGATTGACCCTTAATCATGTAGAGAATTTTATAAGCTTTCCAATGATATAAAGAACGTGCAAATCCGAGCTCTGGATCGAAAGATATGGCGATCTGAAGATTTAGGGCACAAAACAGGCAAAAATGGGTTTTGAAATTTTTTCCCGCGCTCCGCCACCTGGACGACACGTGTCAAGCGCTGATTGGATGAGTAATTCTCTCTCCTTCCCTTACCCATGGGTTTTCCTTGAAAGTTTTGACTTTTGTAACTTTGGAAAATTTCCCATTTTTCCCCGCCCCCCGCCACTGGGACACGTGGCATGATCTCGGTTGGAGGACACAGGCGCGGGTCATCCTTTACCTTTTAGCTTTTGGCCAAAACTTTTGCCAAATTCTCTAATTCCTCCCCGAGCTCCACACTCCCTTTCTCCTTAGGACATGTGTCCTCTTTTTATTGGCTTGGGCCAACGCTTCAAACCTTGCCCTTTGAAATTTTGGACGTTTTCCTTGTGACACGTGGTGTTTTCGATTCATCCACGGCCTCGCCGCTTTTTTCGTGTCCCTCGCATCCCTTTGGCCCCGGTGTCCGAACTATCTGGGACAAATTCTCCAATCCACCCGAAATAGGCTTCCTGTCCCTCTTTGAGGTGAAGACACGTGGCGTGATTTGATTGGCTCTCGGCTCCTTCAGCTTTCGCGCCCCACACGTCCCTTTATCCCAACTATCCCAAAGTGTGAAAGTTCTCTCTTTCGGCCGATCCGGGTGGCTCACGTCCTTCGCGCCCTCATGGCCTGATGTCCCTGCCTGCTCAGACAACAGCAATTAGTCAATTTTTTCTTTACCTTAGGCCGGTTCACCCTTTCGCCGCGCCCCACGGCCCGGATGTCCCTAATCGCTCCAATGCTCTGCTGATCCGCCTGGAGGCCTTTTCGGCCGATTCACGCCTCGACGTCCCAACTGTCCCAAGGACCGCCTGGACTAGGACTTAGCCAATTTTCATGATTTTTTCTGGCCCAAGCTTGTTTTTTGCAACTTTTTCACCCCTTTTTAGAACTTGCTCTTTTCTTCTTGGACAGGAGAGTTAGAAAAAGGCCGAGGGGACCCCAGAAACATGATTTTTTACCTTGAATCAATCTATTTGCCTGGGACTTGAGTATTCTGATGCATGTTATCAAATTTACCCTGGGGGTGAATTTTAAAGATTTCAACAAGTGTTCTTCCTAAATTGTTACCCTTATCTGTTTCATCATTTTCTAAGAAATGATCTAAGAATCAGTGAAACATTTTGGCATGCCAGTGGGACCCATTCGGGGTTCCTTGCATTCATTCATTTCTAGGTGAAAAGTTACATGTTTGTTTCCTTTCTAAAAGGTTCTCACATTAAAATTTCTTCCTTGGAATCTTCTCTTCTTTCTATTGTCTCAAAGAAATCATGTTTTGGTGCTTAAAAAGAACTCTTCTTCTATTTCATTTGCATTGCATTAGTGAAAGATCATACTTTCTCCTATTCCTCTCATTGTGTCATCGAATTCCATATTTCAATTTGGGCTTAAAAATCATTGCATTTCATTCGATTTTTGCATTAGCTCACATTAATTGAGGGCAACCTATATGCTGGAAGTCATTCCCAACTGATGGTTGACAAACAAATCATAGAAAGCACTTTCTTTCTCTTTCTCACTCTCTGATTCTTATTCAAACACCACAAAAATTAAAAATATACACATTCTTAAACAACATCTTTCTGGAAGAAGCTGTAGGTGATCACACGATCACGGCACAAGGCCACCCAACTCGCCGCTCTCGTCGAGTCATACTTGAGCAAGGCCCGCTCACACCATAACATACATGAAACCTCTCCTTGTAGATCTCCTTCTTTGTAGGAAGCCATCCTCACCAAAAAACTCTATTCTACAGTTCATGAGTCAGTTCTTAAATAGCATAAGCTAAACAAACATAATAGAAAAAAGCACTCTTATGATCACATTTTTCTTAGTGTTTCGCTTGGCTTACGTTTTGAGGTGAGAGGTCACGTTCTTGATTTTTCTTTTTTTTTTCTTACACACTCCTCATCATAGGTGGTGTATTCCAACTTCATCTCGAGTGTGCATGGACCATATTCTCATCATTCTCGTAATTTTAGGTCTAATTCCACATCAAATTTCAAATCACAACCATATTTTTTCATCACAGTTTCAATTTCACAAGAATAAGCAGTGTCGATCTAGCGACCGCCGCTTGTTACCCATTAATCTGTCATCGGTTATACCCAACCGGCGTCGGTTCACTATCATTTTGGTTAACCTACCCAAAAGGACACCTATTCACCTTCTTCGACTATTCAAAGTCCTTGTCACTCTTATCATATACATTGACCTTGTAAATCTCATTAGTATTTTGCATAACTGTCATATTTGGCCTTATACCTTGTTTTTGACCAATTGTTCACGTTCCACAGTGACCGACCACGGTTACCTGTGACCGGTGTCATTTTACCCTAATCAAGCATCGGTTAGCCTATGTCATTTTCTAGCTACCATTTTAGCCCCAATTCACCTACCACCATCTATTTATCCTACATGTGTTGTGTTTATGTGTCACTTACAGAAAGTAGTCTTACCACATTATTACCTGTTCACATGGTACTGACGCATTGACAAGATAGTGCCCTCGTATTCCACACCAGTTGTCATCCACTTCCACCTATTCCTTTACCACCTTCCATTTTATCACCAGCCATGGAACCTATCCAACCTATCTCTATCGCTACCGGAGATGAGGAGTTCACATGACTCCTTGACCAAACCCTGCTACCTTGCAGTTTTATCTTTCCCACTCATCCACTTGAGATGCCTCAGTCGGGTTGATATATGGCATGCCCGTATCTATCCCCCGACTCACATTTCCACTCTTGTGTCAATCCCATCGGCTCCGCGCTACCCGCATCTACCTTACCTCGGTCATTTTGCAGATAGATCATATACCTACTATGACTACCACATCTACTACATATGTTGCACTCGCCACATCCACTATACCTTGCCAACAACCCAGAACACAACCTCATCTGCCCCTATTGTCTCACATATACCCATAGCTACACAACCACCTCCCGTGTCGATGACCCCTACCCCTTTTCAAAGCATTGTCCTTTCTATTCCACAGTCCTTAGCCCCCATAGCTACTAGAGTTACCATGACCCTTCCACCTCCATATACGTACTACCAGTAGCCTCCCATTTCATCTATCATTCATTCTAGGTATGTACCCCTATCTCACTCCCTCCTTCTCAGTCTACCTATATGACAAAGCACCATATACTAGAATGCCACCCCTATCATATGCCCAACACCAACCCTCTTACGTTACAGGAGGCACCCAGCCATCGCAACCTACCAACGACCTAATCAAATTAATGATGGACAAGATGTAGACATTGGAGGCATTGGTTTCTAGCTCCCGCAACACTCTCACCTATGATGAGATTTGTAACGAGCCTATCCACCCATCCATTCCTATCCGTCCATACCTCGTGCATTGGGAAATGCCTAAATTCAACTATTTCAATAGTAAGGAAGACCCGCAATAGCATTTTCGGTCTTTCAAACATGGGTGCTACCTAATCGCCCATGATGATGCTTTGATCTTAAGGACCTTTCCCATGTTTCGATGGACTGCGTTAGATTGGTATAGTGGGTTACCCAGACACTCTATATTTTTATTTAATCGATAGTCCAAGCATTCTTGGATCACTTCTCCATCAATATCATTAAGAAGGTTACCATGACTGACCTATACTCCACGCGTCAATATGATGACGAATCTATTGTAGATTTCATTACTCGCTGGCGTAGCCTGATTAATCAACTCACATTCCAACTACCGCAAACCAAAATCATTTAGCTCTTCATGCGGCTTATTCTAGACATATCTCGTGACCTCGCAAGTTCAAACTTTTTTAACCTTCAACAAAGCATTCACCATGGCACGAAAGCTAGAGATTTGGGCCATCGAAGAGAAGAAAATCCAATTACGCAATAAGAATTTGGAATTCAAGTCGAATGATACCTCTTCTTCTTCTAAACCACAGAACAATTATTCAAAGGCCAAGGGGACCGCTAATACAATGGTACTTAAAGCCAACCAAACTCATCCGTCAAATCAGGCTAGCCCCTCATCTAATCTCTCACCCGTCCAGACTTTTCAATTCAAACGAGAACAATGGAAATACACCCCAATTGGGGAGACTTATTCTTTTGTCTTAGAAAAGCTCATTAGAGCTAGGGCCATCACCCTTCCACCTATAAAACCACACACTGGTTTTGACCCTGCTTGCCCCATGCCCGCATGGTATAAAGAACATGACTTTCATAACTATCAATGAGTAAAGGGTCATAGTGATGGAAATTACATCACTTTCAAAAATATTGTCCAAGAAATGCTCGAGAAAGGTGAGTTAACTGTGGATAATCCTAACGCACCGGCCAATCAAAACCTACACATATTCAAGAAACCCTTTCCCAATCATGCCCCTTTGTCTGATCAAACTAGTGAGACCTCAACTCATGATAGCCATACCCGCGAGGTCCACACTATTTTCAGTGACACACCTATTGCTTCCCAATTACCTCATATTCCTTCCATAGAGGAAATTCTAGCCTGAAGTCCTCCACCTACACTTGAACCCACCTCACCTATTCCTCCACCCACAAAGGAACACCTTTCACTTCCTTCATCACCCGTGGAGGAGCCTTCTACTAATATCAAGACTATTTCACCTTTGGCTTCTCCACCTAGAGAACCGTCACCCATGGCACTTCTTCAGTCCATGGAGGATATTTGTTTACCTCCATGGAAGCTGAAGCTAGCAAATTCCCTATTTTTGAGACACATTTTACGAGAATTTCCATTAGGTCCTCATCAACCTCACCTACAGATTGTCATTCTCACGTTTAGTTGATCACCTAGATTATGTGGATAGAGCCTTACTATGGGGGTGTCTTCTACTTCTTGTCTCAACACAGATGCAGATGTCACTTGCTGACACTTCCACTATCTACCCAAAGATATTTCAACCAATCAAACCAAATGTAACCACCTTTGTCACTTCTTCCACGATACCTATCACATCTCAACATACACCCTCACCCATAACCCAACATACATCTAAATCCAAACCCGCACCTACATCATCTTCCTCAACTAAACCTATTACTACCTTAGGGGTCACCCCAACCACCAACCTTACTCATCCACCTATCAAACTAGATTTAGCTCCATCCTCTATAGTCAACACCCAACCTACTCCGGCACTTAAACAAAAGAACCAAACTCGTAGAACTCACACCCCGGATACACCAATCACACCTGCATCACCTTCACCCTTTTTGTCCATCTTAGGACCTCAACCTTCCAGCGTGGTTAAGAAACCTCCACCCGTCAATAAACCAAAAACACAACAGCCCATTCCTTCCTTACAAACCTATAACATACCCAAGCGCCCGACATGACTTACACCCGTACCTATAGCATCTTTACCACCCATACCTCCAATACCCTCCGCAACTTCTTCACTACCCCCTACACTTTAGTCTCTGTCTCTCACACCCCCTGCACGACCCGCATCATCTACCTTCATAGCACCTTCGTTATCCCCATGGGTAACTCGCCCTCTTCCCCCATCCACTTTTCCCTCTAGATCTTGTACACCCATATCACCTTTACCCAAGAAGGTGCAACCCAAATAAAAATCCGCTACCCTCCAATAAGGTAGTCAAAACAACCATACACCCTCCTACCTCTTCATCTACCATACCCCTACCCAAGTAAACACGACCAACACCCAAAACCATAGCTCGACCCACTCCCCCTCTTACAAGGACTATTCCTCAACAATCAACCACACCTACACCTAAACCCACTTTCACTTCCCATTGTGACCCACTAGCAGGGTCCTATGCTAAAATCTTAACCAACCACTGATATACTGTCGTCACATTACCGCTGCTCAGACATTATGACCCCTCAAAACCAAGCTAAAATGGTTTGATGACACTAAAATTTACTCCTACCATCGTGTGCCAAAGCACGATGTGGAGAACCGCAAAGCTTTCAAAACCTGTCCTTATCTAGTTATGTCCTCCTAAAGCAAACTTTGACGATGACAACCTTCTTTATAAGGACCCCATTTCACCAACACCTATTCCCATAGTCCTTCCCTCACTGCTTACTCAACAACCACGACCTCCACCCCCATAGCTCCTAGAACCACCTCCAAGATTTGAAATTAACATGGTTTGCATCAGATAACTTGCCACACCATTACCTAAATGTCGTTGTGCCCAGCTCACTTCATAAGGCTTTTCTCCCCAGTAGGTTTTTTCCCATCATGTCGTTATACCACTCATCCTACACCTTCTCCATTTGCCAACTCCCCTCATATCAACATGATACATATCACTACTCATGCTCAGAGAGACAAAGGCAAGGAAAAGGAAACTAACTTGCCAACCAATCCTATACCCAACATACCATCTGCGCCCACACCTAAAATTACTATCCGTAACCCCATATACCCTATTTCTAAAGGGGTCACACATCACACCATGCTCAAACAATTACATCAATCTCCCTCAAAATGTCCTTGTATGACCTCATCTAAACCTCAAAATCCCATCGTCAAGCTGTCATGGAGGTTCTTCAATCTATTGAGGTTTTACCCAATGAACCTACACCGTAGCCTCCATTATCACACCCCATCATGTAGCCTCTCTCACCAAATTGCCACCTTTATCCACACCTCACCCTACTCACCAAATAGCCTCCTTAGCTTTTCAAAGCAATAGATCACACCGCACTAAATGGATGACCGCACCAGCCTCTCTTCATCTCTATCCACATCAATGATATATGTGTACAACGCGTAATGATCGATGGGGGTGCTAGCATTAACATCATTTCATCCCACGCTTTTTCTCAAATGTGCATACTTGATAATTACATGCATAAACATCCTATCATGTTATGCTTCATTCAATGACGCTATCACCTCTACACTAGGCACCGTCATCCTCCATGTTCACGTGGGCCCCTACACTGTTCCATAGCTATTTTATGTTTTGGAGGGGGAATTTCAATACAACTCGTTGTCTTGGCAGGACTCGGATTCATGTCATGGGTTGTGTTCCTTCCACTTTACATCACTGTAAAGTTTGAACATGAAGGACACACCTATACCATTCCAGTTGACCCATCACCTTTTAAAACATGCAACATGCTTTACCAACCCAATGACGTGCTTATACCCATTAAGGAATCTATCTCCATGACCACTACCGCTTCACCTACACCTCCGCTTACCAATACAGATGCTACCTCAACCACACATACCTCCTCCATTCCTACCACTACTACAACCTCCACAACCCAACCCATCACCTCCCAACTGTTAACTCCACCTCTCGCATCGACCTCGATGCATCATCTATTCCAAATACCCACATACCAAACATTGATCCTTCGAAGGCATTTTTCAACGCCTCACTCTGGGGAGTATCGCCATATAGAGTCAACACATTCCTTAATCCACAAGAGTATAGAAGTCTTCACCAACACCCTCGCTATGATCACCGCATAGGAGAATGCCTCCTTTATGGTCCTCCTCATCTTCATACTAGTATCACCTATGGGGGACTTGACACTACCACTTACACACCCGAACCACCATCACAAACCCACCCATTTTTGCTAACTTCTAATTACTCACCAATCTCCGTTTCACCCACACCTTCCTGCACCGATGTGCATGGAAGGGTTTTGGTTTTGGATTTTATGAGCAAGGTCACCACACTGTCATTCCATGTACTACCCGCAAACATAACGACCGTAGTGGTATCGGCTTTACCGAGCCACCTATCAAGCAAACCCACGTTGAACTCATCGATGACATTAGCCCTTCTCCGCCCTCTTCACCCGCTCCACCTTCATCACCGCTTCACCGACGAGTCGATGGATCCAGAATCTATCCCTCCTAAAAAAATCATAAACACCATTTCCTCGGGGCCTCTAACTTATCAACACAAAGTGGTGAGGCTCCTTCTTTTTCCCTTCCGTATCCCGAAATGATCGATGATGATACACCTTCAATTAACGTTGTTCAATGTCAGGATGATGAATCTATACTCACTTACCTTGGTGCAGAAGACTCATATATTCATGAGTTGTTACCCTCTGAGATGTAAACCATGTTTAATGAATCAACTATCGAGATCAACATTCATACTCAGGACAACCCACACATCCTAAAGATCGGCCAATCTTTAGATGTTATTAAACAAGAAGCCATCACTTCTTTTCTCAAAAATCATAACCATGTGTTTGTTTGGTCTTATGCAGACATGCCCAGTATTGACCCCACCATAGTGGTCCATAATATCGCCACCGCTCCGGATGCCAAACCCATCAAACAAAAATTGAGAAAATGCACCCTCGCTGTTGCCCTTCTCATCAAAGAAGAACTTCAATGTCTTCTTTCTTTTTCCTTCATCTTACCCATTGATTATCCTCATTGGATTTATAACATTGGCCCCGTCACCAAGGTGACAGTGGACTCCACATTTACATGGATTTCCATGACCTCAACCTAGCTTGCCCAAAAGATGACTTTCCTCTACCTAGTATTGACCCTAGTTGACCTTACTACTGGTCACGAGATGCTATCACTCATGGATGGCTTCTCGGGTTATAACCAAATCTTACTTGCACTGAGGATCAACACAAAACCACGTTCATCACCCCTAGGGGACCTTCTACTATAGAATCATGCCTTTTGGCTTGAAAAATGCTAGTGCCACATATCAACGTGCATATGACTTACATCTTTCATGACATCATGCATCGTATATTGGAAGATTATGTGGACGATATCCTATCCAAATCTAAATGTCGCTCCGAGCACCTCGTCATCCTCAAAACTATTTTTGACCGCCTCATTAAATATTACGTTCGCCTTCACCTAAGAAGTGCATCTTTGCGGTCCTCTTAGGAAAGCTCCTAGGATTTATCATTTCCCTACGTGGTATAGAAGTTGACCCTACTAAAGTCAAGGCCATTCTCGAAATGCCTCCACCCACTAACCTTAGGAAACTTTCAGAGCTCGTAAGGTAAGTGCATCTATTAACCATTTCATTTCACAATTATCGATCGGTGTTAACCATTTCATCATCTTCTCAAGAAGGATGTCTCCTTTCAATGGGATGATGACCGCCACAAAGATTTTGAGGCCCTAAAACAATACCTTTTGTAACCACCCGTACTCATTCCACCTAAATATAATCAATATTTCTACCTATACATATCTGTTACTAATCATTCCTTGGGATCCATGCTCGCACATCGCGATGAACAACACAAGGAAATGTGGTTTATTACATAAGCCGTACTCTTCTCGGACTAAGAAACCACGATACACCCATCCCGAAAAACTTTACTTAGCCTTAGTTTTCGTTGCCACAAAACTCCGTCATTACCTACTCAACCACAAAACCTATGTTGTAACCAACACCGACCCCTTACACTTCATGTACGCGAAGCCTTATCAAAATCCGCATGTTGCATGCTAGATTATGATTTTAGCTGACCTCGATCTCGAATTCATTCATCAAAATTCCATCAAGGGTCAATCCATCGCCGACCAATTTGCTGATGCACATATTTTCGGGGATTAACCCTCTAATTTTGACTTTCCAAATGAGTCAATTGCTACCCTTGCTCAACGAACCCGCTTACCAAATGACACTCTTCTTCGATGGTTCCAAGTGTTAGCGTGGGGGTGGGGCTGGTGTTATCCTCATTCTACTTGATGGTGAACCCATGCCTTTGTCTTTCAAACTCGATTTTTATTATACAAACAATATTTCGAATATGAAGCACTCGTATTAGGTTTCCAAGACACCTACGCCCTAGATGTCAAATCAATCAACATCTTTGGTGATTCTCAATTGGTTATAAACCGATTCAATCAGTATATACCAATGTTGTAATGAGATAATTCAAAAGTATAAACATCATGTAGACATAATTTTGACCACCTTCGATCATTACACCCTTCAAACCGTCCCCATTTAACCAATAATTTACAGATACCATGGCCTCGCTTGGCTTCTCAAATACCCACTTCACTTGTCGATTCTAAAATATTTTTCACCATAAACGACTCCAATAAACCTTGTATTTACCTCGTGAAATTTTATCTATCATAACCATCGCCCTGCACACGAGTGACCTTTGGTATAAACAATAATCCGACTATCTTTCCTCTCCATCTTACCTCCCGATCTCACCCGTAATGGAAAATGTGCCTTCCTTAAAAAGGTCTCTAGTTACATCATTATGGGGGGCCTCCTCTATAAGTTTGGCTTTGATGGTATTCTCTTACGATGCCTCACGAGTTCTAAAATTCCTTATACCATTAAGGAAGTTCATGATGGCATATGTGGAGGTCACTTCGATGGCCTTGTTGTTACTAAGTGTATTCTCCACCTAGGTTATTATTGGTCGAACCTCAACCATGATTGTTGTGACTACGCCAAACATTGTGTCAAATTCCAACAACACGCTAAACTTCATCATACACCCACCATTCCTTACATGTGTCGCCTTTGTGACCTTTCGCCCTTCTCTCAATGGGGTTTAGATTTTGTCGGAGAGATCAACCCTCATTCTTCCTAATTCCATCAATGGATCATCACCGCTACCGAATACTACACAAAATGGGTTGAAGCCATACCACTTATCTCCATGAAAGCCAAGAAAATATGTGATTTCATCAATCATCACATCATTTTTCACTTTGGTTTTCCTCATTGCCTCATCACTGATAATGGAAAACAATTCAAAACAAAACATTGTAAAAACTTTGTGACGCCTTTGGCATTTAGCTAAGTTTCTCATCACCTTATTACCCATAGACCAATGGCCAAGCCAAATCTACTAACAAAACCTTAAACAAAATTATCATGAAAGTGGTTAATGATACTAGGAAGGATTGGCATACACACATTCATTTTGCTTTGTGGGCATAACGCACTAGTATCTCGTAATTCCACTGCTGCCACAACATTTTCTCTAGTCTATGATATAGAGGTTGTTCTACCTCTCGAAGTCTAGATTCCCTCACTCTACATTTCTCTCCATGACATGCTCAATGATGATAAATTTCATCAGGACCATTTAGCATAGCTCGAGTTATTAGATGAACGCCGCGTCTTCATGCTCTTGACCACCTTTAAGTTTACCAAAAATGTATCAAACGTGCCTATGACAAACATGTCCATGAACAAACCTTCCAAGTCGGTGACCTTTTCCTGAAAGAAAATCAACATGTAACCAAAGCGTAAAAGTAAACGAGGAAAATTTGCTCCTAATGGGTTGGACCATACATCATGACCCATACTTATGGATCGGTGCTTATCGCTTATCTTCACTTGATGGTAAACCCAAACCTAAGCCCCTTAACGCCTTGCATCTTTGACCATTCTATTGTTGATTTTTTTAGTCCTACATCACTTTTTTCCTCTTTCCATGCTCATCCTGACAAACATGTCCATGAACAAACCTTCCAAGTCGGTGACCTTGTCCCGAAAGAAAATCAACATGTAACCAAAAGAAAAAAAGTAAACGAGGAAAATTTGCTCCTAATTGGGTTGGACCATACATCATGACCCATACTTACGGATCAGGTGCTTATCGTTTATCTTCACTTGATGGTAAACCCAAACCTAAGCCCCTTAACGCCTTGCATCTTTGACCATTCTATTGTTGATTTTTTTAGTCCTACATCACTTTTTTCCTCTTTCCATGCTCGTCCCTTGAGCGCTATCCACTTCTTACACCTCACTAATGACTAAATAAGAATCATGTGAGTACCCATCACTTGTTATCTTCACTTGAATATGTGTACCATAGCGTTGACATAGCATGATTATCATGGATACTTTTGTCTACCTTTAGATGAGATCCCATGGTCATTTCACCCTACTTTCTCGAACAAGAATCTTCCTCTTCAACTTGGTCTTGTCCATGACTCCAAAGCCATTTCATGAGACCAAAATCCTTGAGTCAAAATTCTAATAAAAGATGACTCCCTCAAAAGGACATCTTCCTCTCGGTAATCACTGTTATAAATAGACTACTCCTCAAGGACAGGTTATGTAAGAAAAGCTCTTTAAAAAAATGAAAGAAACTAAAGCTTCCTACATCAATCAGCTTCACGAATACCTCAAGGAGTTAATTTCCTCATCCCTTATAAACTTCCCACATCAATCAATCTATCTCAAATACAAGTCAAAACAAAAGGCTTTTAGTCATGGACTTGCCCATTGTGACCTCGGATCTCTTGCCCAAATAGCATGCTACCACATATCATATAAAAATTACCCACCTTTCACCCCTCTCACCATTTGCATTTCCTACCACCTCAAGGGACTTCTTGGAAACCATGACATTTGGTGATCATGTGACTAATTTTCACCCTTCGAATAATCAATCATGCAATGCCTTTAGGGACTCACGTTCATCGCCTCCTCCAAGGTATGACCTACTTAGTATGATCCTAACCAATCGGGTGGCTTTCTTGCCCCCTCTTATCTTTTAGACTTCTTTATTACATATTGATTACCTTATACGAGGACTTGGTCCTCACCACTTACCTTTGGGGCAATCTTCTTCTTCTACCACACTAAAATCACCTATACCAAGTTGCCCACAACTCACCCACACCTAATGCACTCCAAACCCAAATCATGCCTAAAACCTACCAACTCATTTTCATACCTTCTCATATTCTTCCCTAGCTTATGGGAGAACTACATTGGCCTGAGGTCCCTTTTCATCGGGACTATGTAGGCAGCACTACGAGGGCATGGGGCCCTGGACGTTAGCTCGGCCACTCTCTACCTTAACCAATTCATCTTTCATCTTCCTAAATCACATTTTACCCTACGTAGTTTACTTTTTATATCAAAGAATTGGAAATTCAACCAAACAAATAACATGTTGCTTAACATTTTTATCATCACCACAACATACATTTATTATGACTACCATTTATCTACCATCATCATACATGTATTCGAAAGCATCTTAAACATGACCCATATCATCATTCATTACATAAATTAATGAATCATAACTTCAACCCATTTAAACTCCACCATGCCTAGACCAAAAACCTTACTCACACATGCCTAGACCGTGACCTAACTCAACCATGCCTAAGACCGACTCGATCCATGCCTAGACCACAAACCTAACTCAACCATGCCTAGACCATAGACCTAACTCAACCATGCCTAAGACCCGCCTTGATTCATGCCTATTACCTAACTCGATCCATGCCTAGACCACAAACCTAACTCAACCATGTCTAGACCACACACCTAACTCAACCATGCTTAAGACCTAACTCCATCCATGCCTATTACCCGACTCCGATCCATGCCTAGACCACAAACCTAACTCGATTATGCCTAGACCACAAACCTAACTCAACCGTGTCTAGACCACACACCTAACTCAACCATACCTAAGACCGACTCGATCCATGCCTAGACCACAAACCTAACTCAACCATGCCTAAGACCTGACTCGATCCATGCCTAATACCTGACTCAATCCATTCCTAAAACCTGACTCGATCCATGCCTACGACCTAACTCAATCCATGCCTATGACTTGAATCAATCCATGCCTAAGCCAACCTAACTCCATCATGCCTCACTCACCTAGTTTCCGTCCATATCACGACAAAAATTAAAATTCTCATAAAACATCAACACATCATCATAATCTCATCCATCTCATCATATAAACAAATATGTGTGTCTCTATATAATATATATGGATATCCAATCATGTCCCTCCCCGCCTCTTCTACCCACCCATCCTCACCTACACCTCTCCTTAACCACCTCCCACCCCCTATTCTCCTATTTACCTCTTTCCCCACTCCTATTTTACCCAATTTACCTTCCCACATTTCAAAAAAAACGAAAAAAAAAACAAAAAACAAAAATCCCAATTTGTCAAACCCGCCTTCCCAACTAATCTACCTCACAACAACACAACAATGGTTTGACGCTCACCTCATCATATTGTCGTCACTGTGGTGGCACGTCCGCCGCGCACCAGCTGGCCCACCCGATCCCTCTCCACCCTTTGCCATCACTAAATCACTACCAACGCCTCCAACCAATCAAATCGCACAAACTAATCCCATAGACCCACCTCTCAACTACTAATCACCCACCATTCAACTTGCCAACTCAGTTCTCTTTTCCGTCTGGACACTTTTCCCCTTTCTCTCTCTCTTGTGTCATTTTTCCCAATTTGCAAGAAGATAAATGAATTGCAAAAGCACGTATTTTTGTTTTTATAATATACCCGACCTAACCGACGCGTCGGTTTTACCTTCATTGGCATCGGTCATGTGCCCTACCTTACCATGATCTGTTACCCTTAACCGGCATCGGTCACCCTCTCTTCCACATGGCCCACAATTTCACCCTATTACCCTGCCCATCACTCTTTTTACCCCACCCACCCTTTACCCTGACCATTTACCTCACCCTCCTGACCTCATCATTTACTACCTACCCTCGTCCTCATTTGGGGACTCGTTATTTTACCCATACCTCAGCCCTACCCATGCCGTGACCTAGATTTTTAGACCTGGACCATCGCTAGTGACCTTTGACCTCATGTGTTCATTATACCTTGTGGCACTGTTACCTGTGTTGATTGACCTAATGACCTTACCTTGCCTCTTGCCATGACCATTTATCCTGACCCTACCTTTGGTGTACTGGAACACACCTAAACATTCCTACACCTAACCTACGTCGTGTTTTCTGACCATATCCTATACCTTAGATATCATAATCACTTCAACCTTGTTTGGATAAACCTATTGACCTTAGACAATGTAGATTTTTCCTGCTCTTCAACCTGGTACCGTGCTATAGTTTATGTGTGTGTGTGTTTGATTGTTACTACCTTTGACACTAACCCATTACCTAGATTACCTGAGTAGACATTTTTCCTTTTCCTCTGTTACCTACCATCCTCTACCTAACATTCACATTTTATCAAACCACTCACCGATTCTACCTTTTACCTCGTTAGTTCCTAGTTTGAGGGGGATCACCTTCACCCACACATGGGGCAACCACATCTTATTTTTGTCAGTGTCACTTACCAATACAAGAAATGCAACAAAAAGGGGCAAAATGTAGACACCAAAAATGGGTCACACTCTCCTTGGTCCCCCGTCAAATAATTACCTTAAACGCATCCACCTAGCCATGGTCCCCTTCACCCCACTATAATATTAATTTAATTAATTTAATTAAATTAGTTCATTATCCTCACCATATTTATTATTTAAATATCCTAACTGAGATAATGCCCACATATCCACCTCATCTAGCCACCTCACCCTAAGACGTATTCTTAGTATGTTGTCATAACTAACTAAGACCTACCCAAACCCTAAAAATCAATGCGTACATTCCCTCTAACCACATTCCCGCATGTTAGAAGGAAGCTTCCATTTAATCCGTGGGTAAATGAAATGAGATCCGGAAAATAAAGGGGATCTCGCCTCGTTTATTAAACCTAGGAAACCCCGCCCTAACCGACACCGGTTACCCAAAACTGCAGCTGGTTAATTTGGAACTGCCGTCGGTTACCATTTAACCCCAAAACAACCTTATTTCAAGGTTGGTACATTATTTTTGGAGGGTTGGCACATTTCTGAGAAAGAGAGAGATCTTCTGAGAACAAGTGACGAAACAAGAGTTACATGCAAGTAAAACCAAAGATCCGTACAAGCGCGTAACACCCATAGCCAACACTCAAAGAAATCACACAAAGAACATGCCTTTACAGGAGCATCCGGGGAAGCTCTAGCACTACACCAAGTCCATTTGATCACCCACCATTACCAACCAAGCATCAAGCTTGTACAAGCAGTAAGTCTGTTAACCTGCATTGGTCCCTTGTCATTTGAGCGTGTCCTTTTCCCACTATTTTATCTCCATGCAAAACCAACCACCTCTTTACCCACACCATTGAACTATCCATACCCGAATTTTCATCATTCATGTACATCTCCAAGATCCATACGAACCTCACCATTTCCCTTCCACCTTCATCTAACCCTGAGATCTATCACCCAACCAAGTTTTATTGAGTTTCCTGTACCCCGACCATACCAACGCCGGTCACCCATAACCGTCACCGGTTAACCTAAACCGATGTCGGTCTCTGTATTTTATCAGAACCCGGATCGAGCCTAAAACTACCACCAAATACCCTAAACTACCTAAACCTTACCCTGACCAATAATAGTATCCTGACAGTGACCTTGACCTTCAAATTCAATCATAGCCTAGCCTGTTGTGAATGAATTTTCTTATTATAGATGAATGAGATACCTAAATCATTTTTACTATAGTAGGATTTACTTTATTACCAAAATTAAGTTGTTTTAAAATAGTGGATTGACAACCTTCCAGGAAGTACCACACTTCCAGGATCTAACACACGTTAGGCAGTCCAGTACACATATTGTTTAACTTTTATTTGGTGTTCTTGTGTTCCATTTCGTAGTTCCTCCAAGAAAAAGTAAGCTCTCACAATCACCGTGGATTCGGAAGTTATACATATGCAACAACCTATCAACCAAAGCATTTCGACAAGTATTCCTCCTAGCCCATTACCCTTATCTGTTTGGCCGTTTCTAAGAAACAATCTAAGAATCAAGTGAATCACACATCTATGCATCACCCTTGCTTTATAATTCATGTCAATCTTGCTAGCAACACTTTCTCATATATACAGCACACCTTATTACATCTCTCTACGCTCCTATACTACTCCATATGCACTTTTTTACTCGTGCTTACTTATGGATCCTTTTATTCATGCACACATACTACTTCATATATATGATACACATCCTTTAGTGCACTTTACATACTTTGGCTATTTTTTCTCACCATGATCATATATATTTAATAGAATCTCCTTATATACACACTTGGGGCATCACACTTCCCCCTTCTAGCACTATCAATTTTCTCTAGTGTCTACTCTTACACTTTATGCTCAGTGCTCCATGTCTAAGCATACTCACTTCATCAATACACACATTATACCATCAATACACTATAACGCACTCTAGTTCCATGGTTCATACTCAATTGTTGAGGGTATAATTCTGAAATGAACCTCACATCATTCACTTTGCATGCTCTATACTTCATGTTCTATCTTTCTAGCGCACACTTTCAAACCATTTCCCGATGACACACTCTTTTTCTATGGTTCATTCTTGATTGTTGAGGGGTATTTTATAAATGAACCTCATCTCATACTCATCCACATCCATTGGGGGACGCTGATCCTATCACATTCACATTGCATACCATTCCATCTCACTCATTCACAACATATTGCATATCTTGGTTATACTTACTCTTGTTTTCTTATGTTACTTATGTGACTCACTTTCCTTACTATGCAAGTTAGATACTCAAGTATGTCATTATCATTTCTAAATACATATGCACATTCACTTGATCTTTTGGAGTGAATGCAAATATATTATAGGTCCTTACATGATGTAATGATGTTTGCACCTGTACCTCGACCAATCCCACCGAGGATCCTGGGGCATCTACTTTCTCACACATTACATGTGTTATCATTTCATCATATACTACTTCCTATTCTTACTAGCACACTACTTTACATTGATACATACATGCTTTGACATACTTTTTTATCTTTCTAACATGCTAACAGTGCTTCATGTGTAGCATTTTCCTTGCAGGACTATATGCCACCATGGTTGTTTGATACATTTTTACTTGTCATTGTTTTCTACTTGTATGCTATTATTTGTGGGCTATGCCCTATGTCTTGTTTGATCACTTCTTGTATGTTTTTGGCCGCTTCGTTCATGATTGTCTTGTGAAATTGTGGGTGATGTCCCATGTTTGAAACCCACTTTTGTGGTCCATCTTATATGCACATTTCCTTGTTACATGTTTTCTACTTTTTCTACGTGCACATGTTCCTAGTCAATTTGTTTGCATGTGTCTTGGTTTCTACCATGCACATTCCCTCCCCCTATAGGGTTATAGTTCAAATTAGCATCGGGCCTCTCTTGGGCTGCACACTCCTATCAACATCGCATTCACCCCAAATGATGGGGTGTATACATTGGATGAACACGTCACCCCATACAACAACTCGTAGATACAACACAATACTATACAACATAGATTATAGTTACAACATTGGCTCAAAATCAAACTTGGGTCAGAATCACAAAGATGATAATTGCCTAGGCTTAGATAAGAGCACACGGGTGCTAAAGTCTTAAGGGAACACACAATCAATTTCTCATATCAACATAGCTCACATAAGCCTTCATAGCAGTTTGACAATATTAGGCACATTCCTTTAACAACATAATGCATGCAATCTCCTTTTCAGTTTGGAACAAATCAAGGACAACATGAACAAAACACTGACACACCATCCATAGTGGTGTTTATTGGGTAGATTCATAGAAGGAGAGTAACACTAGACCTCTCTCCCTAACACTTACTTTTTGGGGTGAGATCTCCCAAAAAACTCACTCTTAGTGTGAGATCACCCAAAAACTTGCTCTACACAAAATTTTCAGACACTTTTCTCTCCTTTTACACTCTTCTACATTAGGTGCACACTTTCCTTTTTACATACTTTCACACTTTTACATACTTATATATGCTTTACTCTAATTTTTCATATACATGACTTTGACTACATTCGTACTCTTAGTTTTACAAGTTCATTCTTACAAGAAGCATCAACAAGCACAACAACAAGAACAAAACAAGACAATGTATATGCATACACCCTTAGGGTCACTTTCTCTTCCCAATTTCCATGCTTCATCTTTGCACTCATTCTATGTTTTGCTTGTCCACTTAGCATGCATTTCACCACATGCTATACATGGTTATTAGGTACGCATCTCTTATCTACTTTATGTTATCAAGTATTCACTCAACAACATAAAGTGGGGGAAAATTTAGACACAAAATCACACACTTGGGTATATTTCTAGGTCCTAAACACATACTAACATTCATATGATTCCTAAGAAATAAAAATAGTAATTAAAGACTTTCCTTGGCCTCTTTTCTTTGTTTTTTATTTTTTATTTGGTCTTACGCACCCTACAACCCGGTATTTTACTTATTTATCTTTTATGGCTCTAGACACCAGCGCCCAATCAGGACAGGAGTGTCTAGGAGCCCTTTTCCCTCCGGGGTGCCCCTGACCCTTTTCCACCTTACTCACTTCTTTTCAGTCTCTTTTATCTTTTGGGCACCTTTTTCACTTATGGGTCGGCCTTCCAATCGTTAATTATGATATTCAAACAAGGGAATCATATAAATACATATTTATGTGTTCAAAATCAAGGACCAAGCACTAAGCATTACATAGCATCACCTAAGTGTGCATTCAAAAGGAGCCTAAAGAACTCTAAAGGAATCCATCTAGAAATTCACTCAAGGGACAAGGGTTGTAACTCTACATATACAACAAAGGAAGGGGAATTTCATTATTATATCCACACATTCTATTACATGCTACATCTAGATATAACTTGCTATCAAGTGAACTTTCATAAGGGCATATTAGGGCACGATTCTTACACACACTCACCAATACTACATGGATTCTGAGATGTACTACAGTGATTGGTCATAAGTTCACTCTCGGGGTGATTGTTGGGATCATTCTGACTCCCCATTCTGCATCTTTCTTTTTTGGATTTGATGTGATTTGTGGGATTTTACAAGTAATATTTATTTTGTAGGTTATAGGTACTCTTGGCGATAAAAGAGAGACACACAAATGATCAATAGGGAATATTTGCGACACTTGTGTGACGCTATAAAAATTAGATTCTAAGCATTTATGTAGTCACATGAGCCCAAGAGTGGTCTTCAAAGTGCCCAAGCACCCCTATCCTTCGTGGGTGCCCATGTCCAACATCATTCGTAAGCTCCAAAATTTATCCTAAGTATTTACGAACACCGTTAACCTCATGTTCGTAGTTTTCCCGATCTAGAGCACTTCTGGATCAAGCATAAATAAACTAAGTTCTTCTATCTCACTCTCTTACTTAGAGTTTCATATTTTAAATATTAGTTTTCTTGTTTCATTTCTATATTTTATCATTTATACATCAGTTACTTTGCAAATATTTAGATTTAATTCAAATTAAATTAAATCACTTCCTTATCCTAAGTGTTGGTTAGAGACATGTCTTTCCTCTTTCCCATTGGGTTGGGGGAAGCTAACATGTCTCAATGTTTCACTTTGAGGCATGCAATGATGCCAATTGGTTGGGTGGTCAACCAAGCTATTCTTGTGGCCTTTTGGGAGATTTTGTGATGAATTGGGAGCATATATTTGAGTTTGGAATCATGGAGAAAATTGTAGGTTTTGATTGTAGTTTTGGAGTTAGAAAATTAACAAAAATTTTGCCATGTTGTCTCCACTTTGTGGAGGGCTTGTGTACTTGTATTTTAAGAATATTTTTTCTTTCTTGTGGTTAAGGATTGAATGTAAGAAAAATAATTTTAAATATGTATTGTTGAAGTTTTAAAGAGTAGTCAAATCTCTTATTAAAAATATAGTGTTGTTTTGTTAAGTTACATATTTATTTTTGAAAGAGAGTTTTCATATTGTTCAAGAAATATAAACTATTTTAAGAACCTTCTCATACTCCTTTAACTCTTCCTCTTCAAAAATGAAAGTGAAATAATTAGAGTAGGGAAAACTAAATAGTTATGTTGCTACAACAAAACTGAAATGTGCAAGTTTTCCCCTTTGCTAAATCTGAAATTGTTTCATTTATTTCTCTTTTCAAGAAAAAATCAAAAAAAAGATTGCATACTTTTATCTAATGTTCTCTATCTCTGAAAATGGAGATGTATTATTGTTGTTTGTATTAAGAAATCTTGGAAGTGGGTTCACTTATATCTCTGTTTGTATTTTGTAATCTTACAAAAGAGGATTTGTGTTATCTCTAAAAATGAAGTAGTTTTAATTTTTCTCTTATTATATAGTCTTGCTGATTCATACTTGAATCCTTAGATAGTTTTATCATGACCAAACAATTTAGAGGACTATATACATACTGCAGTGTGCACACACACACACACACACGTGTGTGTGTGTGTGTGTGTGTGTGTGTGTGTGTGTGTGTGTGTGTGTGTGTGTGTGTGTGTGTGTGTGTGTGTGTGTGTGTGTGTGTGTGTGAAATGTATCAAATCGTAAAATTACAAAAATGTAAATCATATGAACTTATATCTAGAATCCAAGTAAACTGATTGTTTTCTTTTGACATAATGAAACCAAAAATTATACTTTGAATGATTAATGGTATATTGGTATTATATTTATATATATATATATATATATATATATATATGTTACTAATTCGTTGGAGCTCAAAATTTTACCCATCCCAAATTAGGATGAATCGGGGCTTTGAGGCAACATGCAATTGTATTTAAGTTATGGGACCTTGCGTGCTTGAGACAGGACTCTCTCAAGAAGGCAGATTCCTCTACCTATTTCTACTTGCTAAAACTACTCCATGAAGCTATATAATCCTAAACTAGCATTCCAAAGGACAGGATTAGAAGGAGATGCATAAGGGAAATCCTAAGCTAAAGGAGGTGATATCACCAAAAGAGGGTGATCACTCTCCACGAAGGAAAGGAAAGCAAGAAAACACTGGAGAGAGGGCGGACACACGCACCACAAATAAGAACCATGCGAGACACATCTTTCCTACGCATTGACAAAACATGAAAATGGAACCTACAAGTGGGAGAAATTCATAGTATGCTAAAAACATAAACATAAAGGGAAGACAAAATATAAATGAGAAAATGGCGTATATAAGTGCCACAAAACTTGATTTTATTGCTTGAAGGATGTACTGTCATTTACATTCATGATAAATACTAATATTTTTCAAATGAAGGACCACGAAAGCGGGGAGCAGAATTTGCTAGAATTTTCAAATGAAGGTTTTGAGTGGGAATCTCCAGTGGGTCAGATGGAGCAGCAAATGAAGGGACCCTACACTAGGTAAATAATCACGTGCTTGATGCTCCCAAGGACAATAAGGAAAAGGATGGGGCATCGAGCACGTGGGCTGAACGTTTGGTCGGAAAAATCTTGGACAAGGCGATTTTGGAGGGGCTGGAACCATCTAAGGAGAAAGGTAACTTATCCCTTAAATTCCCTGAGACTCTTCTGGCAAGAACTAAAGCCTCCATGGATTACACTATCTTTTCTAAATGCCTTGGCTCTAGACCAAATATTGATTACTTTAGGGGTTGGGTCAAGAGACGTTGGGCGTCCAATAGAAATGTTGAGGTTTCTACCTATGCAAATGGTTTCTTCCTTGTTTCTTTACCTAGCAAAGATCAAGTGGCAAAGATTCTTTCTGGAGGCCCCTAGTTTATTGGAAAATATCATGTGGTTGTTCAGAAATGGGAACTGAATTTTAATCCATTTGTGACGTCTGTCTCTAAGTTCCCTATCTAGGTCAACCTTTCGGGCTTACCCCTAGAGTTTTGGGAGCCAAGTCCTTATTGGCATTGCTAAAATCTTGGGAAAGCTGATAGCTTTAGATCCGGTCACTAAGGCTAAATCTAGATTAACCCATGCCAGATTTTGTGTCAATATGGGTCAAGATGCTCCCTTAGAAAGTAATATCAAACTCTTGACTTCCACAGGGTTTGGTTGTAGAGATTTGATTATGATATGATCCCCCTTTTCCTGTAGAAAATGTAAACAGGTGGGTCATGATCACAAGAATTTTCTCTTCATAAGAAAAAAATGATCCCGTTGTCGGTCCACAAAAGACAAATAATAAGGAGGCAAAGGAATGGAGGCTGATTGGAAAAAATGGAAAAGTTATTGAGACAAAGGATCCTCTTAACATCCAGAAGGAGGTCAAAGAAGTGATTCCCTCGACTCAACATCATACCCCCTGCAAGGAAATGGTGGTCTCGGTTTCCTCGAAGCCAATAACTTTGAAGTTGAAGATGAGAATGAGAATGAAAATGAAAATTTAGACACTTGAGGAGAGGATTCCTGATTCAGGGGTAGAGGCCAGCCAAGTTTTGGAAAGTCTCACTCTTGACTCTGCAAGTGGCCTATGGACCATCATTAGATGAAGTTTCTTCCATTGGTCAAAGCTCCTTTGGTCAGAGACAAGAAGAACTATTACCAATGTCTAATGGCTTCGGAATTCTTGCGGACTTTTTTGATACTTATGAATTAGTGGTCTCTCCCAAGACCCTAGTTAGTAAATCCAAACCTAGTCACGTGAAGCACCTCCAGAGCTGATGTTGGTAAGGACTCAACTCCTTTGGGTAGGAAAAGTAATAAGGAATTAAGGGAGACTAACTCCAGGAGGGAAGTAGAAGTTGGCATTCAGGGTACTCTGGGGAAGTTGCTTCTCCGTAATAAGAAATGTTAAATGATCCTCCTCTCTTGGAATATTAGGGGTTTGAATAATCCCAGTAAACACATAATTTCTAAGGATCTTAGAGTTAAAGTTAAACTGGATATTTTCATGCTCCAAGAAACCAAAATGAACATGGATAGATTTAAAGAGGTGGGGAGACAAATTTGGAAAGATAGTCACTGGGAAGGTTGTAGCTCCTCTAGGGCCTTAGGAGGTGTTGTCACTATGTGGGATCCTAGTTTAGTGCATGGAGTTTTGATCCTTTCCACCCCTAGTCATGTGGTTATGAATTTCATGGAAATCATCTCGAAAAAATCCTGGTATGTTTCTAACATTTATGCTCCCAATAAACTTAGTGAAAGATGGAATTTTTGGAAGGATCTCTCTAGCTTTAGACAATTGTTTAATGATAAAGATTGGATAGTTGGAGGAGACTTCAACACCCCCTTTCCCCTGGTGAAAAGAGAGGGGGTTTGATCTCTTATTCTGAAAGTATGGAAGATCTTAGCTGACTTCCTAGCCAAGTAATAGTCTGTTTGACTTAGATTTGGAGGGATCCAAGTTTACTTGGGTAAATGAAGGACAGGATCTGAGCTCATTTAGATAAGATTGGAAAGATTTGTGGTAAGCCATCTTTGTATGATCAATCAACTTTATTCTCTAAAAACTCTTCCAGAATTGGCTCGGATCATAATCCCATTCTCCTTGATTTGGGAATGAATCATTTAAAAAAGCTAGGCCTTTCAGATTTGAAAAGATGTGGTTAGAACACCCAGATATTTACAACAAGATTCCGAATGGTGGGATATCAGGTTCGTGGGGTTGCTAGCTTTAGATTGTGCTTTAAACTGAAGCACATCAAAAGTAATCTTAAAAGATGGAACAAGGAGACTTTTGGAAATATTTTCCAGGAAAAAAGTAGAATTGTTGAAGATCTCATAAATATTGAGGAACTTATGGAGAACATGTTGGTCTTAATCTGGTTCAAGGATCAAGAACAAAAACTCTTGGCTGATTACCATGGAATTCTAGCTAAAGAAGAGGTGTATTGGAGACAAAAATCTAGGGTCAAATGGCTTAAGGAAGGGGATAGGAATACCAAATTCTTCCATTTCTCTGCTACTTCTAGAGCCAATATCCTAAAGATTAATGAAATAAGAGGTGAAAATGGGGAGTCATTCATGGATAGCAGGGACATCAATGCCTCTATAATAAATTACTTCAAGGATCTCTTCAAATAGGGGCAGAGGTCGGAGGAGTTGGTTCAGAACAAAGTCTTGGATCTTTTTTAGAAAGTAATCACTCCCCTTGAGAATAGAGATATTTTAAGGAACCCCTCGGAGGAGGAAATCCATTTCATGATCTTTGATATGGAACCTGATAAATCTCTAGGGCCGGATGGCTTCCCTGCCTTTTTCTTTCAAAAATTATGGGAGGTGATTAAACATGAGGTCATTGAAATGGTCCAAGAGTTTTTTAACAATGGCCATCTCTTGAGGCAAATGAATAATACTTTTATTGTCTTGGTGCCAAAAATTTTGGTGCAAGGAGGTTAAGGATTTCAGACCTATAAGTTTGTGCAACACCAGTTATAAAATTTTGACTAAAATCATAGCTAGGAGGGGATGGTTCTTCCCAACTTCATCTCTGGGAATCAGGGGGATTTTGTTCTGGCAGACAAATTACTGACAACATTATTGTGATTCAAGAAGCCATCCACTCCATTGAAAGCTCTGGTAGATCGGCTATGTTTCTTAAGTTGGATATGCATAAAGCCTTTGATAGGATAAATTGGTCTTTCCTCTAGGCCATCCTGCTAAAGGTGGGTTTTGATAACTTTTTGGTTAATATGATTATGACATGCATTTCTACAACCAGTTTCTCGAGTTTTGGTCAATGGAAAACCGGAAGGTTTCTTCCAAGTTGGTAGAGGGATGAGACAAGGTGATCCTCTCTCACCTTTCCTCTATGTCATAATGGCTAAATCCTTGAGTAGAATCTGTCAACATGCCATGGCTTCCAACCGCATCAGGGTCAAAATCTCAAATGGTCTTCCCTCTATCTATCTCAATCAGTTTGTGGATGATAATTTTATGATGGGTAAGGCCTCTATCCATGAGGCCTCAAATTTCAAGGAGGTTCTTAATGATTATGAATAGGTTTCTAGGATAGATGGTTAACTTCCATAAAAGTGTTGTCTTTTTTCATAAATGTGGAAAATCAGGTTCAAGCCAGATTAGCTCGCATCTTGGGTTGCAGAATCAAACATTTTCTAGATTCTTATCTGGGTATGCCCCGATCCTTAAGAAGCCTAACCTCATGGTTTGGAATGCTCTGTTGGATAGAGTTAATAATAAACTCTCATCTTGGAAGGGTCTCTTTCTCTCTCAAGATGGTAAGATTCAACTACTCCAAAGCTCCCTTCAAGGAATTCCCATTTATGTGATGTCTCTTTTCATGCTCCCTGCTAAAATTAAGGAAGCCTTAGAGAAAATCCAAAAGAGGTTCCTCTGGATGGGAGTTGGTGAGAAGTTCAAATTTCCTCTTGTGGCCTGGGATAAAGTTACTAAACCTAAGCTATGTGGTGGATTGGGGCTAAAAAACATTTCTCTTATGAATAAGGCCTTAATAGCCAAGGCTAGGATGGTGGAGGATTGCAGAGAGGAAGGTCTTTGGGTGTAAATTATAAAGATGAAATATTTGTGGAATATAGGCAGAATGGAATCCTTTTTTAACCAAAATAACCTCCCTAGAGGGTCTTTTTCTAGAATTCCTTTGTGGCCTCTAAAGAAATCTTATCCAAAGGTACGATTTGGGAAATTGGCAAGGGCTCTAGAATCAGTTTTTGGTTTGATAATTGGCTTGGGGATTCCCCCTTAGCTAACTTGGATTTCTGGAAAGATGTTGCTCAATACTACAAGGAATCTGGAAAATTTTGGATTCGGGACTTTTGGATCTAGGAAGATTCTGTCAGATGGGAGATCATTGAGCCTCCTCCTCGGATTTTGATGGTGACATCCAACCTTTCTAGGTTCTCAACAATCAACTTAAGGCTTTCCACATCCCCATGTTCCAAACCAAGGAGGACTCCATCAAATGGAAAGAAGAAGAATCTAGAAATTTCATGGTTAAATCAACCTACATGTCAAATTTCAAGAATGATTTGCACAAGGACTATTGGGGAAACTCTGGGTGAAAGGATCTCACCCCTAAGATTAATATCTTTTTTCTAGTTGGCTGCCCAAAATAAAATCCTGACTGTGGACAATCTCAGAAAAGGGGAATGAAGATTCCCAATAGATGTTCTCTCTGTAAGAAAGAGGAGGAAAATGTCAACCATCTCCTCCTTCATTGCTCCTTCTCCCATGTTGTCTTTGATGTTATTCTGGATCTGTTCAATATCCAATGGATCCTGCCCTTGATGATTGAAGATTGTTTCTTTCAATGGGAGAGATCCCTTTCCATTTTCCTATCTTGATCTGGGCCTAGAATATCGCCCTTCCTCATTTTTGGGGGTTTATGGAAAGCCAAGAATGATGGTATCTTCCACGATCAAAAATCTCTTCTCTCAAAATTTAGAAGAAAAAATTTGATTGCCATAAAGGAAAACATTAAACTCTTTAAAGGTAAAGTCAAGAAACCCTTCCGAATAGTGAGCAGAAAGTTCTTGACAAGTTTGCCCTTGGTCGGTGGAATTTCACATTCCTAAAAAGAACTCCAGTTGGAATAGGCCTAGGGGAAATGTTGTAAAGTTAAATTTTGATGGAGCCTCAAAAGGGAATCCGGGTCCTACTGGGGGAGGAGGAATTCTAAGGAACAAGTGATGGAGATTGGTTGTTTTTGCCTACGCGGGTCCTTTAGGTCACCAAACCAATAACATGGTGGAAGCTAGAGCTCTTCTTTGGGGGTTCTACTAGCTAAAGAAAAAGGCTTCAAGGACATCAGATCAAAGGTGACTCTCTCCTCTTAATTAATGCCCTCAATAACCATGGTTCTATTAATTGGGCCATTAGTAATATCCTCAATGATGTGAAGGAAACTTCAAATTTTTTTGATAGCATTTCTTATAATCATACCTTACGTCAAGGGAACAAATGTGTGGATAAGATGGCCAATTATGGAATCAATTGTAATGATTATAAGATATGGTGTAAAGTTGATATATTACCCATGGACATTAATGAGATCATTAGTAGAGATAGAGGGCACTAAGTTTTATAATGTTGGCACGAGTGAGCCCTGTGGTGGTGACAACTTACTTAATATCTTGTTTTTCAAGATTTTTGCTAGTGTGAAAGAAGGTCTTTTTTTTTGAATTTTAGTAGCAAACAGAAGAAGCTCAGTCTGGTGAATATGGGGGTGATAGGATTAGAGTTGAACCTGCTAGCCAAAGCATTGAAGCTTTTAATCAGCCTCTGTGGAATAGGCTTAGGATTGGGGGTTTCAATAATTTCATTTCCAAATTACATGGTCACGACCCCTCCCTATCTAAGGATTTTGGAAAATCTTGGAAAGAGGATAAGTTTGTTGTCAGAGGGATGGAAATTGAGGTGTCTGAGTCCTCCATCGCCCGATCATGGACATGAAAATGGATGGGCTTAAAATTTTAAGGATAAAACCCATAGAGAACAAGAAATTGAGTTGTTCTTTGTTGGCAAGGAAAGATGTTCTTTCTTTACGGATGGTATTTCCAGGTCATGCATTCGGGTATATGGAGAGAGGTGTGCCTTCAAATCATGAAGTACATCACTCTAGAGGGAAAATATAGAAAAATATATACTCACCATTTGACCCTTCTGAACATGTTCCACCATAAGGTCATGGTGAGCATCCCCTTCTTTCTGTTTATGTCTCTGACTAACTCTTTAATGGATTTCCAAAGATGAGAAAGTGGAGTTGCCTCTGCATGAAGGGCTCATTCTTCTGATGTATGAAAATGGGAAACCTGCTCTGTCCCCTTCCCTAAAAGAGCATGCAGATGAGGATGACCTCACTCACTTGATTTGCCTCACTAAGATGAAGGCTGGAAAATGTAAAATTGTGGGGGAGGATTCTGGTAAATAAATGGGTGAGGATGGTCATGGGGAAGTGAGCACTTTGAGAAAAGAGACAGGGATGGTAATTTAAAGGGTTTTGAGGATTTGAGCAAAGAAGGTCTAGTACTTAGAAGGGGTGCTCCATGCGATGGAAGAAACCAATGTTGGTCAAAGGGAAACAATGATGGATGTCATCAATGCTTCCAAGAAAATTATCACTGCACAGGTGAAGTCCAAGCATGAAACTCGGAGTGGAGGACTAGGTCAAAAAGCTCAAGTGACAGTGGAAGGATGGAGGAGGGCACTAAAAGAAGGATTTTTAACTTGTGCATCAGTAGCTCCGAGGATGAGCTAGAGGATGATATTAATGAAAAAGGTGAGAGTGGTGTGAATAGCCATGATGGATAGATCCCAAAAAATAACTCTTGATTGATGGTGAAGAGATCTACAACTTATAGAAGAAGAAAGAGAGAAGAGGAGGAAAAAGAAGAGTGAAACTCAGATTTTTGAATCCAACCACAAATAACAAGCAATAAATTCCTGTAACTTTGCTTGCAAGACTATCAGATGTGCCTCCCCATGTCTGTTTGGCTTGTGGAAGAAGGAAGGAGGCAAGCCCTGAAGGAAATATGGTGGTTGACTCCATTAGATGTTTGTATTAATGACTTGAGTGAAGTTTCCCTATTTTCTACCTACCAAATCCCACCAAAACCTGATTTCGAATAGCCCAACATGTAGCCTACACCAAAAAAATTCAAACAAGATTGGGTGCATGTGTGTCGAGCCTTGCAACATAAGTAATTGCGATCAAAAAGTTTGCAGCAGTAGTTAAACACACAATGACACATGGCGCACATTGCTCGGCTGAATGATCAGCCAACTATTCATTTGTTTTGTCTTTGTTGGCACATGTCACGCATTGGTTTATCTCAAGGATTTGGTGCCCGGTTGACACACTTTGATAGGTTGCATGAAACGCACTCAAGTCCGATAGATCGCTACTTAGAATAATGACTAATGCGGAAGAGTTGCACTAGGTGTGTGCACAAGAGCAAGAGGTACAAAAGAGGAAAGCAGAAGACATACACGTAAAAAGGAACACATGCAGATATAGGAAGAAAATATTCTTACATAGAAAAGGATACAAGTATGTAAGTGGGCGCAGCATCAAAATAAATGAGCGCACAAGAACTAAAGGAGAAGGTGCACCGAGAAAGAAAGAAGGAAATGAAGTGCGAATGCACGAGAATGAAGGCAAGATGCGCAAGGAAAGAATGAGGATGAGGAAATGAGCGAGCGTGAGGAAATGCACAGATCTCAAGAGGAATGGCATGCACATAGAATGCATGCCAGGGGACTTAGCCAATTTAGAGGGAAATTCTACAGGTGGTTGCACAAAAGGGTGTGCGAGACTCGATGGAATGAAAGAGGGATTACAAGAGGAAGGCGCGAAGGGGAAACAGAAGAGATAGAATAATAAATAGGAAGGAGGAATCACAACGAATAAATAGGAAAGGTATGCGAGGGCGCATGAAAGAACCGAAACCAAACAAATTGTGCCGAGGAACCGCCAGAGTGCGTGCAACCTATGAAATTGAACTTCGTGAGTCCGAATGAAGATGAAAGTTGTCAAAATACCATGTGGGGTTATTTTGGACAATAGTAATCATACATTTATTTAAGTGTATATTATTTTAAGCTATCCCGAAATCTATTATGAAACCAAACTATTTTTAAAAATAAAAATAAAACCAAAAGCAATACTTATCTATGTATTATGGCTTATATATATGAATATGTATATATATTTTATCATGGGTACTTTAAAAAAAATTAAAATATTTGTTTATGGGTTTGGGGAAGGGTGGGATGGTTGTCCCAACTAGTCCCCTTCCTCTCGCTTCCCCATGTATGTGGCCACAACTGCCAAACTCTTCCACATAATGACCATGGCCAAGCTCGGGCCATTCTCCCCGCTCTTTTGTATGCCATGATTGAAGAAAAAATGCCACAACGTTAAATCAAACCTGTGTTATTTTATTCGCCACTCGTGCCTCGCCGCTTGGCCTTTGTTAATGTTACTCACCCAATTTGGGCTTGAAACCATAAAATCAAGTACATATATATATATATATATATATATATATGGATTCTCGATTTAAAATAAAATGTATATTAAAACTCTCCTCGAAGAGATCTAAATCTGCAAAGCAAATTTTCAAAATCATAATTAAACCCATGACAACCCGAGTGAGGAATTTCTCCTCTCTCAAGCTGAATATTTTGATCAAAGGAGTAATACAAAAAGAATACTAGATCTGCAAACATGAAACTTGAGAATATCAAACCCTAATAGATTTCCATTGAAAAGGAACAAATAAAATGAAGAAGCATCCATGTTTTCTTTGTTTGATCTCCATGGAGGCTCTCTCCCTCTTCCTCATACCTGGAAATAAAGATTCAATCAAGTGAGATTGAAAATGAAATAAGAATGATTTTGTAGTAGACCATGAGGAAATTAGGGCATTCTTAGATACCCTAAGATCCTATGATGAAGGTCCCTTTAATCCAAGGGCTATCCTTTATTCTTGATTTAGGATTTTAAGTGGTTTAATATTTGCTCATGTTATTTAATTAATTGATTTGAGGTTTTTTTAATCCTAATTTAGGTAATGAATTTTTTAAAGGGGTATGGATCCATTTGGTGGACCAAATTGGACCCATGCCCAACTCTTGTAATCCATTGAGCACCTTTAGCTCTAATTTTCTTTTAGAAATTAAATTAATATTTTATCAAAAACCCGAGAACAAGTTAAAGTTATGGAGTTAAGAAACCCATTTGTTGTTACTTACATAGTATCAAAATTACATATTTATCAAAATATAGACATATGCATGTTGGCTAGATTTTCTGCATAGCACAAAACCTAGGCAGTCATGAGATAAATCTCCCTCATTTACCGGTGAGGCTCCCGTGTCAGATTTGTCAATTAAAGTATGCTAATATCTAAATGGGGTTTTACTTTAACTACTTAGTTCATGAACCATAACTGAACAGTTCTGCAACAAGTAAGCAATTGTTTAAAGAAAGGAAATATTTATAGAAGAAGGGAAAGGGAATTATATAAACACAGAGAAGAAATGGAGAAGATGTGCATCCCAATCAATAGATAGCAGAGTTGATTGCATGCACATAGAAGAAACCAATAGATATAAACACAGAATTCTAAGCAAAGGTAGCTCTAGATCTAGATCTGAAATAACACAAAGTTTATTAAAAGATCTAAGATAAAAAGCAAGAAACACAATACACCGTGACACAAAGTTCTCCGAAAATATGCTCCTGTATATTCCTTTGCTTCAAGTGGCTCTCAAGGGTTTCAGCACAAAGTCTGGAACACAAGGTTGCTGCTTACAAATTCTGATCATTAACCCAGAGGTTCTTCTCCTACTTATAGAATGTAGGAGGGAAAGTACAAATGGGAAATCTAACTGAACTGAAACACAAACAACAAGTAAAGATGACATTTGGCAATCATCCTCCACTAACTTCTCCTTAAGTGACACATGTATCACTTAACTAATAGAATTGTTCCACATGACTTTAAGTAATGGTTTCAAAACCAATAACTTAAAAGTCTTACAATTTCATCCGGGAACATGGAAAATAGAAGAAGAAAGAATAGAAGAAGAAGTCAAGCCAACTATAACATTTATGTCTTCTTTTTGTTCTGATATTAGATATACTTGTCGAACATGTGATTCAACATCTTCCCATCTGTTTTAGCCACTGCTTCCTTCTCTGTCCTAAACTACAGCAATCCTTCATTCAACACTTTGATGCACGCTTCCACATCTTCCAAGCTCGGCCCAAACATTACAATATCCGCCGTAGCGCCACCACCACCGCTAATAGAATTCATCATGAAAGGCTTGGTAGCTTTATCAATTCTCTTTTATACCATCAGAAGAGACCCTTCCAGGGAATTAGGCACCTTGGTCGGAACAATCCGTACGTATGAAGTAACACCTCCGACCACTTCCTCCTCAGTGAAAGAAATAATACTGTCTGGTAAGGACGATGTCCTACTCTCAAGTGCCTGCATCCTCTTCAACAAAACTCTGCAGATCTCCAAACGGAAAGATACTGCAAACTCCAACTGCTTCCCCTTCGATCGACTCATGCCCAAGAAAATTTTCTCTGCAACCAATACATCTCCCGACAGCTTGTTGATTTCAGCCAAACTACTCAGGTTACTCTTAGTAACTGTGTTCATGACTACTATGCTCGTCACCAGTTGCTTCAGCTAATTTGCTACATCATTCATAACCTTTAGGCGGGCTGATACCTCTCCAAGTTGCACAGAAGCTTGACGAATAATCAGATTCTTCCATTCACAATAGCTTTCACTGATTGCTTGCATCCTCCATCTCCTGCATAAGATGATCACTCACCTGCTCTGAAATGGGATGAATGGAAGGTTTAGCAACCTTGGCTATGATCTTGCACAATTGAGATACTTGCTTCTGAAGCTCATCTTTCTACGCCTTTTCTCTGTCAAGCCTAAGGAATAGAGCATCTACCAATGTCTGTGTATCCTGCTTCAATCCTTCTGTTATGGCTTGACCAAGGGGTACTTTGGTTATTGTAACATTTTCTGTCGTGAGTTCATCCTCCTTCTTTCCTTTTCGCGAATTGACATCTCAAAGAAACTTCGCCCGACTCCTCGATGATCAACCTTGAAGTTACCTTAGCAACTTTAGGCCTTTTTTATTTTCCACCTAGACTCTGGAATAGATACAAGTCGTGTTCTTCCAAGTTCATCTCCACTCTTGCTTCTGGAACCAACTGTGAAGCCAACCATTTCGAGAAGTTACTTCTCAGAGAATGAGAAGTCGCTAAGTGCACCACTATCTCCCGCTCCGTTTCCTCTCCATCAGAAAAGGCCACAGTGTTATGGCTGCCATCTTCTGAATCATCTAAGGACAAAGCTCTTTCAAACTTTGCCATCTGCAGCTTCAACGTCTCTTTCGAACAAAAGTCTTTAACAGAGTGGTGAGCAGATAAGATGAATGTTGCTGGATTCAGTGGAGGTATTAAAGTGTCCTACTGAGGTGCAATAGTTGGTGAAGTACTAGATGTTGGAGAAGCTGGAACTAAAGTCATGGCCATGGAAGTGATCTTCTCCTTTGATTGAGATCTTCTGTGTACTTTCAACTTCTGACCTTCTTGCTACTTTCTCCTCCGTGCTTCCTCTTGAGGGAATCTCTTGCACTGAAGTTTCCCATGACTTGATTCATCAAGGTAATATCCCTTCATCAAAGAACCAGTTTGAAGTATTTACCATAACAAAGCGCTGACCTTTCTTCAATGTGTATGACAGCCTCTACGTTGTCCCGAAGTGCGGCTCTATCTCCTCCCATTTGATGGTAAGTATCATGTAACACATTCCCATCATCTTTAAGATCCGTAGGTATCCGCACTAGTCCAAAGTCGAACACTTTCTTTGTTGATAGTCTGCTGAAATCCCTCTTTCTCACCTCGTACTCACTTTTGCACTTCATCTAGAAATCCTCTAATGAAGGCACATGTGCATACTCCTAGGAGATTATCTTCTTAGCTACTCAAAATGGATCAAAGTTCATTCATGCCGTGAAGAACTCTTTCTCATACTCAAATAACATCTATGTCTCTATCCCTCAAGCCCTATGAATTCTCTGCAAGCTATAATGTCCCATAGTGATCGGGAAAAAGCCTGTAGACTTGTGCCATTTCGACTAAAGGTCGTGTATCTCCACAAGTTTCCTGCTCAACTCCATGGTGATCAATCTATCATTCAGATATTTGGGCATCTTTATTGGTTCTCCAAAAAATCCAGTAACCTTGAGGTATGTGAAATCTACAAACTTAATGAATAGACTGTCAATCCTAGATACGGCTTCCCATGCTTCTTTGCTTACCCTGTTGGCCTTTAGGTCCTTGTCTAGCCTTGCAAATGAAATTGTAGAAGAATCCATCATTGACCACTTTGAAATCTTTCTCGCATTACAGTACAATAAGCTATGGGTAGCACTCAAAAATGGGGTCCTTAGAAATAACACCACATCTATCCAGCTTGGAGAAGATGCCTTATGAAGCTGCAGCATACACCAAGTAGGAAGTCATTTTGAAGCTGAAAGTATGCTTCACGTTTCAGAGTTACTCACCAATGTTGTCACTAATGATTTTCGACCAATTGATTATGGAATCAATCTTGTTGACTTCAATGGTCCTGATGAAAGCATACATCCATGTACGGAAAGTGTAAGCATTCGCCTCGCCATTAATCTTGCATAACAATTTGACAATATCATCAACCTCCTACACCAAATTGGACCACGAAAGAGTTCTTGGGAACTTAGAAGGAGATCTGGGCTTCTTCATGTATCTGTTGTTCATTATATTCATGCAGTCAACTCTATGCTTCTCCCACCTACTGTTGGCATCCTAAATGCTAATGGAAGTCACCACCTTTCGCACTAGAATCTTCAAACAATAATTGATGAACTCTGCGTCCAACCGAATTATTGTTTTCCTTGTAGCATCTCGCACTGATCTAGATGAAGGATGGTAAGATCTAGCGCACTCCATAACAAACTCTGGCAACTGGGCTATGTATGGAAAGGTTGCAGCTCAAATAATTCCACTACTTTTAACCGCACGCATGAGTGAAGTCTTTCCTGCTATGGATATATCAATCAATTTGGAAAGAGGTTCCGGACCTAGATTTGCGTCTCCTATGTTTGTAAATTTGGAAGTGATGCATGACTCTGGTGTACTTTCTTTTTCATCCATCTTTGTCATGGCTTTATCTATCTTTGTCTGAATAATTCTCTTTCTTCTTATTTGGCCGGATTTCTTCAAAACTGGTGCAAATCTAGATAATTCTTCAGATTCAGAGGATATATTCAATGTATTGGACATTGATTAAAGCTCCTTTTCTTTTGTAAAGCACCTGTAATGAATTCCTGCAAGTAATTCAGATAAAGATGGCAATAGGAACATGAACAATGAATTTTAATAATAAAAATCTGCACTTTTTAAGTCTGCTGCCCCAAAAATTGATGTTTTATTTGCATGCAAAGTGAGCAGGAATTTTTCCAACTTCACTTGAGCACTTGTATCACCTATGCAAACAATTATGCAAACACAAATCAACCTCCTTCAATGCATGCGCCAAAAATGGAAGCTTTTAGCATTGATTTGATCTTCTTCTGGGCAAAATCCTCTTCAATATGGGGCGCACTTTTCCTCTGGGCTGCACTTCTTCACCTGTGAATTAATTAATTCACCCTTATGGCAGCCCATGCTTATATAACCCTCATAATTCTATAATTAATAATTACCCTTGCTATTCCTAGCAATTAATTAAAAATCATGCTCTTCTCTTTAACCGATGTGCTAAAATTGCATGATTAAGGATAGCCATCAATTAAATTAAATTTAATCAATTTAATCATCCACTCTTCACTTCACTTAAGCTTCACAAAGGTGCTTTGACCATAGCCATTGAAAATAGAATTTAATTTAATCAATTAATGCTTCAAAAGTATTATTTACCCTGCGCATAGCAGTAATAAAATCCCATGATTTCACTTAAGTCACTTTTCTTTATTTCACAATGGGAATTTTTACCCCGCAAGGTAAGCAATAAATTCCCACTGTCACGCCTCTAATTTTCCCACCGCAACTTAAGTGACTTTTCATTCATGGGAAAAAGTACCCGCAAGGTAGGTACAAAAATCACACATGCCTATTGCTTCTATTTTTCCCATGATCCACTTAAATCCTTTGTTTTTCAAAAATGCGCCCAACCCCGCAGGGGCTTTTTAGTGCACGACTTCGCCTTTTCCCAGTGAACCAGACCTCCGATGGTGACTTCCTTCTAAAGACAATGTGCGTATGTGATCTCCGAATACCTGTGCTAAGAATCAAAGCTAACCCAACAAAGGAATTGATCTAGAGAAATTTCACAGAAAACGAAACGGGAAAACACAAAAACACAAAAAATTGCCAAAAGTCACAAATAAAGCCCAAAACTTATTCCTAGTTAAAACCCTTCTGGTATATAGGAATAATGATATGTTCGATCACAACAGGGTTAAAACAGAGCGCAAATTGCCTCAAATGGAGCTCAAAATAATTAAATACAAATTTCCCGCAGACAAATCTCGATGACAGAATATAACAATTTTGGGCATCTAGGTATTTGGTGAAAATGGCTAATATGGCTCTTTGGGAATATCTTGACGCAATACAAGAACTTTCAGGCAATAAAAACACAAAACGACCCACTATTTTAAAAGTATGAAAAAATTCAGATAGGGTAGTCACAGATTTCAAGATGAAATCTCGGCACACCAATACAAGAAATTAAGTAGCCTCCTCAAAGGAGCTAGAAATCGCCACCTCCGCAGCAAAAAGTGGGATCTTCCTGGCATGAGCATTTTCTTCCATGACCAAAGATAGTAAACGATTCCTCCATTTTTTATCTTTCAAACTTTTTGGCTGAAATCCCCAAAAGCAAGAGTAGATGTCATCAAGCTTACGACCGGTTAATGCTTTCCGTGGCCTATGCTTTAGACAGGGTCCAAATCTACTCCAAGGAAAGACTTAGATCAAAGATCATTTGCTCAATTTCTTCACACAGAGTAAATTAATTATTCGCCCCAAGAAGCAATTTGTTTGAATGCCAATCATTTGTGCAACCTTCGGGATATCTAGTTGAGAGGTGGATTAACCAATATTACCCATCATTCTAACAACTTCCTCCAAAGAATGCATTCTCCCAAGATGAGCCGAGAGTTGTGCACACAATAGATTAGTCTCCATTCAACCCAGGATGTGGGGTTCATCAACTCCCTCAATAAGAGTGCTCTGCCAAAATTCCATTGCCTCTTTAGCAGTGATGTGAGTACCTTTATCCAACAAATGTCCAACATTCAAAGAACTCATTTAACTTCGTGTCATTAACCAAACCTAAGAAGGAGAAGTGCACATCATCCAAAGAGAAACGATGAAGTAGTTGATCATCCATAGCTTTTATTGTGTTTTATGTAGTCGATTTTCCCAAGCTCCGTCTAGTGTGCTTAGCTGCACGCTTATCCCTTTTCCCTTCTACATTTTAGCAGACGAGCACGAAATTTCACCGTTGTAATAGTTAACCGTGCTCCACCAAATTCTCTAAATTTCCTTATATCCTCTTTTGCATGTGAGAACCATTGAGGAACAACGTGCGGCACAAATGGTAACATGTCAATTAATCATTGTTGAGTTGTGGAGCTCAATTACTTTGGATTAGCATGTAATATGAAACTTGTTGGAAAACACAATAACCGTCATCGGTTAGGAGGGACCGGCATTAGTCACCTATGAGCGGCATAGGTCAAGCAAGGAGGAACCGACATCGATTAGGGTTAATTGGTGTCGGTTACCTATGCGGGAGTGTTTTATTTAACTCTCGGGAATTAGATCTATTTTTAGCATTAAAGCAGATCTATTGATTGTAATTGCATGGTTAAGTGCCCTAAGTTTGTATACGCCTATATAAGCATGAAAGCTAGGGTTTAGAAGTAAGAATTAAGAAGAACTTGCAAAAGTTGATGATTATTGTGAGTGAGAGAATTCTTGGAGAAGAAGAAAAAGCTTGAGTGAAAGAAAGTACTATACATATGAGAGGTGTGGAAGATTGTAAATCTTCAATTATATATCTTGTCAAATATTTGGATAATAGATTGGCTTATTTCTTGGTGGACATAGCCCACATTGGGTGAACCACGTTAAATCGGTGTTGATTTATATCTCTTATTTTGTATATTTCTTCTAGTAGAATATCCACTTTTATTTGCATGTATGCTTAGATCTGATATATTATCTATACAACAAAGTGTGCAAACCCCAACAACCGGTATTAGAGATTTGTTTGAGGGTTTTTGTGTATTGATAGATTTACTCACGAGTGTTTTTCGATTGAGTGGGAGCTACAAACAATGGCGAAGAAAAAAATACAAGGTAAATAAGTTTGACGGCTGAAATTATTAATCATGGAAGATGCAGATTGAGGATTATCTCGTATCAAAGAGATTTGTACTTATCGTTGGATGAAAAGTCTAGACCTACAAAGATGACTGATGAATAATGAAAGGTTCTTGATAGAAAGGTTTTGGGATCTATAAGATTGAGTCCGCAAACATCCGTGGCTTCCAATATTACGTAATGACATCTACGGTAGAGTTAATGAAATCTCTTGCTAATTTATATGAAAAAACTAGTGCTTCAAATAAAGTTTATTTGATGAAGAAACTATTGAGTTCTAACATGCATGAAGGTGGATCTCGCATCTAGTCATTTGAATGATATCGATCTATTGTAAATCGATTGAAATCGGTTGATATACCATTTGATGATGAAGTGAAACCACTTTTATTCTTATGTTCTTTACGATAGTTGGGATAACTTGGAATTATTGTTAGTAATACAACATCTGCTAATAATATTTTGAAGTTTGATGATGTGGTAAGTATAATCTTGAATGAATAAATTCACACGAAGAGTACAAAGGAATCATCATCGGGAATGCTTTGAATGTAGAAAGCAGGGGCATGCAGAAGGAAAGATCCAAAAGTAAGAGTAATGGGAAATAAAATTCAAGGGATAACAGATCTAAATCCATAGGTAAGGGAATTACTTGTTGGAAATGTGGAAAGAAAGGACATGTAAAGAAAGATTGTTAGTCAAAGGATAAAAAGAACCAACAACTAGACAAAGGTAAAGAAACAAATCTTGTTGCTTCAGAGGTAATGCAAGATGCTCTTATTTTTTCTTTAGATAATAGAATTGAATCATGGGTTTTAGATTCAGGAGCTTCTTTCCATGTAACCCCTAATAAGGGTTATTTCTGAAATTATGTCCACGACAATTTTGGGCATGTTTATTTGGGTGATGATGAACCTTGCAATATTACATCTGGTAAAGGGGAAGTTCATCTAAAATTTAAGAATAGAAATACATGGGTATTGAAAGATGTGAGGCATGTGCCAAGCCTCAGGAGGAATCTTATTTCGTAGGGAAACTAGGTGAATCCGGTTGCATGGTTACTTTTACAGAGACTCTTGGAAATTCACAAAGGGTACTTTGTTGTGGAAAGAGGTAAGAAGGTAGGAACGCTATATTTATCTACATGTATTATCGATTTCTTTTTCGCATTATCTACTTGATTCGGATGCATGCAAGTGGCATAATCGGTTGGGTCATATGAGTCAAAAAGGAATGCAGATCTCAAAGGCTAAGGGTAAGTTATCATATTTGAAAGATTTAGATCATGATTTTTGTGAGCATTTTGTCTTTGAAAAAGAAAAAGAGAGTGAGATTTATCAAAGTTGGGGCAACTAAGGAGCATAAATTGGAGCTTGTACACTCAGATGTGTGGGGACCAACTAGGTAGCTTCTCATGGAGGATCCCAGTATTATGTTACTTTCATTGATGAAGCTACAAGAAAGGTATGGGTTTATTGTATTAAACATAAATCTGATATTTTTGAGACTTTTAAAACATGGAAAACCCTTGTTGAGAATGAATCAAATTCAAAGTTAAAGTGTCTTAGATCTGACAATGGTGGTGAATACTGTAATAAAGCTTTCAATGATTATTGTTCAGTGAATGAGATACGTAGAGAAAGAACGGTTCCAAGAACACCACAAGATAATGGTGTTGTAGAGAGAATGAACAGGACAATCATGAAACGTGCTAGAAGTATGAGGATACATTATGGATTGCCCTTGTAGTTTTGGGCAGAAGTAGTTGATACAACGGTTTATTTAATTAACCGTGGGCCTTCAAGTTCACTAGATGGAGGAATACCAAAGGAAGCTTTGACCAAAAAATAGGTAGATCTATATTTTCTTAAAGTTTTTTGTTCATAAGCTTTTGTGCATGTTAATAAGGAAAATATAAAAAAGTTGGATGCAAAATCCAAAAGATGCACTTTCATTGGTTATGGATCTGGTGATTTCAGATTTCGTTTTTGGGATTTAGAGAATTCTAAAATTATTAGGAGTCGTGATGTTGAATGGAATGAAAAGAGAATGTATAGGGATCAAATTTTGGTACCAAGGATGAATCGATTGAGAAGTTTGTGAATGAAAATCTACTCTCATATTTAAAAGTAATACCGATAGGGTTACACAGGAATCAGTGTCAATTGACTCTCGACCGACATTGGTCAAAGAAACCGATATTGGTTACGAAGAAGCCAACCGCATCGGTTAGCGTAACCGACGTTGGTTATAAGTGACCGGTGTCGGTCACTGACAAATTTGGATACAAATGTTCAGGAGGTCCAGAATGAACCTTTGGTACCCCAAACTCCTGTGAGAAGGTCACAAAGGGTAAGTAAATCTCCATAAATATTTACACCTTCTCTATTTTATTTATTATTGATTGATAATGGTGAACTAAAAAGTTTTGAAGAAGCAATATAGGATAAGACCCATGTCCAGTGGGAGCATGGCATGGATGAGGAGATGGACTCCTGGATAATAGAACCAGACTTGGGATTTGGTTAAGTTGTCAGCAGGTAAGAGGAAATTGCAGAACAAGTGGGTTTACATGATCAAGGAAGAAGAGGGTGGACATAAAAGGTACAAGGCAAGGCTTGTAGTAAAGGGATTTGCATAGAAAGTAGGTATTGACTTTGGTGAAATATTTTCTCCTGTTGTAAAGATGACTTCTATTCGTATTGTATTGAGCTTAGTTGCAGTAGAAGATTTGCATTTAGAGCAACTAGATGTGAAGACGACTTTCCTTCATGGTGATTTGGATGAAGATATTTATATGCAAAGCAGCCGCTTGGGTATGAAGTCAAGGGTAAGGAGAAATTAGTGTGCAAGTTGAAAAAGAGTCTATATGGGCTCAAGTAAGCTCCAAAAGAATGGTACATGAGGTTTGATAATTTTTCTAAATGAGCATGGTTACTTGAGATGTGAATTTGACCATTGTGTTTATTTCAAGAAGCTTGAAAATGGAAGCTATATTATTTTGTTAATGTATATGGATGATATGCTTATTGCAGGATCTAGTATGCAAGACATTGGTGATCTTAAGGAAAATTTAGCTCACACATTTTCTATGAAGGATTTAGGAGCTGTAAAAAGAATCCTTGGCATGCAAATACACAGTAGACAAAGGAAAAACAAGAAATTGTATTTGTCTTAGGAGGATTATATCTATAGGGTGTTATAAAGGTTCAAGATGCAGAATGTAAAACTTGTTAGTACACTTATGGCTGGACACTTTAAATTGAGCAAATATTAGTGTCCATCATCACATGAGGTCAAATACATGACATGAGTGCCATATGATTAAGCAGTTGGGAGTCTCATGTATGTTATGTTTTGTACTGCATCAAACATTGCACATGCAGTGGGAGTTGTGAGTAGATATATGGCCAATCCAGGTAAAGAGCATTAGAAAGTAGTCCAATGGATACTCAAGTATTTGAAAGGGACATCTAATATGCAGTTATGCTATGGAGGTTCAGATATTTCATTATGTGGCTATGTTGATTCGAATATGGCTGGAGATATGGATGGTAGGAGGAGCACTACTAAATATATTTTCACAGTAGGTGGATGACACAGTTAGTTGGATTTCAAGATTACTGAGAAGGTTGTAGCTCGTCTACTATAGAGACAGAGTATGTTGCAGCTGACGAGGCTAGCAAGGAGATGATATGGATGAGTAGGTTCATGGAAGAGTTCGAAAAGGAGCAAGATGATTGTAAACTTTTCAGTGATAGTTAGAGTGCAATTCATTTGGCAAAGAACTCAGCATTTCATTTGAGAATGAAACACGTTTAGTTGAGGTATCACTTCATATGGCAGGTATTGGAGGATGGGCATTTGAATCTGGAAAATATTCATACGAGTGAGAACCCTGAAGATATGCTAACAAAGCCATTAGCAAAGGATAAGTTAGAGCTACACTCCACTTGTTGGTCTTCGATTTTGAGACTTGAAGAGGAAGAAACAAAGCTAAGGAAGGATCCAAGAATGACATTGTATAGGTATGGTGCAGTAATTAATCTCCAAGTGGGAGATTGTTGAGTTGTGGAGCTCAATTACTTTGGATTAGCATGCAATATGAAACTTGTTGGAAAACACAATAACCATCATCGATTAGAGGGACCGACATCGGTCACCTATAATCGGCATCGGGCAGTAAGGAGGAACCGACATCGGTTAGGGCTAACCTGTGTCGAGTTACTTGTGTGGGAGTGTTTTATTTAACTCTCAAGAATTAGATCTATTTTTAGCATTAAAGAAGATCTATTGATTGTAATTTCATGGCTAAGTGCCCTAAGTTTGTATACGCATATATAAGCATGAAAGCTAGGGTTTAGAAGTAAGAATTAAGAAGAACTTGCAAAAGTTGATGATTATTATGAGTGAGAGAATTCTTGGAGAAGAAGCAAAAGCTTGAGTGAAAGAAAGTATTGTACATCTGAGAGGTGTGGAAGATTGTAAATATTCAATTATATATCTTGTCAAAGCTTTAGATAATAGATTGGCTTGTTTCTTAGTGGACGTAGCCCACACTGGGTGAACCACGTTAAATTTGGTGTTGATTTATATATCGTATTCTATATATTTCTTCTGGTAGAATATCCACTTTTATTTGCATGTATGCTTAGATCTGATATATTATTTGTACAACCGGTGTGCTAACCCCAACATTAATCATGAGGCAAGGGAATTTAATGCGATGGAAAGTTGTGTTGTCCTAACATTGCCACCGCCGAATGCCCCTTAATATCATAATTAATTAAAATGCCCATCAAATTTAATAATTCATTGGGATGAAATATGATGAGACTTTGGGGGTCCTTCCTAATGCTTTTATCCACTCCAATATTGGCTAATTTATTAGAAAATTTATTAGTAATGCGACAAATGTGAGAGATTAATAAAGGCTCAATAAGAGCCCGACAATCATCCACAATTCCTAAAGTGCCGATTATTGACCGACCTTTTTGAATTGCATTAAGGATGACCTATGAATCACCTTTCCCATTTTCTTTGCTTTGCAATTGAAAATAACATGCCAAAGAGTCGTGGCTTCAAAGCAAAGTTATTAGAACACTTCCCAAGGGCTTCAACAAAGCCCAAGATAGGCTAACCAAAGGAGTTTCGAAAAATTCCACCAACCTTAGCCCAACCAGGGTTGCACTTGGAAACTCTGTCAAAGTTTAGCTTGATGTAATCATCGTGAGGAGCCTCCCAAGTAGAGGTATTGCGCTTGTTACTTTTGAGACCAATCCCTTTATTAGGCAGAAATTAAATTACCTTATTTTAAATAAGTTTAATTAATTATACTCGCCACGATTTTTATTGTCGTAAAATAAAATATTTTAATTGGCTCACATAAGTAGCCTAGTGTCGTTTTCATCGTTAAATCTTTCAGAATCGTGACATAGTCATAGTTGCTTATAATGCATCGTATTATTTTAACTTTGAATAAAAAAATTTACCATTTTATTATTATTATAATATTAATCATGATTTCCTTTGGTATTTTTGGACTTATTTTGGACCCGCACCGAACAGGTACAACAATATGGGGATTGACACTCTCCATTAGGTAGGAAATTCCATTTCATCAAACAATTTACTTACAATGACACGCATGTGTGCAATTTCTTATTCCCACACGAAATAATGAATATCTTTGAACACAAAAATGGTTATGTTATTGGTGAAAACATGGTATATTTTACAAAAGTAACCTAAGCATGTTTTAAAACTAAGTGAATTTATGCATTTGTTGGCTATTTAGTATTTAAATCCACTCACATTGGTTGTTTTAAGCATCCCGGTCATAGCAAGATGGTTCTTGTGAATGTGCTTGAGGCATTTCATCAAACAATTTACATGTATATTTGAGGAAAATGTATTCCCTATACTTGCATGGTACAAGATGACTTATATTTATCATTTCAGCTTTCTTTTATTCCCATTATATGCATTTTCCTATTCTCCAAACAAAATAGTGAATGACTTTGAGTACATGAAATAAAAATACGCTTATGTTGTTGTTGAAAAAACTCACTAATATTAACCTAAACACATTTTAAGGCTAAGGGGTTTTATTCATTTTTTTGTTAATTTGTATTCAAAACCATTCACATCGGTTGTATTCAAACTTCTCGCTTAGGTCTTGCTTCTTGTGATTTTGTTTGAGACATTTTGTCAAATAGTGTACTTGTAATATCTTTGAATACTTGTATGTTTGAGAAGAATTGCAAGGTATATGTTTACCCTTATATTTGAGGATAATGTTCTCCATATGTTTGCACAAGCCAAGATAACAAATCTTATTTTGATTGCAAGAACACATAAATGTGCAACTAAATAGGTTAACACATTCTATTTGCAATTGTAATTTTGGAGGAAACTAAACATTTTGGATGCCATGTGATTGCTTGTAGGTAGGTAATAAATTATGGGTTTAATATGTTTGCAAATATAGATGAATATATTTGCGATAAAAATTCCACCAATAATTTTAAATATAGATCTCCAATATGGATTTGTTTTTTCCATGCTAAATCTACAATAGGACTCTATTTTTTGTTAAAAAGTCTTAAAAACCAATAATATTGCCTGCAATTGGCTATCCTCTATACATGAAGTATTGGATACCATGAAAAAATCAGATATGAAGTAGAAGCGATATGGGAAAAAAATTCCTACTTGAGATATCCCACAAACGACATGGCATCAATGGTTCCTTCGTCGTGGTGTCAACTAGTTCCTTCGTCATCCATCAACTAATTATTTGGGTGTCTAAATTGGCTTAATGGAATTCAAAACTTTTTTAATGGCATTCAAAACTAGTTCAATGCGTTCATCCGACAACATTGAATGGATTTGGGTGTGGCTTAAACAAGGTTGAAAATAGTATTAAATGACGTGTCAAACTAGAAGGATATGCGTGATCATTAATGTGTTTGTGGAAGTGGCGGGAAGCATGAATCTCTTGGTTGTGTTATCATGCCGTAAAGGTTCCCATAATGATGGAATAACATGGGATAAACATGCTTATTATGATAAACATGCTTATCATGGGAAAAGTATAGGCGGTGGTTCATAGGCTTTATGATCAAGTTCAAACAAAAATAAAAATGAAGGATGGCTTATTCGAGTACTTTGGGAGTGACATCGGGGTCAAGCAGGATGTCCTCTATCTCCTACTTTGTTTGGGCTATACATAGACAAGTTATAGGAGTGGATTGACACGATGGGTGGGAGTGGATTCCATCTAGCTTCTTATGCGGTAAAAGTTTTGCTTTATGTTGATGACCTTATCCTAATGGCTAAAACAACGCATGGATTGCAAGAACACTTAAGAGATCTGGAATTATTCTAAAGAGGTGGGGATGCAGGTGAACACAAGTAAAACCAAAATAATGATTTTTACTTTAAGAAGAAAACCAAGGAAAATAAATTTGAGTTCGAAAGTGGTCCTTGTAAGTGGTAAATAATTACAAGTATTTAGGTCTTGATTTTCAAAGTAATCTCAATTGGGAGGTCTATAGAGCTAAGAGGATACAAGGGGGATGGAAATATTTATATATGCTCCAAAACAGATGTAGATCAACAGAATTGTGGAATTAAAAAACCAAGTTGACTCTTTTTGGGTTGTTTGTTTCTCGAGTGGTTTTATATGGTTGTGAAGTTTGGGGCAACAACACATCGGTGGTGAAATGGAAACAAATAGAAAGGTTAAAAAAACATTTCATCACAAGTAACTTCAAAATAAAATCCACGGTTCCTTAAGATCATTCTTGCTAAAGCTAGGGCCTTCCCAATGGAGGCGGCAGCTTTGATTCGACTTTTGGGGTACTTGAAGAAAGTGGAAAGCATGGACGGTCTCTCGGTGGCCCATGATTAAGCAAAATGTGGATAAATGTTATTAAACCGCTTAACTGATTGTTATTATAGCAATAAATGAATATCTAAATAAGTACAAAAATAACTCAAACAAACTAAGATATGAAATGTGAAACCCTAGTTGCAATGAAGGGATAGAATGACTTAGTTATTTCACAAAGATCCCAAAGGTGCATAGAGCTGGAAAAATGGAAAATCAAGCACAAATTGTCACATCGAGCTCGGAAAAATGTAGATTTGGAGGAATATGTTGGACATGGGCACCTAGAAAGGGGCAGGGGCACTTACATGGGCACCACAGACTAGTAGTGGGCACATGTGACTCGCAAAAATGCTCGTAAATCTATCTTTCGACTGGTCAGCAAGGTGTTCAATGTCATTCTCCTTTCGTCACTAAGAGGTCGCACAATATTTGCCAAGGTCACAATAAACTGCAATGAAATAATGACTGTAAACCCTCGAAGAGACATCAAATCCTAAAAACAAAAATGTAAAATGAGGGGTCATACTGTCCTCGTGAAATCAACTAGTGAACTTATGACTAAGTGTTGCACTACATCTCAAAGCCAATGTAGTTCTATGTGTGTGTGCGTAATCGTGCCTTAGGTAGCTCTTGCGTGTGCCACGCTTGACAAGCGAGAAAAAAGTAGCTAAACTTAAAGAAATGTAATATATATGTGTATGGAATAGAATAGACTCCCCTCATATGAAGTGTATGCAGAATAATGCAGTCCCTTGCCCTTGAATGAATGCTAGAATGGATGCTTGAATGCTCTTGAATAGCCTTTTGGATGCAACCTTAGGTAGTAATAGCTAATGTTTGGTGTTTGGTCCTTTATTATGATCACATAACTTTATATTTATATGATTCCCTTTCTTGAATTTCGTAATTAACCCCGAAAAGGCCGACTACCAAAAAGATAAGATGCTCAAATGGCTAGAAATGACCCAAAAGATGTGAACAAAGTATAAAGAGGTTAGGGGCACCCAAAGGAGACGAGGGTGCCTAACGTTGATGTCTAGGCTGGACATTGGTGTCCATGATGAGAAATGTCGGGGTATGAAAAGATAGACTGAGAAAGAAGGTGTGCAAGACCAAAAGTGGCAACATAAAGAAAGAAAATGGCCAAAGACATGGGTTGATTAGTATTTTTCTTACTTAGGAATCATATGAATAATAGTATGTAATCAGGACTAGATAATTACCCAAAGTGCGTGATTTTGTGTCTACATTTGCCCCCACTTTATGTTGTTGAGAGAAATCTCGATAACATAAAGTAGATAGAGATGTGTACCTGATAACCATGTAGATCAAAGGTTAGAAATGTATCGAGAGACAAGGAAAAGCGTGGAGTGATAAAAAGGTGGAGTGTGGAGACTAAATATGAGAAAGTGCAAAAATGATGAGATAATGACCCTAGGGTGGAAACACATGTTGTATATGTCACCAATGTTCATGTTATTGATGTCGATGTTGATGTGTGTGATGTTGTTGATGTTGTTGTTGATGTAGGATGATGTTGACTACCATTTCCCATACGGACGGACCTACAAAAGAGAAGAATGAAGAAGCCTTCAAATACACATGTATATGTGTAAAAAGTATGTAAAATGAAAAATGTGAAAAAGGAACACGTGTAGAAAGGATCATGTAGAAAAGACTTGTAGATGATGAGTTTTTTTGGTCGATCTCACGTTGATTGTGTTGGGTGCGTGTTTTTCGGAGTGATCTCATGCCAATGTCATGAAAGAAGTGTAGGGAGGAAATTTTGGTGTCATCCTCCATTTTAACCGCTTTCCCGCAATGTAGAACACCACCGTAGATGGTGTATAAAAATCCAATCCGGTTCAACCAATTCCAATCCAATGTTGAATGTTGTATATATATGTAGTATGTGGGTGTTAAGGACTCGCCCGCCCTAAAATCTGTTGTGTGGAGTGTTGTAAATTGTGTTGCATTGATGAATTATGTGTAACTTCCCCTATTCACATGCATATAGGAAGGGTTAGGGGTAACCAAGTGTTCTTGTCTGGGTCTAGGCACTAAACCTTTGGTGTGTGTGTTGTAATAAGTACCCAAGTCGATTTCGAGCCCTGTCTCGATGTTGATGATTGTGTTATACTGTATGTTGTGTTGAATGTATATATAGAGCTGTTGTATGGGGTGAATGATTCACCCAAATGATGCCCCCCTTGTTTGGGGTGCATGCGACATTCGTTAAGAGAGAATACAGACCCAAAGGAGGAAGACTGATCATTGTGCTAAAAGTGATGCCTGCAGGGGAGGGAGTATGCTTGGTGGAAACCAAGACACAAAAACAAAGTAGCTAGGAAACAAGTGTTAGTACACAAAAATATGCATGTAAAATGTAAGCTAGCAAATAAGAAGACAATATGTAAGCTAAGACACAAGAAGATAACACACAAGAAGACAATGTAGACCACAAAAATGGGTTTCAAACATGGGACATCAATCATGATGTCGCAAGACAATCAAGGCCGCGTAGGCCACAAGTAGACAAGTGTGCACACTAGACAAAGGACGAAGCCCAAAAATAATGGAAAACAAACGAAAGTAATGAAAAATAATGTAATAGACAACCATGGAAGCAAATAGGTTTGTAATACAAATGTTGCACATGAAGCACCCGTTAGCATGTTAGAGAGATAAAAAGTATGTCAAAGCATGTATAATCCGATGATAATGTGCTATGAAACAAAATGAAACAATAACACCTGTAATGTACGAAAGTGGATGCCCTAGGAGCCTTTGTGGGACTGGGTAATAGGTACTTGCACCAAACATCTATGCTATGTGTGTAGATCTGTAGAATCTGCGATCACAACTAGAAAGCAAGTGAACATGCATGTGTGTATGGAAAAAATAATGACATACAAGATATATATCTAACATGTGTAATAAAGTGTACATGTAAGCATAAGAAAGCAAGAGTAAATGCAACCAATATATGCAGGATGTTGTGGATGAGACAGAATGGAATGCATAGTGAATGATAGGAGTAACGTGCCCCCTGAGTGGATGTGTATGTATGAGATGAGGTTAATTTATACATGCCCCTTAGCAGTTAAGAATGAACCGTAAAGCAAGAGTGTGTCATCGAGAAATGGTTTGAATTGTGTGTATTAGAAAGATGTGATTGTCAAAGTGCAAAGCTTATTGTGTAAATGTGTGAGTGAGTGAGTTATTGAATGTGTGAGTGTGGTGAGGTCCATTTGAGATGTAGACCCTGTAGACCCTTAGATTGAGTATGGACCATGGAACTGAAGTACGTCATAGGGTGGTGTGATGTGAAGTGCGGTGTATAGTGTAGTATGTTGTTGAAGATTGATTGTGAACACATTGAGTGTATAATGTTATGTGTTGAAAGGAATGTATCGTAAACTTGTTAGACTTGTAGTAGGTTGTGTTGTATGTGAAAGTGTCAAGTAGGTAGTGTGTAATATGAGGTGTAGTGTATTGAGGTTCATGTGTATAGGATGCCCTCAACAGTCAAGTGTGAACCATAGCATGAGAGTGTGTCATCGGGTAGTGATGATATAGGTGTATCAAGTGGTCTATATTGATGCTTAGGAGATATTAGACATTAAGTGCAAAGTGTCGAATGCATGGGATGATAAAGACATTTGATAGAAATGCAAGGGGGGAGAAGCTATGATGCCCCCAAGTATGTAAGCGATGGAGATCTAGTCGATGACACTAAGTGGATTAATGTAAGGAGTAGTTCCTTGACAAAAGTGATTGGATGCTAAAGTGGCAATTCTTTGAGGAGCCTCTAAATGGCGAGAAGTCAAAAGAGGCCAGCTAGAGCTTGTGTGTCTTGCATAACAAGTGGTTATTTGTTTGGTAATGTTGTAGAAGATTTGATAGGAGGAGAAGGCAGATTGATTTTGAGAAGCGGTTGCTTAGTTTGACTTGATGATGCCTGCAGATGACTTGAGATGAGGAGGTGTTAGATTGATTTTGAGAGGAGGTTGCTTGGGGACGCTTGAATTTTCGTAGAAGGCACATTAGAAGTAATAACATGATGCTCATTGGACATAGATGAAGTAGATTTAGGAGCCCATTTGGATGTAGCATTTGTAGATGGGCATGCCACAAAATGTTGTGCAACAAATGAGATAAAGCCTTGACGCTCAAGATGCTTGATTCTTTGTTGTAAAACATACAATCATTGTCATTATGTCCATTGATTCGATGATAATTGCAATATGGACGACCCGATATTTTGCTAAGACGATAAGGAGGATAGCCATGAGTAGATGGTAAAGTGATCAATTGATGACTAAGGAGCTCAATAAGAATGTCATTTTACTTAGCATTGTGATTAAACATGAGAGGCTCAGTAATGGAAAGACTTTAGGCTCACATCGATATGAGAACATGTAAAAGACATGGAATAGAGATGAGATATAGAAGGAGAACAAACATGAGCCTGAGAAGCGTCCTTAAGTTATTGGATTTCAGATTTAAAAGATGTAATTGTGGACTCCATAGCTTGAAATTTGTCATAAATAAAGAATGCAAAGCTTGAATTGACTCCAATATGGGTTGATTGGATGGAGGATCACAAAGGCTAGGGTCATCAGATAGATGATGGAAAATAGGACTTATTTCATGTGGCGGTGTATCTTTAGGAAGACACATGGAGTCTAAGGCTTTTTGAGAACACCCGATGATCGAGATGCATTTAAGTAAATTAAGAAAAAGGAATTTGAGGAACTTTACAACCCATGATAGAAGAAAGATGAGGATCCAAGCGTATTCGACCGATCGGAGTTCACCAAAATGATTAAGCAAAATGTGGATAAATGCTATTAAACCGCTTAATCTGGTTGATATTGTAGAAGTAAATGAATATGCAAATAAGTACATAAAATAACTCAAGAAAACTAAGATATGAAATGTGAAAACCTAGTTGCAATGAAGGGATATAATGACTTAGTTGTTTTGCAAAGATCGCGAAGGTGCACAGAGATGGAAAATTAGAAAATCTGAAGCACAAATTGTTGCATTAGAGCTCAAAAAAATTGTAAATTTGGAGGAATATACTAGACATGGGCGCCCAAAAAGGGGCAAGGGGTGCTTACGGGTGCCATATAGACTCGGTAGTGGGCGTTTGTGATGCGAAAATACTCAGAAAACTATCCTTGAATGGTTGTAAGGTGTTCGTTGTCCTTCACCTTTGGTCGCTAGGAGGTCACACAATATTCACCAAGGTCGTCAAAACCTGCAATGAAATAATGACCTGCAAAACCCTCAAAGAGACATCAAATCCTAAAAAAGAAAGATGTAAAATGAGGGGTCAGACTATCCTCAGTTGTTAACTAATGAACTTACGATTGAGTGTTGCACTACATCTTAGACCCAATGTAGTTATATGTGTGTGTGCGGAATCGTGCCCTAGGTGGCTCTTGTGCGTGTCACACTTGATAGCGAACAAAATAGCTAGATGTAAAGAAATGTAATAGATGTGTGCATGGAATAAAATATACTCCCCTCATATGAAATGTATGAGAATAATGCAGTCCTTGCCCTTGCCCTTGAATGGATGTTTGAATGCTCTTGAATAGCCTTTGGATGCAACCTTAGGTGGTGATAGCTAATGCTTAGTGCTTGGTCCTTTATTATGATCACATAACTTTATATTTATATGATTCCCTTTCTTGAATTTCGTAATTAACCCCGAAAAAGATGACTACCAAAAAGATAAGATGCTAAAATGGCTAGAAATGACCCAAAAGATGTGAACAAAGTATAAAGAAGTCAGGGGCGCTTAGAGGGGACAAGGGCGCCTAGCATTGGTTTCTTGGTTGGGCTTTGGCGTCCATGATGAGAAATGTCGAGGTGTGAAAAGATAGATTGAGCAAGACCAAAAGTGACAATAGAAAGAAAACAAAGATGGCCAAATATATGAGTTAATTAGTACTATTTTACTTAGGAATCGTATGAATAGTAGTATGTAATCGGGACTAGATAATTACCCAAAGTGCATTATTTTGTGTCTACAACCCAAGATAACAAAGTGGAAGAAAAGTTGAATAGAAGGAAGTGCACTTGCATGAAGTAGAATGTAAAGTGGATGAAGAATTGGGGAATTAGCATGCGGGAATGTCTTAACACTAATGGGGATATCAAAAAGTATTTGAGAGAGAACATCAAAATTGCCATGTGGATGAAACAATTGGGAAAAAAAGAGAATATTATGTCAAGAACTTTAGCTAAAAACTAGTTCGCATCATCTCGATGTGAAACAAGGAGATGAACAACATTTGGAGTAAATTTATGCTGATTTTTAAAAATGGAAGTTCTCACAACCCTATTTGAAGAGGATAAGATTGCAAAAACAACAAATTACGTACTGAAATCTATAATAGAAGGCTTAAGATTATCAAAGAAATCAAGAAAAAACAAAAGTAGCGGTTTTAGGTCAGTTTCTTTGGTGTATTTAGCTGGCTTTTTTTTTTTTTTGAGTCCTATAGGCTTCTTGACCTCCTGGACGTCATTAAATTTTTTTAATTCAATTCATTCACACTTAGCACACTCCATTCCACGCTGATGGTCACTTTTAGTGTAATATGTTCCATTGTCCTATACTCCTAGTTTCCGTTTCTTGCAATTTATTATCCAAGGCTTGTTGAAATGAAATGAAATGAAAGATTTTAGTGATGCCAATGAGACCGAAGAGTCTACATGGGACCACAAAACGTGATTTTTAATCTAATTTCAGACTCCTTTCAATATCCTCTCTCCGGCCGTGAATCTTGAGAATGAAACCCGCGGTCGCCTAAAGCTTTGTTCCTTCAAAGAGTTCCTCTAGTCCGTCCACCTTCAGGTTGTTTTCGTACTGGATATGAATATCATCATATACCGAACACTCCATGATGAAATGCCATTCTGTCTCAACGACCCCTTTGTTGTAGAAAAGACAAATTCTCCTTTCCCAATCTTCCTTTGGAATAGTCCATCTACCAGTTTCGCATCGAAGATGGTGTGATCCGGTCCTTAACTGTGCCACTAGAATCCTTGCTTTACCCTTGATAGCTGCCCCTAGATAAGCTTTTTCATCATGCTCCCCAGTGGGATTGAATTCTCTGATATAATGTGCTTTCTTTCGACCAATCTGTCCGTCCACATGGCAGTCCTGAACTTTTCTATCACATAATTTTTTATTTCCCTGTTGTTGTTAGGACACTCTTGCAAGTTGATGCCCCATTTGTTCATCCATTTATTATTTTGTTTCATCCAAGTTTTCTTTCTACGCTCCAGAGTATCGTCCACAACTATTTTGGGCCAGCGAAGATTGTCCATGCTTTCAACTTTTTTCAAATAGCTTATCATCCGAGATATTGCTGAAGCTTCCAACGAGGAAGTACCCGCTTCAGCCAACAGGATCTCATAAGGAACAATTGATTTGACTTTGAGAGTGCTTGTGATTAGATGTTTTTGGATTCTTTCTATCTGTCTCCACCCGTGATTTGACATGCTACTTCCCCAAACCTCACAACCATATAGAACAACCAGAATGACCAATAGACCAAAAAGGGTTTTCTTAGTTTTCCAGTCCCAAAGCTCAGCTTTCCTACACCTGTTTTGAAGTAGGTAAGATGCTTTCCAACCTCCCTGAATCCTTTTTGCTTTACAAGTCTCCCAACTAAGCTTGTGGTGAAAGTCAATCCCAAGATATTTGTATTCAGTGACTATTTCCAAAGGGCTCCCCTCAAAAAGAAAGTTAATTTGTCTCTCTTTCCTTTTCAAGGAGAAAATCATGATTTTTGTTTTGCTAGTGTTCACTTGCATCCCGACTTCTTGGCAGAAGAGCTCTAGTGCTTTTAGTTGTTCCCTCAATCCTTGGGCTATTTTTGAAATTAGGATAAGATCGTCAGCATATAGGAGTAACTTCACCACGTAACTTGCTAACTTTGGAACATGATGGAAGAACTTGGGATTCCAGACAAGTTTAGAGCTGCAGTGCACAGACTTTATGAGCAGGTCAGAGCTAAAATCAGAACTAGAGAAGGCATGTCAGAATGTTTTGGTAGCGACATTGGTGTCAAACAAGGCTGCCCTCTTTCTCCCACTTTGTTTGGTTTATACATTGACAAGCTTGAAGAATGGTTACACAATACCGAGGGAGGGGGTGTTTAGTTGGCGGAATATGTGGTGAAGTTGCTCTTATATGCTGATGACCTTATCTTAATATCAACAACTCAAGGTTTGAGAGAGCATCTAAAAGCTTTAGAACTCTTTTGCCAGGAAGTCGGGATGCAAGTGAACATCGACAAAACAAAAATCATGATTTTTTCTCTAAAAAGGAAAGGGACGCACACTAACTTTCTTTTTGCAAGGAGGCCATTGGAAATTGTTACAGAATATAAATATCTGGGGATTGATTTTCACCACAAAATGAGTTGGGAAACATGCAAAGAAAAAAATTCAAGGAGGTTGGAAAGCATCATACTTGCTCCAAAATAGATGTAGGAAAGCTGAGCTTTGGGACTGGAATACTAAGAAAACCCTCTTTGGTCTCGTTGGTCACTCCGGTGGCCCTTTATGGGGTGTGAAGTGCGGGGAAGTAATATGTCAAAGCATGGATGGAACAGTAGAAAGAATCCAAAAGCATCTAATCACAAGCACTCTCAAAGTTAAATCAACGGTTCCTTATGAGATTTTCCGTCAAGCGGGTATCTTACCAAAGTGGAAGCTTCGCAATCGCTCGGCTAATAAGTTATTTGAAAAAGTGGAAAGCATGGACAATCATCGTTGGCCCAAAATGGTTATAGAGGATAACCTAGAGCGCAGAAAGAAAACTTGGATGAAGCAGAACACCAAATGGATGGAGAAGTGGGGCATCCACTTCCAGGAGTGCCCTAACAGCAATAGGGAAATAAAAAATTATGTGGCGGAGAAGTTTAGGAAAATCATGTGGACAGAAAATATTGGTCGTAAGAAAGCGCACTATATCAAATATTTCAACCCCACTTGGGCTCACGATAACAAAGCTTACTTAAGGGCGGATATCAAAGGTAAGGCTAGGATTATTTTGGCTCAGTTGAGGACCGGGTCACATCATCTTCGCTGTGAAACGGGCAGATGGACTATTCCCAAAGAAGAGTGGGAAAGGAGAACTTGTCTTTTCTGCAGTACAGGGGTTGTTGAAATAGAATGGCACTTCATCATGGAATGCTCAGCGTATGATGACATCCACTTCAAGTACGAAAATGACTTACAAGTGGACAACCTAGATGAGTTATTTGAGGAAGCAAAGCTTCAAAGGATTGCTGGTTTTGTGCTCAAGATTCACAGTAGGCGAGAGGATTTGGAAAAGAACTTGGTTTCAGCTTAATGTTTCTGCTCTTTTTTGGTCCCTTTGACTCTTCAGTCACGTGGACGTCATTAAAATCTTTCATTTCATTCATTCACTGAGTAACTTGCTAACTTGTTGATCTTGAGTCGTGAATTGGTTTAACAGAAAAGAAAAGACAGAGAAGCGGAGAACACGCGCGAAGTCGATAATAAGTAGAACACGCACAACAACAGCATAATCTAAACCAAAAATCATCGCAAATAAGTCGAAGGGGGAATTGAAGCCTGTGTGTTTGAGACAGAGGAATTCCAACTGGTAAGAGAAGTGATATTCCCCTATTAAAGACGATGTGGAGGGTGTCAAAGGTGGGTAGAATAATGCAATTGAATGGACACCGTGCAAAATATCAGCTTAAACATCCATTACCATTATCTTCAGATTCAGAAGATGATGGCCGATATAAAATATTTGATAGGTGCCTTAAGAGGAAGCAGGTAAGGGCGTGTTTTAAGTTTTGAGTCAGCATATGCATAGTGAAGCATCATTTTGACGACTTCCTCCTTCAGAGAGACCGGGCTGCGTGGTTGATGACCCCCAACGACAGTTTTATTGATACAGTCGCAGAAAGGTTGTTAGATCGTTTAGAGGTATTTCTTTTTTCTTAGCTCTAATGGGATTCGGGGTCACAGACTCACAAATAATAATGAGCAAGTGTTGTAGTGGAAGTCAATATGAACAACAACTAGAAACAGAATATCATTTGAGGCATTCAAAGATTTATAAAAACATCACAGACAAAATTATCGATTCATTTGATGTATAAATCGTTCTCAAATAGAAAATCAGATTGTAGAATAAAGCAGACAACCAAATGATATGATAAAACCTTATAGCAGAGGCGATGTATTTAATCGAATCCTCAGAGATTATCTCTTTCTTGAGCCATATGAACCATTCACGGCAACTGCTATATATGTTCGAGGGTGGCCTTGCATTTTTATCTTTTAGCTCAGGCATAAATGATGCAGTTCCTTTAATTGTCACTGGATGGGAAATATCACAGCAATTTTGAAGCTAATTTCAAAATAAAGTATTCAGTGTAGTCATGTTTAATTTTTGCCATTATGAGAGCACATCTGTGTCGAGAGTGTGTAGATCATGCATGAATGTCTCTTATGGATCCTTGTTAATTCCGTATTGAGAGAAACAGTCGTATCTTGGCCCAGTGGATAAGGCACTCATTAAAGTAATTAGATCAAACATTTTATTAAAACCCTTTTACTTCACTTTTCTGGAGAATTCTGATTTTCAGCAAGGCACATCGTACATGAATTCTCTTTTGTTTAAATAACTTTGCAGTTCTTGGGTAAATCTGAAATGGGTTATTCATCTTGATACAATACATGTTGGCAAAGTCATAGGCTCACTAAGAACATTGTATATTGGTCAAGAATTGAACTGAATGTATAAATCTTTCATCTATTTATGTAGATCTGAACCAGTTCATTTAGTGGGCATTTAAAGTGCTGACCAAAAGCAACTTTTGCGAGTAAATGCTTTGGGCTCCATTAGTGTTTAGATCTGGTTGTTCTCAATGTGTTTAGGTGCTCTTGCCTTACGAATTTTTAAGAATAACCTGTGGGGAACACCCCTTGGATTGCATATCTTTAAGAGTGAGAGAAGTCGTCCATTCTCTGCATTGTTGGTACAACCATGTGTTTATTGTATAGTTGCCCGAGACTCGGGACATGGGGATGGGGATTCCAGGACGGCATAAAACCCCAGATTTTGGGATGGCTATTAAAATAATATATAAAATTATAAATTTTAAAAATATACAATCAAATTTAAGAAAGTCAAATTTCTTTAACATGCTCCAGAAAAGGTCCTCTTGACAACTTTTTTTGCACTGCAGCCCATTCTAGATTTTTTTAAAATTTCAAGGAAACAAAAATAGCACAGCTTATGCTTGTTCTCAATTGCAACAGAAAATTCATTTTGGTAGGAAAAGGGCAGACTGGAGCAAGCAGGTCTAATTAGAGATTCGACATTTGTGTCTTCAAAACGAGGAATAACATGTTGGGGGTTTCTGAAATGTGAAAGCTATATCAATCTGTGATAGTCCACTGACCACATTTGTGCTGGAAAATTTCTGCATTCATATATCACTTCCGATTCTTCTTCTGTCTTTATGATACAGCACAATTGGATTATGGGTAATATTCTGGTCCATGCCTTTCTCTTCATATAAATTAATACATATAGGCTTTGTTAAGTGATTGGAGGTTCCACAATGAATTTCAATTAGATTTATACATACAAGAATTTGTCAAATAGAAATGAGCGGCTTCCAAAAACAATCTTAAACTACTAGACTACATTAGGGCCTTCCCAGATTTATTTCATTTTCAAGTTTTTTTGAGCCCAACATAATGGTGCAGCTAGATTGAGGCCATCCATCACCAGACATCAGGAAATTTTCTTAGAAGGTGATGGAGTCATCAATCAATGTAGAACCCTTCAATGGGTGAAGCTATGTGACAAATTCAAGATAAGCGCCTTGAGATTGATACATATTGATGTTTTTCAAATAGCTATATTTAAGATACATGTACCCTTCAATGGGTAAAGCTATGTGATAAATCCAAGATAAGTGTCTTGAGATTGATACATATTGGTGTTTTTCAAATAGCTATATTTAAGATATTTGTACTAGTATTTAAATCTTTAAAATTAAAATATAAAAAAATAGAAAAAAATGGGGACGTTAGAATGCCCCGGAAACGTTCCTAGAATTCCGAGATATCACCAATTTTTTTGGCTTTGTTAGTTGCATGGGGGATGTATCATACCTGTCCCCAAATCTTGGATGCCCAGGACGGCTGGCAAATTGGGTGGACGCATCCCTGCATAACACAAACTCAGATTCTAGTATTGTCCTTTATACCAATATGTTTTTATTTTGTTCTCTGTTGTGAGAGTTTTGGGTGGAAGTGAGTTATCTTGTTGGAACTCTCCTCGAGCCTCAAGATACTTTTGCAGATCTGAAACCGTCTTTATTTACAAGGGCCAATGAGTCAGTTGTTTTGGGCAAAGTGAATAAGGTTGCAGACCTGTCGAGTCATCCTTACACATCTGTCATGGTTCTGATTTCGGCTGTGTGTGAATGAGTGTCTAATGTTGTTAGTGACAATAAACTGGGAGATTAGGCATAGTGAGTCTCATTCAATGTCCATAACTTGTGGGTGTTGTTCATGTTTCCCAATATTAAATGCTTGTGAACTTTGTGGGGATGTCCCCTTGTTGCAGCAGAGCCAAAACTGAGGAAGGTAGATCCCTCTTTACTTCTTGTTGACTTGGGTCTTGACCTTAATCGAGAAGAGAGTAGTGTGGAAAAATTGGCAAAGAATCTAGTTCTTCCTCTCACTCTTGAAATATTAGGGCCCCAGATTTGAGCACTAATATAATGTCCCCAAATGGACAATTTTTACCCCCAAATGGATTTTAGGCAAATCCCAAACCCCAAATGCAGATTATAGAAATTATGACAAAAGATATAATGCAGATCTGAATTTTATAAGGAAATGGCGACTTGCATAAGGTAGGAAAATCACTCCAAACTGATGTAAAACCACTGAATATTTAGCTCAAACAACTCAACAAATATTGCAAAGGTGAAATCATAAAAGAAATACCAGATTTGGTCTTCAAAAGAGGCTGAATTTATTTTATAAATCTGCAGACAGTTGCCCTCAGACACAGCTGAAAACACAATTTCCTTGGCCCAAAAATTATGCAACCAACTGATTTTGGCTTCTAAAATTATGGCAAAGTTGTTGGTGATGAGATCCGGGACAGCCGTGCCCTAGAATGTACCTAACTCCACCCACAAGGGTGTAGATAACCCTAGATATGGCTGCAAATGAAGGTAAAAAAATCTGCAAAAAGCTTCCACCTTCAAACCCTTGCAGAAATAACACAAATTTGCAATTCTAGCCTTCAGACAATTGGAAAACAACTGGAAAATCAGCTAACTCCTTTATGCACAATGGAAACCCCGTGTGGAGATTCCTCTCAACTAGAAGAAGGGTTTTCGTCCTTCTACTAGATCTCTTAGAGGGTTTTTGTCCTCAAGAGAGTATTTCTAAAGGTTTTTGTCCTAGAAATATTTTGTAAAAGCTCTAGGCTCAGACAAAAATCAAATTTTGTATAAAATAGAAAAGCATGCCTTCAACAAGCAAGTAAACTTGCTTTTATAGATGTAATGGGCCAAATAGCCTCCCCAACTTCCAATCAAATTTCACCCCTCGCATTTAATATTTTTTCCACCTTTTTCATCCTCCAAAGGGGTCGCATTTTCTCCTAGGGGAGAATAATAAACATAAAGTGATATTTCCCTTTTTTCTTATTTTACTTTATCACTTTATATTTTTTTCTATTTTTAATTTGACTTTATCATTAATAAATTAATATAAAGTGCTTATAATATTATTTTATATTGCACTTTTATAATTAATTTATTATGATAAGTTTCCCTTTCTAACACCCTTTAGCCATCGGGAAACAAAATTGGGCTAAAGGTTTTCGACCAAGAAGGTGATATTACAACTGACAAAAAGAAGTGGAAAGAAATCTAGAGCTCCAATGGTTGCAACACATTTTTATCCACATCACCATGAAAGGAAACCATCGTGGAGACATGGTCTAGTAGAAACATGTCAAAAAGAGAGTCAAATCAAAGGGAAAATGTTAGAAACACAAGTAAAGGTAAAACAAATCATGAGAGTTTTGAGGAAAAACTGATGCGTTTTAGACCAAAATGACAAAAATTGCAATGTATTAATAGGGTGTAGAAAGAGGTAAAAAGGGTGCAAAACAAAGGTAGGGAAGCGACTGGTCTGACATTTGAGTGTATAAAGCATGTGACAATCATGGAAATCATTACGGGACGATGATGACATGACATCCAAAACACAATTTTCAGGGTGCACACAAGTACCTTGTAAGGGAATGGTCTACATGTATGAAGTCATCTTGTAGTTTCCCATTGAAAGCACATTATGGAATTTTTCTACATATGCAATTGCCATGCCATCAACTATTATAACTTGGAAGTTGGACACTTAAGAAAGCAATTAATTTTAGATTCTCTTTTTTTATCAATAAAGTTTTGTTCTTTCTAAATCTATTGACACCATCACCTTTTTGTTGATGCAACTGTTTGTTTTGAGCATTTGGGGAGTGTTGATATCATGCAATGCATAAGCGAGATGAGCAGTTCTATGGATTCCAGTTGCTCCTAGTCCTTACCTCTTCTCGGTTCTTCCTCCCGGTTCAATAGTTACTTCATTTTCTACCAACACCAAGTTAGTTTAAGGGCATTTATGTCCATGAGAATATTTACTAAAATAGCAGGTGCATAATCCCTTTTCTCTCTTCTCGTCCCATCGTTAGGTTGTGTTTGGCTATTGATTGGGAATTGAACATGTTGAAGGATCCCTCATCCCTTCCTCGAGAAGCTTGACCTTGAAATCTACATCGGAGATAAAAGTTCTCTCAATCTAATGCCATGTACATAGCATCCATGACTTGCTGGTCTATACAAACTCTTAATTCATGTTGTATTCCATGATTCAAACTTCCAATATCAAGATACAAACATTTAAATACATCAAAGTCTTGGAGAGAGTAGCTTAAGATGTTGAGAATTATATTCAACTGCCAAACTTGTTAATGACAACTTAGAAAGTTACAAAAAAAAAATCACCATCCTTGTGTTCTCATTGTGATATGTAATATCCTTCACAAATTCTTCACAATTGAGAAATGTTGATCTTTCATTGCAAATCCATACATACCACTAATATAGCTCTGTGTCCATGGAGAAAGATGCAATATCTACCCAAAGATGTGGAACTATGTTGTTGAGCTCGAAGTACTATTTCCATAATACTGATCTTTCGAACTTGTGCACTTGGAAAAAAGAGGTCTTTGTGGAAATTGTTGCCCTCCATATCCTTTTATGGATGGTATATCCCCGCTTGTTGTAGAAGTTATTGTGGATATGGCGGGTTGATATTGTTGCCTAAAATATAACTCGGTTTTCTAGGTCTTCCGTTGGACTAAACCTACACAGAGACAACTAAACACCTCACACCTACGCAGGCACAATCAATCAAGCCAAACCTGACGGTCTCACCCGAAGAGCAGAGAGAGCGTCGAGAACCCCATTGTAAGAGAAACTTTTGAATACGAGACACATTCATTAGCAAGCAAGTAAACAACGACAACTCATAGTAAAATAAACACATACCCATTTGTAAGTAAATATACAATGCATAACCTCATTGGAACACAATATATTTAGTTTTACATGAAGATTGCATTATACATCAAAGATCATAGTACAAAGTGTACCATGTAGGATACAATCATACAACATAATAATGAGAGATCATAATACAAGGTGTGTCATGCACGATAGTAGATACAATCATACAACATTATACAAGAGGCTTACAAGCCTCTACAATATTCCAAATCCTACAATCACTTATAATTCCTTTGCCTTGCACTTGCATTGCAAAATGTCCAAGCTCCAAAAGAAGAGACCAAGGGGGTATTTATGCTTTTCCATGAACCCCTGACCTTGCTAGCTGGAATATGGTAAGGTATAGTTGTCAGTCTTCTAGATCCTTTTGGAAGATTCTTGGTTGTCGATGAGTTGTCCCGCATTCGGGGTTCTAGAAGCCTCCCCATGTGCACTTGTCTCCCTACTCGATCCCAAATCATCCGCAGTCCTCTTGGTCATGTGACATGTGTTATTATTTCTCTTTCTCATGCAAAATGTATGCATTGTTAGAGGCATCTCACTTGTGTGAGAATTGCATACTGTACTTTGTTCGGTGTGCCTTTTTATTAGGGTCAACAGTATGGTCCAAAACCTGGTGTTGTGCTTGATCCACAACTAACAGTAAAAGTTATTCTGGATCCAATGGTTTGATATGGATTGAAGTTTGGTGTTGTGATGTAGGAGCATCTAGGTCCACAAACAATCTTGTATCAACCAATAAGATCTTTAGTGAGTCGGTGTGCATTCGAGTTGAGTCGAGAGTGTAAAAGTAACCAACAATCATCCACAAAAGACAAGAGCACCTCAGTAGGGCTTGGAAATAGGAGAAAAACTGTTTCAACCATTGAGACCAAGTGTTCTCTATCTCAGTGGTTGCGTAACCATCGGTCTGCAAAAACTGGCGATTTCACCCACGGTAGCTGCACAAGTTTAGTAACAACCTAAAAATGTTTGATTGCTCATTTTGAGTGTTTTTAGGAACAAAGGGGATTCAAGAGTCACACCATGCATAGAAAAGACATGGGAAGGGGTCAAAGAAAGCATCCTGGAGTGAGAAGATACTTCTGTGGAGAGTGTGAGTGCTTGCGAAGCACAAAAAGTAGAGAGAGTGTGAGTCAATTCATCCTCTTGTACTGTAACCAACTAGGGGTGAGTGTGTGTAATTGAATCTAGTTCCTCACGAGAAAGTGAATAAAGTGGTTTTCTGTTTCTAGTCTCAAAATTGTCCGTGTGAATGTCTTTTGCTGTGTGAGTGGTTAATGGCTGCAAGGACAAGGCTGTCATTCAATTGACCCCTATCCTTGATTGCATCATATGGTATTAGAACTGATTTCGAATCCAGTTTGTAGAGAGTAGTACCTACATAGGATTACAAACAAGAGATTGCAATAGTAGGTTCAAGTTGATATGCCTTCAAGAAGAGTGGCGGGTGGAGCTGGAGCAGTAGCTACCAATATGGCAGGATGACTAACTGAAATTGTAGAAATGTTGAGAGTTATGTAGACAAGACTAGCTGTTGTTGAAGAAGATAGAAGATAGGTATTCGTCCCATGGGAAGATGTGACTGATGTTGAAGATGAAGAGTTGGGAGTAGAAGATTTAGCCCAACTGCATGAGCAGTTAGAGGCAGGAGAAGATAGGCTCATGAGAGCTATCAAAGAGTGGAAGAGGGACCAAGATGGAGGTTCCAAGCTTCTTAGGAACTTTGAATTTGGAGGAACTGATCTATTGGTTCATAGAGATGGAATGGTATTTTGAATTTGATGAGGTAGCTGACCTAAGGAAGGTGAAGGTAGCTCAAATGAAGCTAAAGGTGCATGCAATCCTATGGCAGAAAGAGGTGCAGAATGAGAGGAAAAGGAAGGGTAAGGAGAAGATTACCTATTGGGAGAGAATGGTTGCCAAGCTGAAAGGTAAATTCCTACCTGTAGACTCCCAGTTAGATTCGTTGAAGTGACTACAAAATTTGAGGCAAAAGGAGCCAAGCGTTGAGGACTACACAGAGGAGCTCTACAAATTCACATTCCGGGCTGGTCATAGTGAGATGGAACAAGAAAAGGTGGCAAGATACATAAACAGACTGCTGATAAACATTCAATACCAAATCAGCATGATGAGGTTGGATATGGTGGAAGAAGCATGCCAGTCTGATCTACGGGCAGAGGAAAAGTTTTCAAGAAGACCACAATGTGCATCAAGAAGAATAGGGAGACTCAGCAGTGATAGAGACCGACCATCCCATGAAAACAATCATCCATGGAATGAGGAAGGCTCGAGCTCTCCTCAAGTGCAAAATCAGCAAGTACAAGGTGGAGCCACCTTGGGAAGAGAGAGAGAGGTAGCTATGGAAGGGAGTAGGAAGATCAGTCAGTGGAAGGTGCTTTAAATGTGGGAAAGTTGGTCACTGTGCTTATGAGTGTCCTCATATGCATTGTGATGGTGAAAAAAGAAGAAATGAAGGCAGTGCACAAGTTTTGCAAGCAGATGCAAAAGTTATGGCATCATCTGAACACACTGAGGAACCTAAACAAGGAGAAAATTTGCTAGTAAGGAGGAGATTTTTAAGGTTGAAGGAAAGAAAAAGAAGTGCTATAATACTGCGGTTGATAGTTGGAGCACAGACAATTTAGTGTTTCACTGAAATGGTAGTTAAGCTGAATTTAGTATGCACCCTACTGTAAGCCATACAGGTGTCTTGTTTAATAGAGGTTCATGACATCACTGTGTGGGAGAGATGTGAAGTTTATATACAGATTGATACATACACAGACAAAGTATTGTGCGATGTCATGCCTTTGAATGAATGCCATGTTTTGCTGGGGAGAAAAATAAGTGCTATAATACTGCAGTTGATAGTTGGAGCACAGACAATTTAGTGTTTCACTGAAATGGTAGTTAAGCTGAATTTAGTATGCACCCTACTATAAGCCATACAGGTGTCTTGTTTAATAGAGGTTCATGACATCACTCTGTGGGAGAGATGTGAAGTTTATATACAGATTGATACATACACAGACAAAGTATTGTGTGATGTCATGCCTTTGAATGAATGCCATGTTTTGTTGGGGAGACCATGACAGTTTGATAATGAGATGGAATATGATGGGAAAGAAAATACCATGCGTGTCAAGAATGGTGGACAAAGGTATACTCTAAGACCCTTGAAAGAAAAAGAAGACAAACCTGAGCACATGAGTCATCTTGTCATGTGTAGTGACAAGCATGCTTTGCTAGAAAAAGAGAAAGAAGTGTGCACCGCAATGAGTGAAGAGGAATACAACCCAAAGTAAGGTGTGTGAAGAAGCAGATCGTGAGTACCCAAGTGTGACAACAAGAGGCGAGCATGCAGAAAAGAATGGAGCTGCTGCTGAGAAGGTGAAAGAGATGCTGATTTCAGTCAGAAATTGCTGGCACAATTTTAGTGGGGGCTAGAACAAGAGTAGTGTGGAGCAAATTTTGCAGAGGACTGTCTATGGTCCAGCAGGTGAATGGAAATGGGAGTACCTAGCATGGTGGCAAGGCACACCATGGCTTTACGCCACAGGTCAAAAATGGATTCTACCATCCAGCCCAAATTTGTGACTATGCTAACAAAATTCGTATCCTAGGTGTATGATGCAAGAGCATCTGGGTCCACAAGCAATCTTGCATCAACCAAAAAGATCTCCAGTGAGCCTTCATGTGTTTGGGTCCAATTGGGAGTGTGAAGACAACCAACAATTTCCCATGAAGGACAATACCTCCTCAGCAGACCTTGGAAATAGGAGAAAAGTAGTTTCAGCCTTTGAGACAGCGTTCTTTGTCTCATGGTGAAACTGCTGCAGTGGTTATGTATTTGCAAACTGGTGGTTTCGCCTGCCACAGTTGCACAAGCCCAGTAATGGTCCAGAAACATTTGATTGCTCATTTTGAGTGTTTTCCAAGAACAGAGGGGTTCCCAAGAAACACACCACACACAAAAAGGTTAGGGAAAAGGTCAGTGAAGACAAGTGAGTGAGAGAAGACTTGCGTGGAGAGTCTGAGTGCTCGGGAACCAGAGGAGGAGAGAGTGTGAGTTGAGCCCATTGAGGGGCTGTTGAGTGTTTTTGTCCTCATGTTGTAAGGAGAGAGGGATGAGAGTGTGTGTGTAACTGAATCTCTGTAATTATTCCCGAGAAAGCGAATAAAGTGGTTGTCTTTGTCTCTAGTCTCAAAATTATATGTGTGAATGTCTATTGCTGAGTGTGAGTTGTTAATGGCCGCAAGGATAAGGCTGTCGTTCAGTTGACCCCCTTATTCTTGACTGCATCATGTTGTGTTTGATCTACTGCTGTGTGTAATTGAATTTCTGTAGTTATTCACGAGAAAGTGAATAAAGTGGCTGTCTTTGTCTCTAGTCTCAAAATTGTATGTGTGGATGTCTATTGCTGAGTGTGAGTTGTTAATGGCCACAAGGATAAGGCTGTTGTTCAATTGACTCCCATATCCTTGACTGCATCATGTTGTCTGATCTACTGCTGTTTCATCATTGACATGCTCCTACAACCTATATGGATATTGGATTCCAAGCATATGCTTCTATTGCTGATGAATGACATTCCTATGTCGGTTGCAATTTTACTGGCTTGGATGCTGATGTTTGCACCATGCCCTCCTCTACCATTGTTTAAAGCTTCCATTGGCTCCCCATTCTTGTTGATCACTAGCACCGATAATTTCTTGATTTTGTTTTGGACAACTTCCAACTTCCATGCATGATGCGAGTTCACATAGAAAAGATAGAAATACCTTATTCACAATGTATTGGACAACTACATTATCACAATTCCCTAGAATCAGTGGGACCTGTTGTCGCTGGCCCGGCTCACAAGTTCTAGTATTATCACGATCCTTGTGGAGAAGGCATGCGATAGAAAATCAACACGTGACCTTCTTTGCACCCGACCTCCCGAGGTTGTCGTTGAGACAACCGGTGTGGAATTGAAATGGGAGTGAAAGTGATGGCGACGATCAAGCTAATTGGGCAACCTTATGTCTTCGACATGCAATATTGGAATCTGCGAATCTAAGGCAAAGAATGCTCTCCTAACTTGAAGGGGTGTGATGGTACGATCGATATGATAGCTACTCGGAGACTCCAATCGATGTCTAGTTTTGCCGAGATTCTATTGATTGGTTGCGGAATATGTGGAAAGTAACTGCAGGTGCCTCATATGGGTTTCACAGACAAGGTCATGGAAATTGAGACAAGAGGTGTAGTGGAGCTGTAGGAACTAAGGGCGATTTTCTGGTCTTGTCCAGAAAGTCTTAGCTTGATCGGCTGCTATATTCAACAATGAAAGTTGTGTAATAATATCGGGTGGAAGCGGTGAAGATATGAATACCAATGTGCGTAAACTAGTGTCAATATCTAACTGACTAGCAGGCCCATTGGGTTGCGGGACTTGTGGATCACAACCAAAGACTCGTGGGGGTTAGGCCCTTGTATGGTCATGCATGCAATCAAATCCTATTTCCAAGAGCAGTCCAAAAGTCGTAGGCTTGATTAACAACTATGTTCAATGTCTCTAACTGTCTTATTTTCTCAGCGTATGTGGTAGGTGTACGTAAGATTGTTAAGCGCAAACTTGTGTCAATGTCAGTTATTAGCTCGGCCGTTGGGTTGTGGGACCAGGGGATCACAACTGTAAGTCTTTTCTGTTGTGGACCGTTGATGGTCATGCAAGATGAATTGATTTGTTTTCAGTAAATAAACTATCTATCAAAGGAAATCTAACCTATATTTTTGGTGTTTTCTCAATATATCATAACAAAGCAGTAAAACAAGCTAATCTATGGAAAATAAATGTTTTTGTTCTTTTCTAACTTTTCAGACAATGCATCTAATCTAATAAACAAGTTAAAAACAAATAATTAGCCGGATGTAGCTAACTATCTGTGCAGATGTGTGAATCTAAATCTAAGATCTATTCTAATTCAATCAAAATCCTTCCAACCCTACCTCAAAAGTGAAGAACAAATCATAACCCTAATGAGCTATTGTTCCCCATAACTTCCTTGGTAATGTTGAAGAGACAACTTCCTATTGATTTGATCTACTTGAAATTATCTAGCTAATTGAAATGAATTGTTTCTCTACTCTATTTGATATGCAATTGAAATTAACAATTTGTAATTGACAATTTGATAAACAAAGCAAACAAATACACAACTCTAACCTGGAAGAGCAAGAACCTTGGCAAATTCAGTAGTATCGAGTATCTCTGTCTCCTTAGTTCTTTCCTTTCGTTCTCTGAGTGTTCATGTGAGTCCAAAGGATTGGGAATTCGAAGAACAACAAGAGGATGGCGCTTGAGCAAGGGCAACGTGGAAGTAATCTGGATGCAATGCAAGTAGAAGAGAGATAGCACAAGAGATCTGAACTTGGCTATGCAATTCCTAGCAAGATTATGACAACACAACAATGCAAGATACACAAAATTCTCAGGCCCTTTTGCTTGAATACAAGCATGGAATATATAGGAATGGAGGATAGGAGGTTACTTCATGCACAAGGCAATGAAGAGGCAGTTCCACTTATTAAATCTATTTAAAAATAGGAGCAAGGAGAACCAAGCAAACGAAACTATTTTTAGCAAATTCGGCTCACGGATGCGTTCAAAAAGCAAACTTAAGTGAATCGTCGCATGTAATTTTACGCATGAAGATTCTGGAAAAATCGATTAGGACCGCCGCCTGGCGTTTCGGGCGGGGGGTTGCTTACACTTAATGCCAAAACGAGCACAGAAAGAAGGGGGAAGCTGGAAAAATGCAAGGAAAAGTTAAGTAAGGCTATCTAGGCTACAAATATATACTGCATGAATGGGTTTTGGAGCTCGAACACCTTCTTGAAAGGACTTTGAATCATCATTGGGGATTCTTGTAACTGTTTTCCCGAAAGTACAACACTTGCAATTTTGGGTGCGTACATATTGCCCCCTCGGAGAAGTGTCTTAGCCATGAAAGAGGCGTAAAACGTAGAGTCCAAGTATGACATTCCCGAAATGGGGAGTTAGAAGCTATATAACGACACGCCCAGGAGTGCCGAAGAGTCGCCGTCCAAATTCCCGTTACCTGCAAAAGGGAGAAAAGACTCAAGTGCAGATAGATAAAATATCGACAAATACACACTAACTCAAAATGACAAGAAGACACACCATTTGCGCGAGGATGTATAAATATACTGCGCTTGATGCTCCAACCCTGTAAACAAACACACTCAAAACGAAGTTAGAAATAAATAATATATATATATATATCAAAACAAACTCATTTTTCAATTCATTTGTGCATTGTTGATTAGGTGAATTTGGGGCTCTGGATTTACGGTGACCGTTCTTGATGAGAGTACAGCCGATACGTTTGTGCGAGATCGTGATCATGCCTCGCGAGTGGGAGATCGACCAACAGCGCGCTCTCAGGTTAGTTATTTCCTCCTTTGTCTTTTTGTACCCTAAAAGTTAAAATGTTGAAAAGTTCACCTAGGGGGGGAGATTTTCAAAATTTCTTGTCTTGAATGAGTCTTTAGGGGGCGCCCATAGGGCGTGCTTTTATTTTGTCGAAAATGGTCAATTTCATCATTTTTGGTCATTTTTAGGGTTAAGGGCACGTTTTGAAAATCGGTTCAGGACCGCCGCCCAAAGTAGGGTGGCGGTCATGGGACCGGACCCAAGCCAAGCAATGGTGGTGGTCCTGGGAACCGCCGCCTTGACCGGGCGGCGGTTCTAGATAGAATGTCAAAACATGCTCGAAACTTGACTTTTTTTTGGATTTTTGATAGTTTACTATGTTTTTGATGAGCTTATCATGTGATGTACTTTACTAACTTGCTCTTTTCTCATGTTTTGGTGGATGTAGAAGAAGGTGGAGTACATACTGTTGAGAGCGAGAGAGAGAGAGAGTGTGATTGGCTCCTTGGGATTTTAGATCAGTTGACCAGGCTGAGATGGATCTTTTACAGCGGGCAGGCATCTAGCGGATAGCACGAGTGCCCCATGTTACTCCTTCCAGTCACATTTTGTGTGACTTATTCTCTTATTGGGATGCATACTGGAACACCTTCTAGGTTTCAGTGTCAAGGGGGAGTGGACTATTACTCTGGAGGATGTATACCGCATCCTTGGACTCCCAGTACTTGGTAGGAGACTGACATTGGCGACAGCGAGGTCAAGGCCGTGATGACATAGTGGGCCACGTATATGGGAGATGCCATTGTCTCATCTGGCTCGAAGAAGGGAATGAAGGTTTGGTCCATTGCTACTACTCCCATTCCTATCCTTCGAGAGAGCCATCATGGGTATCTTGTCCTCGAGATTAGTCGGGGACAAGGGAGGAGATACGCTTTTATATTGTTGGGCCCCCATCATTGTACAGATTGAGGCTCATGGTCCGTAAGTATGCACAGGGGCCAAATATCACGGGGACTACATACCATGATTTGTAAAGAGTGGTCAGATTACAGGGACAGTCTTTGAGCCACCCTACTCTGGTTATGAGTTGGGTTTATGAGCGTTTCGTCCCTTATGGCAGGGGGGTATAGGTATCAGATCTAGAGGCTGTCAGGCAGCTAGATGGACAGGCATGTCAGTGCTCGGAACACCACATCAGTCAGTGGCCTCCCTGACTATAAGCAAGACATGACTACCACACCCTATTAGGACATGGCAAGGTATGGGGTGAGGAGGTTATGATGATGGTAGCTTGCTCTTCCATGAGCCAATTAGTTGACAGAGATTTGGGAGAGTAGAGATTCACCCATTTGACGGGTACCTTAGTAGTTCGGTCTTCCATACCCTGTCATGCTTCCTCCAGTGGAGCCTGTTTATAGGACTATTCGAGAGGCTCAGAGGGGTCCTAGAGGGGATCTGGTTGGACAGTTGTTACTCTAGTGTGCATATTGTAGTTAGGCATGTGCGTCCAGGCTCAGGGCGGGCAGCTGGTGCTCCTCAAGCACCCTTACTTCAGATTAGGGCGGCTCCTGCTCACAGTGGGGAGGAGGATGAGCCGATTGATTTGGACTCCAACTCTGAGGAGGATGCGGGAGATGATACGGAGGGGAGTCGGATTCGGAGAGAGGAGGATGAGGGGGTAGGACCTTCGGAGGGAGTTGAGCGACCCTGAGTGGCATGATACTCAGGAGATCCTCAGAGCAGTGCACGAGGAGGCGAGCGCGGAGAGAGAGACACTTTGGTCTCGGAGGAGGCACTTGGAGAGGATGATGAGTCTGTGATTGGACAATGCCATGCCTCTGGATTCGGTGAGGCTCTGCAGCCACTAGCAGCACCTGCCGCAGTAGCCACTGATCCCACATGGATGCCTGGAGACCCGAGTATGTTCAATACTCCTTTCTCAATTTTATCTATTGATTTTTGCATGTTTAGCTTAGCATTCTCCTTTTGATTTGCGTTCTGTGATTTTCTAGCTCACTATCTCTCTTTTTTTTTTTTTGCAGCGTCCGCACACGAGTGGTGAGAGCTTATTCGTCGGGTATGTGTGGACACCCTGTTGATCCCCTCGGGGAAGACTTGGGCCGAGTTGACTGCGGATTCAGGACAACCCTTAGCGCCGGCCGACATACCGACGTGTTTGCTCCCATCTGGAAGGTTGCGGAGATAGTGACCTCCTTTGTACCACGGTAGCTGGATACGAGACCCGAGCGCCTGATGAGGCGGAGCCATTCTCATAGTGAGGCTACGGACAACAGTGAGCGCCACCACGAGCACTCACACCATTCAGTCCATTCTCAGTGCCGTCACAGCCGTAGCAGGAGCCCTAGACGCGGTCGCGCACCATCTGAGGGATCCCACAGGGATTGACAGGCCGTTGAGCCTTTATTGCTTTGATACCATTTTTGACATTATATGATTTTTTTTTTGTATATTTCGGGCTCATTGCGAGCGTTTTGACCATGCCTAGCGCATGATGACATTGTATACAAACTTGATCTACTACGATATACAGACTCTATTTTTGGTTCGGTATTCCATTGTATCCGAGTTGACTCTCTTTGGCTTATCTCTCATGTGTACTCTAGATATTTAGAATTTCCTCTTTTCAATGCTTTTTAGAATGTATGCAATGGATGTGAAATGATAAACAAAATGATTTCTTTTTGTATTTCATAATGTTGATATATGATGATGCAAACACAATGTGATCTTAAACTTAGTTTCTTTTACAATCTTTGGTACTTCATATTGTCTTGATAAAACATGATGATATAATGATACGATAAATAGATGTACTTGCCCCACTCCTAACCCCACACAACTAGTAAGATGCGAGGGCTCAACACCAAGAGTTAGAAAGGGCACAAGTTATGAAATTTGTTGAATGGAAGTGATGAGAAAAAGACTAGAGGTTTGAGAACCAAATTGGGACGCTACAACCTTACTCTACTCAAGCTACTTCATAGTTTAGAATGTTAATTGCTTTTAGTTTATCTAGACTTGGATCCGTAGATGGCCACTTGGTTGACAAAATTTGGTTTTGGGTTTTAAACTCTCTTGGAATTTTGGACATCTAACTCATTTTGTTTTTGATTTATGATTTCACAATGTTTGACTAATTTGTAACCTTCAAGTTTATCAAGAGACCCCCTATGCCTTGCCCCATGCTACCAGTAGGAAGCGTGGGCTTATCACCATGGACAAGGCACAGACGAGTAAGGGCATTTCCCTCCTTTCCCAACCCTACATCACTAGTAAGAGACGCAAGCTCAACACCGAAGGTTGGTAGGGAAAGAGAAATGTGTAAAAATAATTTTTTTTTGTGAATTTGCATTTGATTTACTTATTTGGGCAAAATGTTTAGAATGCTCTTATTTCCAAGGAGATGTATATGGGATAGATGTGACACCATGAAGCTTCTAGAATAGACCATGAACAAAAGACACCTAACCTAAGAAGAGACCAAAAGTAGAACCAAGTATGCAGGCCTTGGTATGGTTACCGTCAAAACTTTGTCTTATCTTGTTTGGATTGATAAATGATTCAGAAACATTGATGATATTATGAAGGTTTGAAGAGACATGATTTGAATGTTTTGCCAATATTTCAAAAGTTTTTAGGAATTGCTACAAGAATAAGCCCTTGATCACGCTTTTTACAAAATGAACAGACAGATGAAAATGCAATGTAGATGCAATAATGTACATATGAAAATGTTGATGGATCATGCGTAGTATCTCTTTAGATGAAGAGAGTTTATGGATTCGCTAAACTCCTCACCTTCTAGTGTACACAAACGAAATGTGCCATTTTTGTAGTCTTCCACTACTCGATATGGACCTAACCACCTAGGTCTGAACTTTCTTCCCTCGTCGGTCTTCTTGTCTATTCGGCTATCGAGTCTTAATACCAAATCTCCTTCGTAGATCTCACGTTCGTACACTTTCTTATTGTATTGCCGAGCCATACGGTCAGCGTAAATGCTGTGCTGTTGTTCAACGTTCAATCTAGCCTCGTCGAGACTTTCTAATTGGGAGATTCGTGCTTCTCGATAACCCTCCTCTCCCAGGATCCCATGTAGCGAAATGTGGAGACTAGGTATTTGACTTCAAGTGGCAGAACCGCCTCAACACCAAATACTAAGGAAAAGGGGTTGCCTGTTGGTGTTCTAACCGACGTTTGGTAGGCCCACAAGGCCGGAAAAAGCTTTAGGTGTCAATCTCGTTTGTTCTCCTTAATGTTTTTAGGAGAATGGACTTTAAAGTTTTATTGGTAGCCTCAGCTTGTCCATTAGCTTGAGGGTAGTAGAGAGAAGCCATGTGATGACTTATTTTGAACTTTGTACACAACTCACACACCTTGTCATTTTTGAAAGACGTGCCATTATAAAAAATAATGACCTGTGGCACCCCGTACCTACAAATGATCTAGTTCAAGATGAACTTAGTGATTACAGAGCTAGGAACAGTGGTAAGGGGCATGGCCTCTACCCACTTGGTAAAGTATTCTGTGGCCGTGATTATGAAATTATGGCCATCTGTTGATGAGGGAGAGAATTTCCCTATCAAATCCAGGCCCCATGTGGAGAAGGGCCATGGGGTTGCGATTGGTTGTAAAGCTTGTGCCGGTATGTGGATCTCGTGGGAGAACTCTTGACATTTGTGACATCTGCGCACAAACTCTACCGTGTCATGCTCTAGGGTGGGCCAGAAATATCCCATCTGATGTATCTTCCAGGAAGTGGCATGGCCGCCAAAGTGACCTCCACATACTCGCTATGTGACTCATAAAGAATATTTTGGATTCTTGGCATCAACGCATCTCAGCAACATTCCGTCAAAGGCTTTGCGATAAAGCACTGTTCCAAGATAACGTACTTTATGCAATGACGCGTAACCGCCTTCTTTGTTGTGACGTTGCCCCTTCTGGGTATGTGTGGTCCATGATGAAATTAATAATGTCAGTGTACCAAGGGCATACAGAGATAGGGGGCCTGGTTTTGACGAAATATACACACTCATTGGGAAAGTCTAGATCTACCAAATCACCCCCATCAATGGATTATCAACCAACCAATCTGCAATGATTTGACCCTTAACGGATTTTTGATTTACAAATGTTAACTCGAACTCACCCATTAATGTAATGAAACCCAACCTTTTTAGACAAGGATCCCTGCATGAGGAATGTTCGTAAGTGGTCTGACTTGACAATGACCCTTGTTTCTTGATTGAGCATATAATGTCTTAAACGCTTGGTTGCAAAAACTATGGCAAGGCATTCTTTTTCCTGCGTGTAGCGTGTCTCATAATCAAGTAACATCCGACTGATAAAGTAAACTGCACATTCCCGCTTATCGTCATCCTCTTGAGCCAACATGCAGGCTAGCGAAACATCTGTAGCCCATGAATACAAGATCAAAGGGCGATCTGATCTAGGCGGCATTAGCGTGGGAGGGGATAACAAGAATCGTTTAATTGCTTTGAAGGCCTCATTGCATTCTTCCATCCAATCAATGCTATAATCCTTTTTAACAAATTGTTGATTGGATGAACGCGAAGGTCAAGTTAGGGATAAACCTTGGATTGCATCGAGTTTCCCAAGAAAAGATCTAATACCAGACTTGTCCGATGGTAGAACCATTTCTAACATAGCCCGGATTTTGGCGGGTCAACATCAATCCCTCGTGAAGATATAATGTAACCTAGAAGCTTACCACCTGTTACACCGAATACACATTTCTCTGGATTCAACGTGACACCATACTCAATCAAGCGTGAGAGAATGATACGAAGCACCTCTGGGTGATCATAGCGCTTCTGGCCTTGGCCAATAGGTCATCTACGTAGGATTCCACAATCTTATGAATAAGATCATGGAATATGTAGGTCATTGCTCGTTGGTATGTAGTGCCAACATTCTTAAGACCAAATGGCATGACGGCATAACAATAAGTTCCCCAAGGAGTTATAAACATAGTTTTAGCTTGATCCTCGGTAGAGATTTTGATTTGATTATATCCCGAAAACCCATCCATGAGAGACAACAACTCAAATCCAGTTGTTGCATCAACGATAACATCAATGGATGGTAGCGGAAATCATCCTTGGGACAAGCCTTGTTAATGTCCGGAAGTCTATGCAAATACGGATCTTTCCATTCTTTTTGAGATGGGGACAATGTTAGATACCCATTGTGAATAATCGACCGGCTTGATAAATCCTACCTGGAGAAGTTTCATTACTTCTTTTACTATAAGGGCCACCTTTGGCGTCATAGGTCTTGACTTCTATTTAATTGGTTTGACATCCTGCTTGGTGACGAGATTGTGAACTGCGATGTGTGGTGCAATTCCCATCATTTCCTTGTAACTAAATGCAAAGGCCTTTTGATGTTCCTTGAGGATTTGGGTATGAATTTCTACTTCCTCTGGAGTTAAGGAGGACCCTAGTTTTAAGATTTTTGGCTCCTCCTCTGCATTCCGATGTTTATATCAATCGTTCCCTCGATTAAGGAGGCGTTACCCTCCTCAAACTCAGGCGAGTTGGAGGCAACTCCAAGTCCCTTCTTCTACCTCATAAATCTCAAGATCTTTTCCCGAGAGAGGACTCAATCATCGGATTCCCAAAATAAGAAGAGGAACGTGGAATTAGGGAAAGGTCTACCTCGTGATCAGGTAAGATGCAGTTCCGCCAAAGCGTTTAAATAACTTAAAGTTGACTCTTCCCCATCAACATGGTCGAAGAGTCAAGTTGATCCTCAAGCTTCCATGTATGTCAACATTGACGCTACTGGTGCTTTGCGAATCAAGGATTCAATGCGGATTGAAACCGTGAAGTTGGTGTCCTCTAAGTCACTACTTGGGTGAAGTGTGAGGCGAAGTTGTTATAGAGTCTGCAGAAGGTTCTGTTCACGTGGAACTGCCTCGATTGATATAAAGTCAAACCCCTTAGTTAGGCCCAACATGGCTGTTTTGTAGAGTTGTAAGTGTTCAGCCCTAGTCTCGTATACCTCAAATATCTGATTTATGACTAGTTGTGAGTCGCCCAACACCCTAATATTGAGGATGCCCATTCTCTTAGCTACAATGAGACCTAATAGGAGAGCCTCATACTCAGCCCCATTGTTTGTGCATTCAAAATTCAATTTGAAAGAAAAAGGTAAAACCCTTCCTTGGGCGAAGTAAGGATCGCGCCGCCTGCCCGACGCCGAAGCGACACTTGGCTCCATCAAAATGGAGGGTCCAGCAACTACTCGGAAAGATGGATGTTGAGTCATCCTTTGTAAGTTCTCCTTTTACCTCGGTTACCTCCACCATGCAAACCTCATCTGCTGGAAGGGAACCAAGTCCCAAGGCATGTCCCATACCCATGGAATCAAAGGGGAGAAGGATAGGCAAATCCTTTTCTAATAGCTCAACAATCTTTGTTGTAGTTCCTAACGATACCGATCTCTACAACAATGTTTTCATCCTTGACTGCCAGAATACCCTCGATCAAACCCGTAACTTCTAACTCCGTTGTGGGAACCAACTTTTCTTCTGGTACTGTGCTTGCCGGTTTGTTTAACTGGTTCGTAGGAAGTTCGAATTTAGAGTGGACCCCTGGCTTTTTCTTCAAGTTGGCCAAATGTATATCAAAGGGCTTTGGATCACCTTGAGCGACAAAGACTTTCCCTAAATGCAAGAATCTGACTTCTTGGAATAGAGTGGAGGGGATTGCTTTCATGCGGTGGATCCAAGGATGGCAAGGATCATATTATAGTTGGTTTCCCGATCTATAATATAAAACTCAGTAAGCACCATCTTGGGCCCAAGAGTAACCGGTAATACTATGGTTTTGATCGAGGTTGCCTTGAGACTATCATGATTCATAACCCCTTAACGTGTTTCGCGTCGAGGAGCAATTAGTCTCCCCATATCCTAACTTCTGAAGAAAAGAGAAGGGGACTATATTAACCGTTGCCCCATCATCGATCATCGCACGTTTTACGTAGTTGTAGATCCAAACCTGTAAAAACAAGGCCGGATCACCTCTACTGAGCTATTTCAGCATCCGTAGGCATCTGACATATGTCAAATACAAACCCAATATCCCTTTCGGGTTTCCTTGGAGGGAAAACGTCAAAGTCTATATGGTTTATCTGCGCCTGGCGGCGGAAGGGTAACGTTAATCAAATGGCGAGAGTTAGCGCTTCCAAAAAGAGCGGTTCGATGTGCGGGGAATTCTTGATGAGGTCAAAAAGGAAATGTGTGAAAAGGTCTTGGTTAGATCACTGATCAAATCATAAGCCCCTATTGGCTTGCTTAGCGTGTCATGAACATTATTTGACACAACCGGATAGATCGGGATTGGTTGCGAAGAATAGTCTTTGGTTCTTGTTGCGGTGTTAATTTGGGGTTCAACGTCTAACTCAACCAAACCTACGATCTTTGTTTGTTGGCGACCATCCAAAGGAGGTGCCACCTGTGGGTTTGATGAAGTTGAGGCTTCACGATCATGAGTCCCTATTACAATACCTTTATTCGAACCGTTGGGATCTATCTCCACTGTCCTTTGGATGTGTGGGGAGAGGATCGTTGAAGATTCCCAACGGTGTGTTCTGTGGAGACACCGGTCCCATATAGGTGTTTTGACTGGGTGCAGTTGGGTTGGCCAAAAACATGTCGACAAATAATTGTCTTTGGTCTTCTGGCAAACGCTGCAAAAACTTATTACAATCGTGACAAGTTCTTGTGTCATGCCCGCGGACCCTATGGAAACCACAATACAAGTCAGGATCGTAATCTCGAGGCCTTTGGTTTGTTCCTTGTGGTCCGAAACTACGGTTATTGTTTGGTTGTTGATTGTTATAATTAACACTTTGGAACCCTTGCCCCGATTCTGGAATTGGTTGGGGTATTGACTAGGGCTTGGGGTCGGCATTTGTCTTTGTGGCTAAGGTTGTTCTTTGTTGTTGGGGACGATTAAAATCCACAGCGTTTACTGAGGGTGAGAAATTGTTGTTTCTCTGATTGTTGCCATTGTTGTTATTTGTAGTACTTGTACGGTAGGATTAACAACATTAGGCTTTTTGGGCTGGTCAGTCACACTGTCGGTCGTGACTCCACGATTCTTATTAAGGATCTTTGGTCCTTGATTGTTATTTGTGTTGTTGGAGTAACCGGGAGTGCTTTGAGTAGGAGTGACTAACTTCCCATTTGCTCCATAGGTCTTACGACCACTGTCAATGGCCGCTTGGTCGATCCGAAGAGCACCCTCTAGCACCTCTTCATAGCTCCTTAGTGGGAATTTTTGAACTTCTTCCTTCGTCTCTTTGTTGAGAGAGTGAAGGAACAAATCACAAAGTTCCGTTTGATCCATGTTTGGAGCACTTGCGGAAGAGTAGAGAACATGTCGCCACCTTTGAATGAAGTGGGCTGCAGACTTGTTATGTTCTTGTTTGATATGAAGGAATTCCCGATTCCTAGTTCGCAAAAGCTTGTTCATATCAAAAGCTTTGATAAACTCTGATACGAGTTGTTTGAACGAGTGTATTGAAGCCTCCAGTATCCTATAATACCGTTGAGAGCAATACCTTCAAGTGTCTTAGGGAAAATCTTTGCAACGACTGCATCCCATGGGAGCAACTCTTGAATGGCCGTTGCATAAGCCTTGATGTGGGCATTAGGATCACCCTCCCCTTTGAACTTGGGAGATCAGGCAAGGGTCTCAGGAGCATGACTTCCCAAATGGAGAAATCTAGGGGCTCCTTGAGATATTCAGAATAAGTCCCCATTGCATATGTTTCCACCATTGAAGACCCTTGTTGGGGAGGTGGGGGCTGCATTGATTGCTGAAATGGGACATCATAGACATTTGGTGGGGCGTATGACATCCCCTGCGGTTGTCCATATGGACTTGGGTAGGTGTACATGTCCCCTGTGGAGATTTAGAATACATGTGTACATAAGGGGGTTGATTACCTTGATATGGAGCTGAAGGCACGAAGCCAGGGAATGTCGCATTTTCGGTTGGTATAGCATTTGAGAACGCACTTCTGGCTGGCGCTGTTATAGGTATCCATATGTGGCTTGAGGGGCATACCCAAGGTACCCGTCCCTAGTTAACAAATCCCCATGGTTCGGAGTATTCATGTAGACGGGAGGATTTTGTGCGGTTGGTATTTGCCCATAGTTCTGTGGGTAGGAAGGAGTCCATGCTTGCCTGCATATGAACTCTGTGTATTCTGGGCAAGCTCTAACTCCTTGACTTTATCAACCAAAGCTGAAATGACATCGCCATTGATGGGGCGGTACCTTGCTTAGATACCTTTGGTTGAACCCTTGGAGGTTGTTGAGGAGTATGGTATCCTCGCTATGAATTGTTCACGATGTTGCCACCCCTCATTGGTTGTATTGTCAGTTGGTGGCGGGGTAGCATTATTGTTCTGAAGCAGGACATCACCTTGTCCTTACAACCTATCGAAAGATTGGTTCATTTGTTGGAATTGTTGCTCACTCCTAGCATATCGTGCTAAATACTCCTCATCGAGATGGGGGAGTTGATCGGATTGCACGGTAATGGGCTGTCGAAACAATACCCGAGGAGATGAACTCGCTTCACTAGTGAATGTCATGTTATTTGAACTTGATTGTTCGAGGGGATAAGTCTGAGTGACTTGATCCAATTCTTCGATGCGTACAGAAGAACCAACATTGGTTCCCTGAAGCAAAGGGTTTTGAGTGGATGAGCGGTTGTCTGCCCATGTTGAAAGTGAAGGTGATTATTGTGGGATATTTGATTGGTAATGGTACATGTCGAAACCCGGGATGGGTCGACCGTACTCGTCATATCCCGACATATTCGGGGGTATAAGAATACCCGAGAATAAAGGATGGACGAAAGTGGAAATGCTTAGAGACTAGCTCTTCACGTCGGGTTCACCAATTTGTACGATAGAAAATCAACATGTGACCTTCTTCGCACCCGACCTCCCGAGGTCGTGCCGAGACAGCCGGTGTGGAATTGAAATGGGAGTGAAAGTGATGGTGACGATCAAGCTAATTGGGCAACCTTATGTCTTCGACACGCAATACTGGAATCTGCGAATCTAAGGCAAGAATGCTCTCCTAACTTGAAGGGGTGTGATGGTACGGTCCGATATGATAGCTACTCGGAGACTCCAATCGATGTCTAGTTCTATCGAGATTCTATTGATTGGTTGCGGAATATGTGGAAAGTAACCTGCAGGTGCCTCGTATGGGTTTCAGACAAGGTCATGGAAATTGAGACAAGAGGTGTAGTGGAGCTGTAGGAACTAAGGGTGATTTTCTGGTCTTGTCCAGAAAGTCTTAGCTGATTGGCTTGCTATATTCAACAATGAAAGTTGTGTAATAATATTGGGTGGAAGCGGTGAAGATATGAATACCAATGTGCGTAAACTAGTGTCGATATCTAATTGACTAGTAGGCTCGTTGGGTTGTGGGACCTATGGATCACAACCAAAGACTCGTGGGGTTGTTGCCCTTGTATGGTCATGCATGCAATCAAATCCTATTTCCAAGAGCAATCCAAAAGTCGTAGGCTTGATTAGCAACTATGTTCAATGTCTCTAATTATCTTATTTTCTCAGCGTATGTGGCAGGTGTACGTAAGACTGTTAAGCGCAAACTTGTGTCAATGTCAGTTATTAGCTCTGGCCCGTTGGGTTGTGGGACCAGGGATCACAATTGTAAGTCTTTTCCTATTGTGGACCGTTGATGGTCATGCAAGATGAATTGATTTGTTTTCAGTAAATAAACTATCTATCAAAGGAAATCTAACCTATATTTTTGTTGTTTTCTCAATATATCATAACAAAGCAAAGTAAAAACAATTTAATCTATGGAAAATAAATGTTTTTGTTCTTTTCTAACTTTTCAGACAATGCATCTAATCTAATAAACAAGTTAAAAACAAATAATTAGCCGGATGTAGCTAACTATCTGTGCAGATGTGTGAATCTAAATCTAAGATCTATTCTAATTCAATCAAAATCCTTCCAACCCTACCTCAGAAGTGAAGAACAAATCATAACCCTAACAGAGCTATTGTTCCCCATAACTTCCCTGGTAATGTTGAAGAGACAACTTCCTATTGATTTGATCTACTTGAAATTATCTAGCTAATTGAAATGAATTGTTTCTCTACTCTATTTGATATGCATTGAAATTAACAATTCGTAATTGACAATTTGATAAACAAAGCAAACAAATACACAACTCCAACCTAGAAGAGCAAGAACCTTGGCAAATCCAGTAGTATCAGTATCTGTCCCCTCAGTTCTTTCCTTTCTTTCTCTGAGTGTTCATGTGAGTCCAAAGGATTGGGAATGCAAAGAACAACAATAAGAGGATGGCGCTTGAGCAATGGCAACTTGGAAGCAATCTGGACGCAATGCAAGTAGAAGAGAGATAGCACAAGAGATCTGAACTTGGCTATGCAATTCCTAGCAAGATTATGGCAGCACAACAATGCAAGATACACAAAATTCTCTAGGCCCTTTTGCTTGAATACAAGCATGGAATATATAGGAATGGAGGATAGGAGGTTACTTCATGCACAAGGCAATGAAGAGGCAGTTCCACTCATTAAATCTATTTAAAAATAGGAGCAAGGAGAACCAAGCAAACGAAGCTATTTTTAGCAAATTCAAGCTCACGGATGTGTTCAAAAAGCAAACTTAAGTGAATTGTCGCATGCAATTTTACGCATGAAGATTTTGGAAAAATCGATCAGGACCGCCGCCCTGCCCGGGCGGCTGTTTTGCAAACTGCTGCCTAGTCGGTGGTGGCGGTTTCGACACTTAACGCCAAAATGAGCACAAAAAGAAGGGGGAAGCTGGAAAAATGCAAGGAAAAGTTAAGTAAGGCTATCTAGGCTACAAATATACACTGCAAATGGGCTTTGGAGCTTGAACACCTTGAAAGGACTTTGAATCATCATTGGGGATTCTCGTAACCGTTTTCCCGAAAGTACAACACGTGCAATTTTGGGGTGCGTACAGTACATATTTATTAGGGGATTCTTTTGTGATTCATATTCTGATTTTCCTTCAGCTTGAACAACGGGGATAGGCTTTTTTGTGGGTGGAAATTGTAGACACAATATTTGATGTAGCATGTTGTACTTTTTGTGTATGTTATGTACTTGGTCTATTTGAGAGTTATGTTTTGTATAGTTTAGGGAATAAGTGATGATTAACATGTGTTGTATAGGGACACTAATTTTTTATTATCCAGACTGCTAGCTGTGTCCAATAGAGAGTTAGTTGTTGGCCATTGTTCAATTGACCTACCGTCATGCGATCCATCCTATTTATGATATGTTCAGACACATATTGAGGGTGCTATTTTGTGTGTATTCTTCTTGGTAGTATTACTCGTTTTGGAGAATATATCTATTGTATGTGGCTGTGCTATGTTATATGAATAAAGTGCAGAGTGTGTTTGTTCTATGATTTGTGCCTTGTATATCTGTTTTATGGTTTGTTGTGCATATTTCTTATATGTAATGTCCCCTTAGGGAAAAAATAAGAGATATTTGGATTCTCTAGGAAACCCTTATGATAAAAAGACAACAATCTGATTTTTCTTCAATAACCTGTATGAGAAAATGACAGCAGTCTGATTTCTTTAATATATTAATGCAAAATAATTAAAATAAAAACACCCACATGTTGGGGAACATAGATAAAGCCTCTAATGACACGGATTTGATTGAAAAATCGGATTTACATCAAAAACTGAATTCTTCTCTTTTTATTTAAAATTGAAAATAATTAAAAAGTACAATTGACAATTATTGGTAAAATCTTGCAAATGAATGGCTCGGCTGACTGAAAATGGTGCTCTAGGGCAGAATCGACTATATGAAAACCCTAGCACCCAACCCACTTCTAATCACAGCTGCAACAGTCTTCATAGGGGGTCGGCCAACCCTAAAATCTGCCCAAAATAAGGGTAAAAACCCCAAAACTCGCTGTCCCAACTGGTGTCTTTGATGCCCTAGCTGTATAATCCTGGAGACTGATCTGAAATTTCCTAGCCGATGCCCTAGTTGCTGAATCAGATCTGAAATTGCAAAACTCTGAATGGATGCCCAAATGCAACTCATGTATGGAGTCACCCTTGAATATTCGAGGGTTTTGTCCTCAAATCTGAATACACTGGAGGGTTTTCGTCCTCAGATGTAGATTGCAAAGGAGGGTTTTCATCCTCAAATGCAAAAGTAGGAGCAACAACTCAAACCTTCAATGTCAAAATAGATGAGAGTAAAAGATATCTCCAAATGACCCCTCAATGCTCTTTTATAACTTTTCATGACTCATTTCCCGAGGAAAGGTCCCCAAATGGGACATCCACCTTCTATTATGTTGTTGTGACTTTGCTTTATTTTAAAAGTCACATTTTAACAATAAAACATAAGTGGGTCACTCCACTATGAATAAATATAAATTGTTTCGTTACCTTGAGAAATCTTGGTGCAATATTATATTTATTCATAAAGGAGCGACCCACTTTGGTAAATCTGAAATTTAAAAATTAAAAACTAGGAAATTGTTTCGTTACCTTCAAAGAACCCCAACGTTGAGAACTTCCTAAAGATAGCCTGAGACATATGATGATTTGTGACAAACATTTGAATCTCATTTGCCTCTGTATAAGGTTCTTCTATCCATGGAATTTTGCCAATCTTCTGCAACATCAAATTCAAGGCGTGTATTGCACAAGGTGTCAAAAAAATGTGCTCATATCTCTCCTCAACAATCATCCCTGCTGCTCTACAATTTTTGGCATTGTTCGTGATGACTTGGACAACGTTTTGAGGGCCCACTGACTCAATAGCCTTTATCAAAATATTAGCAATAAATTGAGCATCTTTCACTTCACCCTCACAATCAACAAGCCTTAAGAACATTGCCCCTTTAGGGCACACTGCTGCAATGTGTTGATTAGGGGGTCTATTTTGGGCATCTTTCCATCCATCGAAGTGATAGATACCCTTGAGTCCTTCCATGAATCCCTAATTGGCTGCAAAGAAGTATGTACATGGGCCACTTCTTTCGCCAACAATGATGTTCTCACCTTCTGATAACCAGGGCTTGTATACCCTTGTGGTGCATCATTAATTCCTCTCACCATTTGTTGCCAATAAGGTGACCGCAACACATTGAAGGGTAGCCCACATGCATAAACACATCGAGCAACCAACTCATCAGCAACATCCCTTTTCTCATTTGCAAATGCTTGCTCTAATGGGCCTTTGGTACTTCTCTTTCGTGACAAGCACTCTCCCTCTGATGGAGTTTCAACTGCAACTTGGATAAATGGATGGTTTGATGGGGTGGGTGGTTTTACAGAACCCCTATTTTGCAAAGGAGCGGTTTTAAATCTAGCTCTTGAAGCTGCCAAATCAGCCTCCTCTTGCTCTTTCATATATGCCAATATATGTTTCCCTTCAACCTTGGCACATTTTCTAATCCCCGTTCCCCCTTTCCCCATTAAATGAGCTTTGAGGCGGGTGTAAGAGGATTTGAATTGTATATTGCAATGATTGCATACCCAAACTCGAGAGCCACCGCCAACAAGGTTCTCCACAATTTGCACATGTCTCCAAAGAGGAGCTCTAGGATCCACACCCCCACTTTGACTTGCTTCCCCTTCCCCATGCCCTCCCACAAAAGCTCAACTGGATGCCATTTATGTTTTTATATCTCAAGAGTCAAAGAATCAAACCTACATTGAATTTTTTAAAAACATAAACTTAGATAACAATAAATTAATATTATTAAATAGAAGTTAGAACTACACCCTACATATCCTATTCTGCTTTTGATCACCAAGTTCACCGTATAGGTGCGAGGTGAGAGCATACACAGAGTTGATTTTTTTAAATTTAATAAACACAAAAAAAAATCTTAAAATAGCAAAAAAACCCTAATCCTATTATGCTTTTGATCACCAAGTTCACCGTATAGGCACGAGGTGAGAGCATACACAGAGTTTGGATTTTTTTAATTTAATAAATACAAAAAGAACTCTTAAAATAGCTAAAAAAACCTATGCATCCTATTCTGCTTTTGATCACCAAGGTCACCGTATAGGTGCGAGGTGAGAGCATACACAGAGTTTGGATGATATTTATAATTTAAAAAAAACAACATATGATTTTTATTTAAAAACCACAAAGGAAATGTTACAATTTTTTTAGCATAGAGTTTAAAAATTACTAAATTAAAACTACATATTGATATTGTGATCAATGATCATGAATGATGTGTGCATTATGCACACATCATTCGTGATCATTGATCACATTAACATTTTCTTTATTAAAAAAAAAAAACTTGAAAAATACCTAGTTTTTCCTTCTTGAAGCTTCCAAATCTGCTTTGAAATTCTTCCTTGATGCTCTTTGCCCTTAGCACCACCTCCTAAACTCTTCCTTCAAGCTGCTCCTTGATGTCTCTTTGCTCTTCACAATGCTAAATGTTAGTTTAGTGAAAACTGAATTTAGCAAGAGAGAAAATGAGAGTGTGATTTAGAATGGACCCAAGAGGTCATTATATAGCTTTTAGGAAGTGTCTTTAGCAAGTCTAGGTAGGTAGATTAGGGTTAGGTGTATTAAATGCTTTTATTTTTTATTTTTAAAAAGTTTTGATGCTTAAAACTTAGAAAAATCGGCAGGTAACGTGCCAGACGTTTCCGGAAATGTCTAGCACGCGTTTAAATGCCTGCGTTTTGCGTTTGAAATGTTTTGCCATGGATACGGGACCCTCAGGGACGTTTCGTGCTTTTGAGTTTCCATGCAACATTCATATCACAAGAAATTTGACAAATTATGACTTTACCTAATAGTCTCAATAGAAAACTTCAAAAATTCTTCCCAAGAAGGTGTACAGTCTCCTACACACAATTTGTCTACATTCTTCAAAACAGAACTACGAATAATGAATCTTCAGCAACTGTTAAGAACATCTACCCATTTTCCAAGTGTTTTATGAGAGCATTCTCTCGAATATATGTTATCAGCCAATTTTGACTTCGCAAAATTGTTAAAAATAATAAAAAATGAAAAATTTGAAAATTTTGAAAAGTGTTGCCTTGCATGGTTCATCGGACTCATCGCGATCGTCTCATTTTTGTGATTGTTTCGGTCTTCGTTTCGTCCTTTTCGGGCAAGAACTCTTCCCGCCATGCTTTAAAATGCGTTAAAATACATTAAAAGTAATTAATTAATTAATTGCTCCTTGTTTGATTAAATTGATTTTTAAATCACTTGAGGGGTATTTAATTAAATAAATATAAATTAAAATCATTCGACAAATTTTAATGCCGGGAAGTAAGCTTTCACTTCCAACTGCCGGGAAGCCAATTTGGCTTCCTGACCCCGGATTTCCACTTTCCTGGCAATCCTCTTCAATTTTCCTGCACGTGGGATTTTCTCTGCCAATTGCCAAATCATGGATTGGCTAACGGGCAGGAAATTCCCCAATTTCCCACATGGGGAAATTGGACGGGGATTGCCAACCCATTTTGCCATTCCCGTTGGCAATTGTCCGTTGCTTTCCCCATTTCCCCCGGCACTTAAGCCACTACCCGGGAAGAGAGGAAGTTAGATTAATTCCCGTAACTTCCTCCATCAAACCCGTTGGAAAAAGTCATGCGAAGCTTTCAATTGCTTCTTATTTCTTCAGGAAGACATAATATTTTGTCAACATCCCATAATGCAAGAGAAACTCACGCCATTGTGAAGGAAGAAATATCAGTTGTGCATGCAAGGAGGTTTTATCAAATTCACAAGAGGACAGCCAGCAGAAGGAATTCTCCACGCATGGAAAAGACAGAATAAAGTTTTAAAAGTTTCAAAAGGCAGCAGTCTGAGGAACAGTCCAAGAAATGCGTAGGTGTTAGTGAAGGAGGCGCCAGCTGAGAGGAAGTATAAAACAATTTTTAAAAAAAACAAGAAAACAAGGACAACAAATCTATGCGCCCAGCCTGAAGAGGAGCTTTCCATGCAATGAGGGAAAAGAAAGAAAGGAACAGTTTTGAGACATTGCCTTTGGCAAAGAACAATTTCAAAAGGACGCGCCTAGGGAGAGATAGAAGTTAGTTTTTAATAAAAAAGGAAGCATTTGTTTTAGCCTGCGCATTGATAGAGATTGGAGCAGTTTTCAATTAAACAAGATTTAAAATCTTCTTTCCACGCATGGCAAAAAAGGGATAGTTTTAAAACAAGGAAATCAAAATTTTCCACACCTAGCTGGAGAAAAGAGAACAATTTTCCAAGGAATTAAAAAAGAACAGTTTTCCACGCCTTGGAGAAATACAAAATGTGCAGGAGCTTTCCATGCGCCTGTAGGAAAGAAGCCAGTTTTCAATAAAACAAAGTTAGCAGAATACAAAGAGAATAATTCTCCCAGGAAGGAGGAAAGAAAGAAATTAGCACGCAGGAGTCTTTGAGTAATCACTAAGCCAGGAAAAGATAAATATTTCAATGCAAAACATATTGCCCACGTGCTGGAGGAAGTAGCTGTTTACACATTGATTTGAAGGAGCTTTCCACGCATTGCCATAAATAAGAACAATTTTTGAATATATAAAACAAAACAAAAGGATTCCATGCGTAGGATAAAGGAAGAGCAGTTTGTTTAAAAACAAAAAATTAATTAGCAGGCCGCGCCAAAGAGGAGAGACCACACATCCATTGACAAGTCATTCACGCATAGCAAGGAGAATTTGTTCTGACAAATATATATTAAAATCGGGAGATTTTAATTAAAAAATATTTGTCATTGTATCGCTCGATCTAGAATTCGAGCTTAGTCTCGATTTGGTTGTATTGATATATTTTTAAAAAAAAATTGTAATTCGGGTTGGTTATTATTATTTTTAAAATAATAATAATATTAAAGCGAAAAATATCTTTCTTGTATCGACGGGGCGTTGGAGACTGAGACCCGGCCCCATTTGTGTTGTTTGGTGTGCCTGAGTCACTATTTTTGTTAAATTCATAATGACCGAAAGATCCAAATCTGCAGGGAGATCAAGGAAGCCGGTGGAGAAATCTAACAAATCCGCCCTGAAATATGAATTCCAAGGAATTATCCCTCCCAGCTCCATTAAGTTGGCATATGACAACATCACCGATACAAATCTGGGTCACATCAACGTGCAACAGTTTTGCGAGCGAGTGAAAAGCGAAGGCAAAACCATTTTCTCAGATAGGCTTTACCATAGTGGCCTACCCCAAGTAGCAACATTCCCTGTCTTGGTGCAGTGTCCGGAATTGGTGATTGCTTGCACGGAGCATTACGACCCTGAGAGACGAGGAATTTATAAAGATAATCGCGAGCCTTTCCTCTTGATCACACCTGAACACATTGAGGAGTTGCTCGGAATACCCGACTTTCCCGAGAATGCGAGATATCACTCGTCAATCAGCGTAAGAGTTTTGGGATGAAGAACCCCTGAGATGGAGCAAAATGGTCAACAACAACTGGCTGGTAACCAAGAGACCTCGAATTGACAGGCTCCCCAAAGAACTGTACCGCATTGAGTTCGTGGAAGAAATCGGAGACATGATCACTCTCTTAAGTTGAGTTTTCGGTCTACCTTCTGCTAGGGTTTTCCACCCATGGATGTACCAGTTTATCTGTATCATCCTAGCCAAGAAAGAGTTTGTGGATTGGGCCACCATCATCAATAACACCATTCACAAGCAATTGATAGAAGTCAAGATGATTGGATGCTTTTACATGACTTCATATCTGACCTATGCGCAAGAATACGAAGAAAGCTATTTTCGGGACTTGAAACAAGAGAGATCATGGGGTCATCGAACAGTGTTTTTCACTATTACCCTCAGCTCAGATTCAAAAATAGTTCTCACCATTTTAGAAGAGTCAACAATGCATTCACCTTCCGCGTGATCCGGAACTCGAATCGGATCGAGGAAAGGTTTTCCAAAGAAGCCATGATTGTCATTTCTCAATGGGGAACCTAGTTTATTCCATTTTCATTTTTTTCCTACATTCGCGTGAGTGGCTTTGCTGGTACTCCGTGGAAACTTCCCAAGTACGTCAGTGACAGATGGGCGTTAATGGAGTTGGCGCGACAATTATTCCAAGTTCACTGCCTTCTTAGTGACAAGCACCGTCCAGGAATTCATTTCCCGATCCAAATCGGGGAATACCAATGCCCAAATCTATTCAGTGCATAACTCATGGAGGAGTTTGCTCTCGTAACCATCCATCCATATGTGAAGAGAGCCCAGTTCGATATCAATGGATATATGCAAAAGATTCTGGGAGCAAAGTACCAACATAACCCTACCATGGAAGATGTCTGGGCTGCTTATTCGGATGAACATGAGGTAAGGAGACGGGAGTACTCTCGCCTAACACTTGCTCAGATCAAGGCCTTTCACATCAGGAGTCCTCCCGATTCATTCATAGATGATGATGAGGATGTCGTCGATCCCTCATATGATGCCGTTGCCTTTACACCATTGCCTCGAATCGATTGGACCAAGAGAGATGAATTTTCTCTCGATGGCAAGAACCAACCAATTATTGAAAGAAGCATATCTTGGTATGACAGGGAACTTGCCAAATTTCAATCAATTCCAGATCACGTTTTGGGATCACAAAAATTGCCTATATGAGGGGGTCTCCATTCGACCAAGGTTTCTTCTCGATCAACTTCGTTAACATCCAATCATACACAACAGAAAGAAAAGAATGGTTGCAAAATCCACTTCGCCAAGCAATGTGTTACGAAGAGAGAGATCCAAAGATCTAAACCCCGAAGAAGGAAAAGAGCGTGTGTTTGGATTTTCTACCTCGAGTAGAGATTCTTCCACCCACATCGTTAATAGTGCTCCAAAGCCAAGAAGAAATGATCCTCAGCCATGCTTCGAACCAACACCCACTCAAGTACGGTAATTCAAATATCAAACACTTCGGAGCATGCAGTTCATGAAGGGATTTCCCAAAATCTCCCAAATAATCAGGAAGTGGATATTGAGGTTGTGTCTCCTCAAATCAAGGTCGTAGATAGGATTCAAGAAGGATCTCATGAGGTCGGAAATAATGAGAATATCGATTCAAGCTCCAGGATTCTGTATGCTGAAATAGTAAATGATACTCCTTGGGTTGATTCCGAAGTGAAGAAAAGGAAGAGAGTTGTCAAGCCAATTGACATTGATTTTGATGCCCTTTTCAAACTTTCGAATGACGCCATTCCTAAGAAGCCTAAGGTACTTTCTCGAATAATGGTAGATGATGATGGAAACAAGTTTGCAGACCTTGCCATTCCACAAGTGGATAAAGAGCGCGATGTTATGACGCCTGCCGACTATGAAGTTTCCAGATTGGGACTTGGAAGATCTACATTAGAAAGTGACGTGGCGATGGCTCGAGACTCAATTGATATCGTGCTAAAAAGACTGGAGAAATACAAGTCTCAAAATTCTCGGCTCAAGGCCGAAAAGAATCAATTGGTGGAGTATGTTCAACATTTGATAAATCCCATATCATCCACCTTCCCAGTACCTGATGCAGTGGCTGCCCCAAATGAAGAGACTCTTAATTTGTCAAAGGAAATAAACACATTGGGCCATGTCACTAAAACTTGGCTTTCAGAGATTCTTGTTTTAGGCTAGGGGACGATCAAGACCATAGTTAAGCTTCATGAAGATATCAGTGCATATCTGGATCCAATTCTTTCTTTCAAAGAAACTTTTGTTTCTGCTATATCAAATTTGGATGAGATATTGCCCAGTCTACAGGAGATAACGAGTATGGAATCTTCAGTTTTGGCTATTGAAGGAATTCTCGAATTTGAACATCGAGGGACACGTTTTCTTTGGTGTCTGCATCTTAAATCAAGAAAAACGCTTCTCGAGGATTCTATGATTCATTATGACAGTATGTGCAATGAAGCTTTCACTTCACTCTCCTTGATCTAGGAATTCATGGCTGAGATTCCTTGTAACCTCGTAAATGAGCATAATCAAAGGTGTTCATCGGAGCAGGTGGAAGAACAATTTTCAAAATTGTTTAAGGACATGTACACTCCCGCCAACAATTTCTCGTCAGTTTCCATGGAGCGGTGTATCAAATTGAAGAACTTATTTGAGAATGCTCAATCTAAAATTGTTAATTTAAATGATATGCCAAGTAGAATTCTTGAATTGCAGGTATTTTGTGAGGCTATTCTTCGGCCAAGTGAACCTCCAGAAGAAGAAAAGATGTTTGAAACTTTGGGAAGGTTTAGATCCTTTCAGTGACAAAAGCAGCGGATCCTAATTTCACGGTGCAGCAGGAGTTGATTTTCTTGGTATCTAGCGAAGTGGGAGAGTCCATTTCTCATACGTTTGAGATAGGCGGACCCCGTTTCAATGGATAAGGCACTGGTTATTATTGTATATTTTAAAAGGTGTTGTTATTTGAGAAACAATGGTTATTTTAAGTAATTTCTATTTTTGGGTTGTCTTTAATAAAGTTGGTTAGAAAAAGTCAAAGTCACTTAAGTGCCCTATTTAATGTGCATTTAAAACCCTAACTACTTTGTAACCAACTTTTGGGTTATAAAAGGAAGTGAGGGGCTCATTTGTAAGGGTGACTTTGAGAGAGGAGAAGAAAATACTTTTGTGCAAGCTTTGTTTCAGGAAGAAACTTTGTGTTCTTTGTGAAAAACATTTTGGAGTTAATGAAATACGAACTTTGTGTCTCATTCATTGTCTCTTGTAACATTTGGTGTTCTTATGTTCATTAGATGTTAGGTGTTTGAATCTTGCATGCAAATATTATCTTTGATCTTATTGTCAACATTATTAATCAGTTGTTCTAGTTCACAGTGATCAAGCTCTGATTATCTACTTGCTCATGTGTGTTCCCTTTTACACATTCTTGTTTGGCTAACTCAAACTCCGTTTTATTTGTGTTGGTCATTCACCTTTCTTCTTCATGCAATATTAGGCTCTGTTTTTACCTAACTCTTGCATGTTCTTTCAGTTCATTTCATTCCACTTCTTTCCTTCATTTCGTTCCATCTCCCTCATTCACTTTTCTTTCCATTGATGTTCCAAAACACCCCCCACATACCATTTTGAATGTACAGATGTAAATACAGTTTTGGTTTTCAATAAAGGCAGCCTCACCTTCATTGAGGAGGGACTTCGCCCACCTGCTTGTTGCATGTCATTTGCATGCGTGTAAATCCATATGCTAACAATATACAAACCAAAAGTTTCATTGCACAAGCGCTTTGAGAAGCAAACAACATAAAAAGACTCACAAAAACAGAGTTTTCCTTAAGTTGGTTAAGTATGTCATACATAATTCTCTATGTTTCTTTACAATTCTTCTCTCCTCGAGACTCCTTCGTCGAGGAGTAACTAACTTCCTCCTTCCATCCTCGAGCTTACATTCATTATATCTTTTTCCTCTTACCCTAACTACCTCCTCCTATATTTCTCATGCCCACTAGAAAGCATTTTTGCAAATTTTCAACATTTATGGATTTTGTCACAAAACCAAGACCTATGACATCATGTATGTTCATTAACACACCCCCTATACTCCTTACAACTTCCTTGTAATCACACTCCTCTACAATTTCAAATTTCATTTGGAGGGAAATACAAAAAGGAAGATAATTCAAATTTTTAAAACTTATTGTTTTCTTGCAATGACTCCCTGAGCCTATCAAAGGACTTTATCATGTTCCAACATCTTCAAAGCATGAAAAGAAGGAAGATTGATCACACAATGCTCATCATTCCATGATGCTCCTGCATCATCTTCCCACAGATTTTGAAGGACTTAGTTCATAACAAGTCCACAGTTGCTTGGAAATCATGATAGTCTTCTTTTTGGTGTGACTGTTCCATAGGAGGCCTAATTGCAAGAGACAAATTAGCGGAAAATGGGTTTAATGTTGGAGTTTGGTCATGAAACTTCATAGAACACTAAAAGTCTAAAACAATGCAATGGGTACTTGAAAAGCTATTTTGTTTGTTTTGAAACCTTCTGAGACAGAACTTAAGCTTGAAAATCCCTTCTAGCAGGGCTATAAGGAACAAGGTTTAATTGAGAAAGAGTGGATGGTAAAAGGAGTTGCCTTGAGAGTTGGTCCATAAAATTTGGCATGAAGCTTGGGAACCAAAAGGGTATCCAGAACACCTTTCACTTTGTCTTGGCTCACTATAGAATGCTCCCAACTATAACTCATGGATGGTGATGTTCTTGAGAAAAAAAAAAGCAGTTAGGAGGAAATTGATATAAGATGAAACTCTTCTTTGTTTGCTATCATTTTGAAAGTTGTAATTGCATCTATAAAGTAGGTAAACAAAGCACTTAAAGCCCAAAACCAAGAAGTGAGTCCTAAGAACCTAATTTGCATGCTTGAAGAGCCATATAGACTTGAGAAGGTGGATCCCCTGGTAGAGGTGAAAAGACATGGTTGAGTGAGTTGCTTTTGCTAATTTGCTTGTTTGTTTGGTGTCCTTAAAAGCCCTCTGCATCACTTCCTCCATCATTTGCCATTTTCTCCCACTAAAGTTAATTTTTTTATTGAAATAAAAATCAACGCTTACATCATGCCACAAGGGAGGCATTTACCTGTAAATGGGTAGCACTCCAGAAAAGCAAACACAAAACTTTCCCAGCGAGTAACACCACACAACACTACACTAAACCAAACAAGACACATGCAATAAAGACAACTGCAGGAAAACCTAGGACACAGAGCTTATGACTCTCCTTCATCAACAGAGAGGAAGTGTTGATCCTTATCATTCCCCTTGTTCTCTTTCTTATCGTCTTTCTCATGATACATTCAATGGTGGATGTGTCTAGCACTAATATTAACATCCTTGGATACACTTGCAAAATTCTTCTGCAGAGTGGACAAGTCCACCGCGATTTTGTTTACTGTATCCGTGAAGATCTGGAGAACTGCAGTTTTGTCGTTGATCTTAATTACCTCTACTTCCAGGCATTTGAGGGTAATCACCATATTCTTCAGAGAGTAGGAGAGAGCCTTTGTGACATGATTGATGTGGTCAGTTTTAAATGAGATCTAAGTCTTGTTTATGGAGCCTATGAGTTCACTCTACGAATGGAACACCTTTCTACTCTCAATGAGCTCATTCATGTTAATATGAAGGCTTTGTTGAATATCTTTCATCAGAATAGTGATCTTGCGTAGGTTTAGCACTTTTCATGCTACACAAGGCTGGAATTCTGCACGTAAAAAACCTTCGTGGGTCTTTTTAAAATCCGCATTTACACTTTGTTTTATTGCTGGGACTTCCATCCTCAAGACACTGCCTACCATTCAAGATATCATTCTTGCTGTCATCACTTCCTGCAACATGCTCCCTTTCTCCTCATCACACTTCTTTTTCTGAGCAAATGTGTGCCTGCCATTGACCACATGAATTTAAAATTCTTTCTCGCTCACCGTATTTGAAGGCCTTCTAGTGGAATTGGCTCAGTCTCGGAATAGATTCTCTTTCGCTGCCTTGGAGTTCTTGTAATATTTGGTGCTGCCTCCACCATTTTCCTTTATCTCTTGGATCAACTCTCTATTCTGCATCTCCTGAAGCAAGTCGGCACGGAAAGATATGAATTTCATTGGTTGCAAAAAAAGCTTCAATGTTAGTTTCATGATTACCCTCCTTGAAGCTTTCATTTTCACTCCCTTGCCATGAATGACACTGAAATGGACTAGAGGATTGGCGGCTACGTTCGTAATGACCATAGTTCGCATACTTGTATTTAGCAAACCCAAAAAAATTTGACTTGGCAAAAACTTAGCAAGACTCGGCAAATATTCAACACTTAAAAATACACAAATTTCTTTAAAATACATAAATTGTATGCGAAATATAGCTACAAAATGTATTAAATGAGTCTCGTAAAATGTTGAGTCAAAATTTTCAAAATTTTGTGGACTTCTCTCAAAATTTTCAGGTTTCGGGTTTCATTTACATCGGGACATGTCAGGGCAATTACATGTTATATGTCACATGTTTCCTACTTCCGAAACCCGACAATCTTCCTTTGTGTCAAGTTTTCGGGTCCTTCATACATCAGAACATGTCGACCCAATTACATGTTCCATGTCACATGTTTTCTGCGATTTGCCTTGTTTGGGTTTCTCAACATGCAAAACATCGAGCCAGTTCTGCCCTTTGTTTTGGGTTTTGGGACTTGCTTGCATCGAAACATCACAACCCAAATGCATGTTCCGCATCATGTGCATCTTGCTTCCGAAATGTGATTTCTTCCTTTGTGTTGGGTTTTCGGAGGTCAATGACATCGAAGCAGGTCAACATGTCTCATGTTGACTACTTCGATTTCGAAAGGTGCTCCTCCCTTGTGTCGGACTTTGCAAGGTGCTCGAGAGACATAGCTTCCCAACAAGTGTTTCGAGTTTCTCATGGTGTGAATCAAGGTCAAAGTTCCGATGGTCTTATCAATGTGTCGGGTTTCCGGAGATGTTCGACATGGTCATAGACCCGATAGGGGTAGTTCTGGTAACTCAACTACCCGCATTTATTGAAGTATGGCGCCCTTGGCTTCTCCAACAAGCAAGCTGACGTGGGAGAGTGGGTTTGGCAGGTGCCTATGATAATTTTTAGGCATTCAATGCATCTTGTTGGTGGTTGAAGGAAGAAATTCGAATTTCCCTCTCTTTTCCCTCCTCTCTCTTTCCCATCTTCTATAAATTGTAAAATGATGCTCATTTGTAAAGGTTGGACTTTCTCAAAATGCAATGGCATCATATCAAGTGTTGGACAAGTGTTCTTGAGTTGTAGGCCTCAGATTTGGATTTTGCAATGTGTTTATGTCTTCTCCCTTCATTGTAATGATCTGTGCATCTTCCTAAGCAATATAATTCATGTTTTGTGGCTATTATCTTCCCTAGCTTGTGTTCTATTGCATTTTCTTTCCTTTTCATGCATTTATAGGTATGTTGTGTATGTCTTTTTCACATTCAGGGTTTATTTCTGTTGTGCATTGTGTGAGAATGGAAGTTTAAATGCTGCTTTGGACTGTGACTCTCATGTCTGCCCTCTCCTCCTTCATTTCTCCCATTTTCCCTCATTTAAGAGTGTCTTTCCCCTTGTTCTTAGTGCTATCACCTCTCTTTATGCATTTCCCTTTCTCCTGGTCCCTGTGGATGTTAGACTAGGGTTAGGTAGTTGTATTTCCGGTTGTAGGAGAAGTTTAGCATTAGGCATAGGTAGAGGAACCAACCTTCTCTGGAGGTTTGTCTAAAGCAATAAGGTCCCACACTTGGAGACAATCCCATGTTACCCAAAAACGTTGATTGCTCATTCATGATAAATCGAGGGTGCTGTTTTTTGGTGATAATAGTTTTGGTATGCCCGGTGGGACAAATTTAAAGAGATTTACATCTTCATTTCACCAAGTTTGATGTGTTCTTGGTGACATTTTTGCTTTGGAGGTAGTTTTCAACACATCTGACGACTCCACTGATCCATCAAACCCATTATCTCATTTGTAGACCTTTCCCTTCATTCTTTCATCCATTTCCTTTCTTTCCATCATTTCATTTTCCTCTTTCATGAAGTTGTGCAATCATGACTTCATTCCCTCATTGGAATCCCCATTTTCAAGAGCAATACCAGTTCCCTCCATCCCCATATTGTCAAAATCCTCCTCCAAATCATTTTATGAGCCCTATCACAATGAATACGCATATAATCCAACCTTCAATGATGAATATGGTTATCCCATTGACCATGATGTTTTTCAAGAACAGGGTTATGCAGGTGATGGTGGTAATCTCATGGATGAGGCTGAATTCTAGAGGAAATTTCAGGGAATGGAGGCAAACATGGTGTAAATCAGAGCTACATGTTTAATGAAGGCAATTCAAGTTGGTTTTAGGCAGCCCTATCCATGGATTGGCCCTATGCCAAATTGGTTCAACCCTCAACAAAAGCTATCTTTCATGGCTGAGTTGTCCCTCAAATAGAAATGTGGTGTGAGCAATTGGAGGCTCATCAATCTAGTTGTAGGGAACCTTTTCAATGGGGCAACCCTACACTACCATCTCACAACCCTTCATTTTACTCTCCCCAACCTGCACCATCTCAGCCTGATTTTCATGTTCCTAGCTTTCTGACTGCTCCCATTGAGGATTCCCCTTCTCCATCTCCTTCCCTCCCATCTCACCTTCATTTCTCTCGCCATCATCCCTCCCAAATCTCCATCTCCTCCACAAGAAAATATTTCACCTCCTCCACCATTTAAACCTTTGCAAACTCAGCCAAAGGCTAGATCCTTTCCCCATTCCAATTGAGTTCCCAACTACTTTTTTTTCCTGAGGACCCATTCCTCACGAAACAAGATCTTGAAGATTTCATGGCTGGAAGAGTTGATCTTCATTCTTCTGGACAACAAGAGGCACATACATGCCTAGAGGGGCTGAACGGGAAGGAGCCAAACAAATTCAGAGATTCAAGGATTGGAGCCATGAGTTTGAAGCAAAGAAGGTTCATCACCAAGAACCTAACAATCAACCTTCTCCAAGTTCATCAAAATCAGCTGAGGTGAGTCCCATTCTTGAAAATCATGAAATACTTGTTGAAGAATGGAATGACTTTGAGAGCATAATGGATGAAGAAGTGGCCTAGCCCATTGAAGAAATTCCTTCTATTTTAATTGAAAAATCTGAACTCAAGGAGGTTGAAACTAAAGGGCAGAAAGCAAAGGAAGAGAAGCTTCCAAGTGAGCAAGATGTTTCATTTGAATGTAGTGACCCCCATTGCCCGCATGTTTATAACTCGCTGCACTTTTGGAGGATTGCAATGATCCACGAAGAATATCTTTAGATTTTGCAACCACTCACAAGGAGCTTCATGCCATGGAGGAGGAAAAATCAGATTCAGAGGTTTTGAATGAAGAAGAGATCATAAAAAGATTCTTGCTTTCTTTCAATGGTAAAATTTCAGATCTTTCTTCCCTTCATCCTTACAATAATCTGATTTTTTGGATGAGTTTGATCTCTCAAACTTTGTGTTTGAGGATGAGAAGAGCCATGATGAATCATTGCAAAATCAGAAATCACCATAGAGGAAGCAAAGTTGTTTGTGGAAGCAGAATAAAGCTCAAATCAGCTTGCAAGCAACTTTATTCATGAAAAGGAAAGTAAAGAAGATAGGCAAACCAAAAGGATCATCCCATGCCCAATCAGATATCGGCTAGTTTAGAGCCAATATCGAGTTGCCACCGGTCATGCTCATTTTAGAGCATGAGGAAGAGTTACAATGTGCCAAAGGTCAAGCATCAACACCTCCAAACAAATGTAGAACAACTAAAGAAGGTATTCATTCTCTTTGTTGTTGATACTTTGTGGAATGAGGTGGAAAACCAACTTCAAAACAGTTTTCCACTCTCATTAAAGACCATGTTCATTGTCAAATCAATTACATGGTCTAATTTTGTAAGAAAGGGAAGCTATTTCTCCTTGCATGTATCAGGATTTGTTTAGCCTCTCATTTCTCTAGTTAGAGTAGGTTAGTGTAGATTTTCTTTCAGTAAAACAAGTGCTTGTGCACACTCTGCATGTTTCCCCTTGGAGCATGTATGATTTTCATTTTGTTTATAGTTTTTGCGGGATTTTGTTGATGTTGCACAATTTAGTTCATGGCAGAATCAGATAAGTTGGGCAATTTCCACGTTTTATTCAGAGCCCACAAGATCAACTTCATTTTGTTAAGCTTTTGGAGCAGGATCCATGGTGAAATCAGATTTTGGGGTAGTTTCCAAAGTTAATCAACCCCAAAAGATCGATTGCAGATTCGAGTTTTCAGTGCCCTTTCCTTGATTAAAAATTCAGAATTTTGGGACAGTTTACAAGTTTTAATCCAAAACTCCCAAATAATCAACTTTAAGAGCAAAACCAAGACAATCCCGAGATCATCTCCAATTCCAAGTAGTACTTCATGCCGACTCGGGAGTAAGAGATTTTGAAGTTTTAGATATGTTTTTCAAAGTTTTGGGTTGACTCCATGCCCAATGGATGCTTCAAGGACAACGATCCTGTTGGCTAGATTTTATGCACAACATAAAACCTAGGCAATCATGAGATAAATCTCCCTCATTTAACGGTGAGGCTCCCGTGTAAGATGTTTATCAATTTAGTAAGGGTGAATCCTAATAACTATTTTTAGGGGTTTTACTTTAATTACTTCAGCTCGTGAACCACAACTGAGCAATTTTGCAACAAGTAAGCAATGTTATGGAATATTTGCAGAAGGGGGAAATAATAGAATTTAGGAAAGAAGAAAGGAAGATGTTGAATTAACCAATAGTTATCAGAGTTGGTCTCATCCACACAAATTAAATATACAGATAAATCGCAACATTCAACAGAATGAGAAAGAAATGACTTCTAACCTAGATCTAAGATAACACAAAGTTTATCTAAAACCTCTGAAAAGAAGAACTCAGCAAAACATTATAGACACAGTTCTCCAGAAATCCGCCTTTTATTCAATCCCAAGCCTTCGCAGCAATCACATCAAGGGTTCCAACACAAAGTCTGAAAACTCAAGAATGCTCTAATTACAAAAGCTCTTGCTAAAACAAGTTCTGATAAAACCAATTGTGATACTTTAACCCGTAGGCTCTTCCCCTATTTATAGTGCATAGAGGGCAATTACAAATAGGATGCTTCTATGAATTCCCGCATGTGGAAGTCGTAAAGGAAATAGTTGGCAATCTTCCTCCTAGAATTCCTCTTCAAATGACATGCATGATTTACAATTGAAGACTAAATGAATGCCCTGCATGTCTGCCACCTATTCCCAAGTAATTGACTTTTTCTAGTAACTGGAAGTAACGGCTGCTAAACCAATTACCTAAGTTTTACAATTTAATTGATCACTCAATTACTTTGTCAGAGAGAATAAGAGAAAGAAGAAGAAAGAGGAAAAGAATTTAGAAGCAAGCCTGGACACTATGCATGATTTGCCGGATAACCTTTGTAATAACCCTTCATCTTGCCTGAATCTGCTTTTGTCTGAGACTAACCTTTTCCACCTTTGCTTGAAGCTTTTACAGTTGTGAGAGATGGATCTATTTGTGCGAAGTTTATAATTGCTTCCCCTGATTTTGAAGATATCTCCAATGTATTTGTCACTAACCTCAGCTTAATTTTCACAAGTATGTGCACAAGTGAATTGTCGGAAAGAATTCAGACAAACATTCAACTCATCCTCCTTTTATTTTTTTTTTATTGGCAGCCATAAATTCTGGGAATTACTCCAGATGCAAGCAAAGAGAAGTGGGCTCAGCTGGGAGATTGCATGCATTTATAGTGGCTGCGTTTGGGCTTTTTGCATGATTGCAAGGATGTCTGCATGCTTGGAGAGGGAAATAGCTGCGTTGAATTTAGAAGACAAGTTGCCCGGGATCCACACAACTTTGAATGCTTTTCTTTTGGAAAATCTGCGTGAATGCTAGGATGAGTGGATGGTGTGAATTTAGAAGACAGAGCTTGGAATCCACACCTTTTTAAATGCTTTGCAATTCTCAATCAAATGTTGCGTTGATTTTCTAAAGCTGTGTGGATGCTAGGGTGATTGGATGCTTAGGAAAATAGAAGACAAGCTCATGAACATCCACGCAAATCCTTAAGTATTTTTGCTTTTTATTTAAAAGGCTATGGATTATGAAGGAGGAGGATTGTGTGGATTTAGAAGGGAGAGGATGCTTTGCAAAAGGAAGACAAGATGCCGGACATCCACACAATTCACTTAAGTGATTTGCTTTTCTCTTTAAAAAATGCGTGAATACTTGAAAGAATTTCCTTTGAAATTGCATGGAAATCAGGAAGACAAGCTGCTCCAAACCCACGACAACTTAAGTGATTTCTCCTTCCAACTTGTGCGTGAAAAATAGAAGACTCTGCTGCGAAAAAACACGATTGGCTGAAGTGAAATTGCCCCTTTGGAAAATGCGTGGATTTGAAAGAGCTTGGATTGTGTGAATTTGGATGAAAGAGGATTATTTCAAACTAGAAGACTCAAGGCAGAATATCCACGACTTGAACTAAGACTTTCCCTTCTAAAAGTTGCGTGGATTTTAAAAAGAGAGGATGCTTTTTTTGGAAGACAAGAACTCTCTAATCCACAATTTCCCCTTAGTGAATCCTCTTTCCAAAAAGTGCGTGGATTTTAAAAGATTGTTTTGCTAAAAACCACGACTTGCATAGAAGACTGACTGCTCCAAATCCACGATTTTCACTTAAGTGATTTGCCTTGGCTGCTTTATAATAATTGCATGGAAAACTGGAAGGAAGGGCAGCTTTGAAAAACCACGTTTTGGCTCTAGATTGTATTTCTTTCCATTTTTGGATTTTCGGTGAAGAAAACACAAGCATAGAATAAAATTTTCCATTTTTGGAAAGGGTCCGGGAAGATGTAGCAGCAAAAACTTGCAAGTGCCATAACTTTCACTCCATGGCTCCGTTTTAGGTGCCGTTTTTTCTAAAAGTGCATATTTTCTCGAGCTCTACGCATTGGTGGCAGTATTTTTCTTATTTTCATAAAATCCATTATTGCACCTTTTTGGACCAAACAACCTCTTGCAATCTCCTGAAGGAATCCTGAGCTTTGGTCACCTATAGACAAATTAGTTAGCAATTAAAAACACTGGATAGCTTTTCAAAACCCTAGGCTTGGAAAAGGTCTGGTAGGAAGAATGAATAGGCTACGGGGATTGCCGGATGAAAAACGGAGAAAAACCAAAACACAGACAAAAAGAAATAAAAACAAAACCCGAAAGATGCGGGCAATTGCTCGAAAAATTTCTCCAATTAGCTGATCTGCAAAAATTCTTCCCCGGGTGAATGTTCTGTGGTAATAATGATGGGGTGAAGTGCTTTATATAACCCAAATCCTCCAATTTTAGCTCAATCTATTTTTAAAATAACTTTATTTATTTAATATAAAAATAAATAAAACGCTTTCAGACAAAGCTTGCGAAGGAATTGAGTGAGCTTCAACATGTGGGTATTTGGCGAATGTGGCTCTTATGACTCTCTGGGGATACCTTAGAGCAATGCAAGCAATTGCAGAAAAACAAAACAAAAACACGACCCGTTACTTAAAAAGAACGAAAAATTTAAAAGGGGTAGTCCCAAATTTTAGGGTGAAATCTCGGGGACACCAATCCCTTCATCTAGCAGGAAATTACCTCGCCGAGTCTCCAAACTATTGTCTAAAATACCCCCCGGGCTATTCTCGACAACTCACAACCCCATTTCGGACTCGAGCAAATTCACAGTTGAGTCAAAATTTTTAGAATTTTCTGGACTTCTCTCAAAATTTTTGGGTTTCGGATTTTGGGTTTCATTTACATCGGGACATGTCGGGGCAATTACATGCTATATGTCAAATGTTTCCCACTTCGAAATCGACAATCTTCCTTTGTGTCGCGTTTTGGATCCTTCATTCATCGAACATGTCGACCCAATAACATGTTCCATGTCATATGTTTTCCGCCCCCAAACCCCGACTTGCCTTGTTTTGGGTTTCACCATAATAAGAATGATCTTCAAAACATAATTCATAAATGCCCAAGCGACATCCTTAAATAGGCCTAAGGAGTGCTTAAAGCAAACATTACATCATGACCAACCCTTAAATAATTACATTTTAAATATTAAAAAGGTTATTGGAGCCTACATGCTCACAATACCATTAATACTAAACTACTTAAATTCCTCTATTGGAGCAAAAAGACTTCCAATAGGATAAATGATAATAAATGAGAGCAATAATAAAAATATAATCTAGATTTCCCCTTGGTTTTCTCCTTAGACCCACGGGGAAGGAATGGGTTAAGGTCTTCATAAATCAACTTCCAAAAAGAGACATGAAAGTCCTCCCCTCTCAAAATTGCTTCTCCCAAGAAATTGCAAGTACCCGGATCCCAAATAAATCTCAGTTGTTCCTTCTTCTTTGTACCTGCACATGAAACAAACTTATTCAAGAGAAAATGATCTTCTGTCTATCCCCTCTCATGTCTTGTAGGCATGATGATCAGCTTCCTCTCGTGCCTATCAGCCCCCTTGTCCTCTCTGTTTGGTTGATATGCAACCATACTATCACTGCCACAACTGTAATTCACCAATTCCCCTTTAGGAAGGGAATATACGATGACTGAAATAAGATATAGGAGAGCTGGTAAAGAAAAATCAGTCATGCATCTCTTGACTTTCTCTTCATACATTCCCATGATGTTGCTTGCCACACTTGAGTTTTCAAACTCAGCCATGAACCGCCTTTCTTGGACTGCTGATAAGGGGTAGAGTTCAATTCCCCTTTGCTTAACCTTGTCACCTTTCACCATCATGATCAACAACTTAAATTCTCCTTTTTAAAATTTATTTGGAGGCTGAATTTGTGCATGCCCAGCTGTAATTATGTTCTTTCTGTGAGCTGGTATATGAAAAGGAGAACAATAATAAAACTTTCCTTGCTTTGCTATCATGAATTCCCCCCAAAACTGAATCCCTTGCATCCCACAAACAATCATAACTTCAGCTGGCTTCATTCTAAGGAAAACATCACATACATTGCACCTTCCTATGACATTGAACAACTGTAATATATCCTTAACTGTACATTCTCCACTGATGAATCTATTAACTGCGAGCATTGTTACTCCTTGGTCAAATAAGAAACCAATTATCCGGAAAAGTTGGTATGTATGAGTGTTAGACCAAGATGCAAAGGTGTGGGTTACTCCCGAACACTCAAAGTTGAGATTACCAATCATATGGATCATACAATCAGACCTTCTTTCCCTTTTGAAGCCCACAATGGTACCAATCCCACATATGCTAAAACAACTTTGACATTGTACCCAAGCATCCATGCACCTTTTGCTATACCATTCACTACTTGTCTTCTCTACACTTGGCGCAAACTGATCATGAGGATAAGAATACAACAGTATCATGAAATGGAGCAATACAACATCAACATCATACCTGACCGATTGTGCATGGTGGAAACCGAACTGTATGGGCTTGCTGGTAGGCAATGAAATAGAAGACTTTTTGGACCATGAGCTGTCCTTAATCTTTTTACAACTCAGAATTTCTGAGTTAGAATCAGCCCTCCAAAAATATATCAAATGCACCTTACCTCCATGGATTCCTTGCAAACCTGATTTATCTTGCGGATTGTGGAGGTGAAAACATGGTAGGGTCATAGGAAAGAGTATGTAGTTATCATTCCTTCCCAGCTGATCATGATATCCAAAAACTTGACATGGTACAATGATAGGCAATAAATCTGAGTTACCTCTAGGTTCCGGGCTGCTAACCTTCACTGTATCGTTTAGCTTCTTCAAGGTGGTGATGGCACCCATGCACTGGACTTTGTTAGGACTGAATATGTTGGTAATTCCCCCATGTTTGGCTGCTGTTGATAACAGTCCAACAACCTTATCAGTTGGTCCTTCATTGAGAACTTCTTTCAATTTCCTTGCCCTCATAAGTCTTGTTGAGATGTCATCAACACAAGCATCATTGTGACTCCAATCTCTTCCTTCAAACATATGTATATCCAAAGGATTACCAGCCAAGTGGAAAAAGGAAGTAATTACCTTTGCATGCATACTGCGGGCCTTGGGGAGAGGGTTACCTCTTAACAATCCAATTTCAGTCCTTGTGCATAAAGTTACCGTTGTCTTGATGCATGCATAACGTGGGGGCTTCCTGAAAAGGTGTAAGTACTCCTTACTACTCAATGTGCTCCTCATTTTGCCCACATTTGTATCAAACTGATTATGATGATTAGCTCCATGTGATGGCGAACTAGGGAGCAATAAATCTGAGATGTATTTGTTCCTTGGACTTTCAACAAAGTTTTCATCTCCTTTTGCCTTTGCTCGTATGATAATTGGTGCTCTTCCTTGTTGCAAAACCTCCATATCTTGTTCACATGTGCTTGGAATGTCTTTGTGGCTCCTACCCAAGTCTAACTCTTCATCATTTAGCTCTTTATTGACTGCTGTTATAAACAGACCAACAAGTTGACTGTTATCATTTCCACTTGGGAAGTGGGTTCCATCCATCCCTTTTGCTTCCCCTTCTTGTTCATCACCCTTTCTTTCAGCCCTGAATTCATCACATGCTAAAATATCATCAGCATTAACCAAACAATGATCATTAGTTACCTCATGATGTTGACTCTCCGGAATAACAATGGGCGTTAGTGTCATGGCCTTATATCTCTTGATCACCAAATCTTTTTCTTGAATGACGACATCTTCTATTGTCATAGGATAATTGCTTGAGCTATTTACTTCATCCTCTTGTTCCTCAAGCTTTCCTTCATCCTTTCATTCATGCTCCCAAATTCCCTTGGTATTTTTCAACATGCAACCATTAGAATTCAAGGGAAAATTAATGACAATTAAAAATTCTTTACCTTCCCTTTCTCTTGGTTCTTGCTTGGCCATTTCTTCCTTTTCTTGTGCTTTCTTAGGGCTGTAAGAAAAATCAATCAAGGGTTCACCTTTGGCCATGGCAGTGGGTGCTTCTAGGGCTCCCAAAGGCTGATCCTCCACCCCAAACAACTGCTGTGATGGTTCTTCCTCCTTTGTCATGTTTTCTCCATCTTGTAGCTGATCCGCTACATGCTCTTCGACTTGCTTCTTCACATTGGAGGGTTTTCTTCCCTCAATGGATGAGACCTTTTGCAGGTCTTTTGATGGGGTTCGGGCATTATGTCTTGTGCAATTCCCACTCTATGATTCTCTATTTTCACAAAATCCTCAAAGGAAAGGGCATCACACACCATCTCCGGAAGAGCCCGATATGTTGTTGCCAAGCTGTCACTCCTTGAAACCCTTTCTTTCTTGAGCGAACCACCTCCTTGCATCTTTTGGATGGTTTGGACAAGCCTATCCAATGCACCCATCATTTCTTCTTGGTTCTTTATGATCCTCTCCAATTTTTCCATTGTTCACAAGTTGGGAGGAAAGAGCTTTGATACCAGCTGTAATGTCCCTTTTTGGGGAACTCAGGAAATGACCAAAAGCTGAAGATAAACAACACTTTTCATATTTTTAGTGAGCTGTTAGTGACTGAAATAAATGTATAAAAACCCTTAACTGCTGCCACTCAACACCCTTCTAGGGCGGCGACCTATTTTGGGGTTTCTCACCCACATTTATGTCTTCAAAACCTTCCAATCAGCTTCATTTGAATTTCTAAAATTATGATAAATCATCAACAATCATATAATGCAAGAAATCTGATTTTTAATGCCCTAGATATGGAGATATAAATTTCAACAAACCCTTGTCTGCAAAGTGTTATTTCAAAAATTCATAACTCAACTTAGGAAGCACCAAAAATCATGAAACTCAAGATATTGGCCTTATAAATTATGGCGAATAAGCTAGTAATTTCAGAATTGCCAAATGCACATCACACATACCAAATATCTATCTCCAAGTGGGTCGCTCCACTCTAAACAAATAGAATATTGCACCAAAGAGACCAAAACATGCAAGAAAAGATACTTTATTGCTTTCCAAATCCGCTTGCACACACCAAAATCTCATGAAGGGTTTTGTCCTTCACAAGTTCCTCAACCAAGGGTTTTCATCCTTGGATGAGATCCTCAACCCAAGGGGTTTCGTCCTTGAGAGAGAGAGTAAAAGGGTTACACTAGCCAACTTTCACCAAAATAAGAATAATCTCCAAAACATAATTCATAAATGCCCAAGCGACTTCCTTAAATAGGCGTAAGGAGTGTTTAAAGCAAACATTACATCATGGCCGACCCCTTAAGTAATTACATTTTAAATATTAAAAAGGTTATTGGAGCCTACATGCTCACAATACCATTAATACTAAACTACTTAAATTCCTCTATTGGAGCAAAAAGGCTTCCAATAGGATAAATGATAATAAATGAGAGCAATAATAAAATATAATCCAGATTTCCCCTTGTTTTTCTCCTTAGACCCATAGGGGAAGGAATGGGTTAAGGTCTTCATAAATCAACCTCCAAAAAGGGACATGACACTCCGATAGCTCCCTCTCGAAGTGTTTTCTTTTGTGAGCAGCACTTGAGCCTATTCCTTGCTTAGATTCTTGGGGAGTTCTTTGAATGAATGCCTTGATACTTGGCAAATATTACTTAATGCATTTGTGGGGGAATTAGAAATGGTATTCTTTTCCGTTTTTCCAGTTACACTCTAGGCTTTGTTGTTTTCCTCCGTTTCCTTGTGATTTCTTTTTTAAACTCTTTGAGCTCGTAGATTTCTTGGTTATTTGTATTGCTTGTAATACATGGCATTATTATCTTGACATGCTTAGGTTTTACCTACCTCAGTTACCGCATCACCCAGTTATCAAGAATTGCTTATTACTTTGCTATTAGTTTAGTTATAACTTGTATCCTTTATTCGCTCCCTCATTTATTTCTACTAGTTATACTTTTGAGTCTTGCTGACCTATTTCGGTCGTTCTGTAGACATTATTATGGTTTCTCTTTCTTTCAACAATCACATTGTAATGTCCCCTTAGGGGCAAAATAAGAGCAATTTGAATTCTCTAGGAAACCCTAATGATAAAAAGACAATAATCTGATTTTCCTTCAATAAACCCTTATGAAAAAATGACAATAGTTTGATTGCTTTAATATGTTAATCTAGACTGCACGAAAACGCCCTAGAGGTCCCCGTACCAGCTTGGAAACATACCGGGTATTGGTATGGGGCTGGGTACACTGTGGGTACGCTCGGAAATACCACAGCACGAGGTACGGTTCGGCACGATTTTTACGTGCATTCGAACCATACCCCCTGTGCTGTGGTACGCGTTCTGACATACCCGTCCAAAAAAATGTCTTTTCTAAACCGAAACTCATAAAAACGTCTTTTCGGGAAGGTATCCATTGTTGATGGTATCGTGATTTCATCCATTAAATTCAAAAATCGTCGAATCTGTAGCTGCAGCAAAAAAATCGTTGAGATTCGTGAATAAATTCGTCAAAATCAAATGTTGGAACTTAGAAGCTTTTGAGTGTTCATGGAATATTGATGACATTGTAAACCCTTGCTGTGGAGTTGTGAAACCAGTTGCCAAGAGGAAAACAATGGCCGTGTGAAGATAAACCCGTGTTGCATGACCTGTGCCTTGCGACTTGTGCTCTGTGACCTATCCCATGCGTGAATGAGGATTTGTGGAGGAATGTGCCCTATCGTGGGTTTAAAAATTAAAATTCTTATTAATGTTTGACATTTGTTATTGTTTATATGTTTATTTTATAAAGTTATATAGTTTATAATTTTAATAACATCTTTATTTTTTGGATTTTATAAATTTTATAAATTGTGAATTTGTTATAGTTTTTTTTTAGTAAGTTATATATTTATAACTTTACGGATTTAATAAGTTGTATGACTCTATGAGTATTAAATTTCAATAAGTATGCAATGTATGAGAATTAAATTCAATAAGTATGCAAATGCTTCTTTAAATGTATGAGAATTAAATTTCAATAAGTATGCAAATGCTTCTTTAAATTTATAATTTATATACATATATATATATATATAAAACGTACCCAAAAGCATACTTGTACCCAAGATTTTAAAAATTTGCCGTATCGCATACCATACCCGTACTGTATCCATGTAGTCTCGATATTAATGCAAAATCATTAAAATAAAAACACCCACATGTTGGGAAACATAGAAGATAAAGCCTCTAATGACATGGATTTGATTGAAAAATTGGATTTACATCGAAAACTGATTTTTCCTCTTTTTATTTCAAACTGAAATTAAATAAAAAAGTACAGCTGACCGTTATTGGTAAAATCTTGCAAATGAATGGCTCCAGCTGACTGAAAATGGTGCTCTATGGCAGAATTTGGCTATATGCAAACCCTAGCACCCAACCCACTTTGAATCACATCCACAACAGTCTTCATAGGGGGTCGGCCAACCCTAAATTCTACCCAAAATAAGGGTCAAAACCCCAAAACTCGCTGTCCCAACTGGTTTCTTTGATGCCCTAGTTGTATAATCCTGGAGACCGATCTAAAACTTCCTAGCCGATGCTCTAGTTGCTGAATGTAATGTCCCCTTTTCTGGACATTTTTGAAAATAAAGAACTGAAGACCCTCAACCTATTTTCTCTCCCCGTGGGTTCGAGGATAAAGCTTGGGGATTGTTTTGAGGTGTGTTGTCTGCATTGTAGCCCCTTGGCATGCCTTGCGCTACAAGGGGGAGTCTCTAGTTAGTTTAAAATTGTGCACATAGGTTAGTTACTTTTTATTATTTAATTAGAAAATAATAAAGTGCACATAAAGTTAGTCTTTTAATATTTTAATTAAGTTTTATTAGTTTTCCCTCCAAAAGGGAAAAGGTCGGTCATTTGAACGTTGCACCCCTTATCTTATAAAAGGAGGTTCATGGCCATCTTTTGGTATGTTGGATTAAATCATTTATTTCTCTCCATGCTTGGAGAAATCGGATGTATACCCTAGTTGTTGCTCTCTCTCTTTGATAATAAAGTTGGAGCTATTGAAGATCTGATTGAAGACTTATATTTGCATTATTGTGGTGGATTATCATTATTGTTTATTCCCTAAGTGTGGCGAACTTTCTTGGTGGAATATTTTAGTGCAAATCCTATTTTTTCTAACCCTAGCGACTAGGGTTTGGGGCTGTTTTTCCACATTTCTTGCCCAAAAAAATCTGCAAAAATACTCATTGGATTCCTCATAATTTTGTGAACATTTGGATTTCATTTGCGTGATTTGGTTGGGTATTTTGTGAGATATTGAATTTACAAATTTTGAATGACTTTAGGGTAGCGACCTGTTTTGGGTTTTGTGACAGCTTTTTGGGGGTCTTCCCACCCTTGGAATTTGATGAATTTGGGCTTGTTGGAAAGATATAAATTCAAGGATTCTTTTGGTCTTTGTTTTATGCGAAAATACTAAGTTTTGAGGAAGTTATGCCCTTTTCAAGCTCTGTTGTGTTTTGGAGAATTTTTGTGGTTATTTGGGCTTCATAAATTATTGGCAGCTTTGAGGATTAATTTCATCATTGTTGGGCAAGTTTGGATGCCCTAATCATCCCTAAATGTGTGGGGCAAAATAGTAGGAGGGCTAGATCTGCATGTTTGGTAGTTGCTGTTATAAATTGGTTTACATCATCTTGTTCCTTGTATTTTTCCGAGTTCGGGCATATGTCATTTGCCTAGATCGGAGTTGTGTAGAGAAAGTTATGCTATTTTGAAGATTGCAATAGTTAGGGTTTCAGATTTAAATTATTTTCCAGCTATTGAAAAATCTGATTTGAATGTGTTTAAATTCTGATTGTTTTCTTCCAATATATCCCACCACCTTGGCTAGTTCCAACCCCATTTAGGTTTGAAATAGTTGACATTGGGATATTTTAGGTTGATGCAAAAGGGTTTATCCATTCTTTGCTTGATTTTGACAAGTATTTCTTCATTTCCTAACTTGTCCAAAAAGGGGACATTACACTGAATTAGATATGAAATTGTAAAACTTTGAATGGATGCCGAAATGCAACTCTCAGATGGAGTCACCCTTGAAGATTCAAGGGTTTTTGTCCAGAAATTTGAATATACCGAGAGGGTTTTCGTCCTCATATGTAGATTGCAAGAAAAGGAAATTTTGTCCTCAAATGCAAAAGTAGGAGCAATAGCTCAAACCTTAAATGTCAAAATAGATGAGAGGAAAAGATATCTCCAAATGACCCCTCAACGCTCTTTTATAACTTTTCATGGCTCATTTCCCAAGGAAAGGTCCCCAAATGGGACATCCACCTATTATGTTGTTGTGACTTTGCTTTATTTTAAAAGTCACATTTTAACAATAAAACATAAGTTGCCTTTTTATAAATGTAACTTAAAGTTACTTTTTCAACAACTTAAGTCACTTTATGAATATAACATAAAGTTACTTTTTCGACAACTTACGTTACTGTTAAATTATTTCCTCACCACACCCTTTACGCCTAGGAGGAATAAAAAATAGGCTAAAGGCATTCTCTAGAATTAATTTTGAGAAGGGGATATTACAGTCCTCCCTTTCCAAAATTGCTTGCCCTCAAGCAATTGCAAACTCAATTCTTCAACTTTTTTGGATTGAACCTTTTTCAAATACCGAATCCCAAATTGGTCCGAGGAACTCTTCACCATGCTTTTCTTTGCACCACTTTGATCGAACTAGAAGTTAAAAAGCTGGAAGCCCATTTCATCCTTGGGAGTGAACCCTCCAACATCATGCAAAGATGATGCAAAGTATCATATTGAGCATGGCAATAACTCTTTCAAATTTCAAAAGACCTTACCACTGTACCGCAAGTTGAAACTGTCATGAATTTTTACCACTCAGCTTTGCTTCGCACGTTAGAACAAGGTTACAACAACTATAATTCACTTGAAACATTACCCAAAACATGACTGTGATAGCTGGAGTAATTGCTTTCAGCAGGTTCAAAGGCTGAAACCCTCCACAAACAACATGATACAAGAAAAATTCCTTAAAGTTTGCAAACTGGGGGCTGAATGTGACTGATAACAGCAGTCCAAAATCAATAACCCGTCCAAAATCAATAACCCCGAACATCGGCGGATAAGAATGGTACAACAACTGTCTTAACGAAAATCCCTTGTATAAATCGTCTATATAGAAGTTGGAAAGCGTAATGTCCCTTTTTTGAAGTAACGACGAATGAGGACTTCTTGCCACTCTCTTCCCATGGCCAAGAAGAATAAGTGAACAAGGGAAGTAATTGAACTTCATTTCAGTTTTCTTTTATTATTTTTAATGTTTTTATTTGGTGTTTCACTCCTTAAGGCAGGTCGGCTAGGGTTATAAGACCCCAACAAGAGATTAGAAGATAAAGTGAAGCTTAAAGAGGTCAGTTCTCACCCAAGGGGTCTTGGCGCCAACCAAGGGATATAAAAGGTCGCTTGGCCTCATTTGGACATCATCTTTGGTGCATATACACTTATACTTGGTTTTTGGGCTGATTGCTCAATACCTTTCCACTTGAGGATAAAAACCCTCTTGTGTGGCATCCAAGGAGGATGAAACCCTTCCTTGTGGCTTAGTGGAGAATGAAAAACTCTCCATATTGGTGAATTGAAGACATCTATTGAAGACTCTCTTGCTGATTGGGATCTAGGGCATCAAGAAGAAGACCTACAAGAGCTTTGACATATTTTTGGAGCCCCTCTCCTAGGGAGCGACTAGGGTTTGAGTGTGATTTGGTGCCTTCTAGGGCACATAACTCATTTATTCTTTGATATTCTGATTTATCATATTTTATAAGGCTGAAATCTATAATTTGGTTATTTTTGGAGGAGTTTATCTATCGTTTTCAGCCCTTGTTGGTGGCTGCCCTGCTGCTGTCATAAATTTAATTACAAGCTGGGTTTCATCTCTTGTTTTCTTCGTACTTGAAATAATATTTTAGAAGTATTTTCAGCTGTTGTGCATGGTTATATGGTGAATTAAAGTCCCTATACAGTTCGCTGCTAGGGTTTCAAGGAATATTAAAGCTGCTGTTATAAAAATCAGAATTTACTTCACTTGGGGTTTGTGTGATTTCCTTGATTTACAGTTTCAGCCCTAGAAAGGGACATTACAGAAACAACCATACAATGGCTGAAAATACTCCCATGGCAGCCACACACTGAACATCACTGAGTCTTACGACTGAAAACACTTGTATAACTGCAAAAGGTGGAGTATAGTGGCTGGAAATAATGAGGGCAGCACCCCTAAAGCTGGGATTTATGATGATGGCAGTCCTTGTCATGTTTCCTTCGCAACATGATCGCAATATGTGATCACTACTTCTTCCCCTTATGCCTTGTCTGTAGTCTTGTGCAAACATGTCTGAATTTGGGCCCCTTCCGTCAAGCTTATGAACATCCTTTAGATATCTTTTTAGTGTGCCAATGTTGAATGGTAGACTAGCAACTGTATTATTACCAATGTAAGAAGAGAACGCTGCTGCCCTATCTGAATTCTGAATTGTTCCCTGGCTGCTTGCTTTGATTCCTTGCATTTGATCCATGTGCTCCAACCACTGAATCCAATTTTTATTTACAATATCTTCCTTATGCTCAACTAAGGTCAATTCTGACTTCTCTCTTATCCATTTGTATGGGATGACAAAATCATCAGCAATAATGCTATTGAAATTAGAAACTCTACCCTTTATAGATCTCAATCTATCACCGGGATCCCACACTATTATGCACAAACAATTTTGAGTCAAAGGATCTATCTTCCCACCTTTACTTTTCCTAGAATGATGGAAAAAATGGAATAGATCTTTGTTGTTATCACCACATCTTGAGCTGAAATTATAAGGGTGTTTACCCTATTCACAGAAATTTTGTAATGGTATAGTATGAAGCAATGAGTATGGAATATGACCATCATATCTTGGGCTATAATCAAGATGCTTACCTCCTTTGGCTAAAGTAGAAGCTTTTGATAACATTGCATCACCACCACTATTCTTTTCAAGTGCCTTTCCATAGTTGTCCTGAAAATCCATCTCATAAGGTAATGACTCAATCTTTGGAGGAGTGATAGGTGCTTCGTGGGCTGGAACAAGTGATAGTCTCTTTTCCTTGACTTTTTGAGGTTCTAATGTATCTAACACTTCTTTTGGTTCTTCATTTGACAACACTTCTTCATGTCCTTTTCCTAGATAACTGTGGTTTGGCCCCTGAGGTTCTTTGCTGCCATCTTGCTGAGAGTTCTTATTCAATTTAGTTATCATTTATGTTGCTAAGTATGGTTTCAACTTTTCTTCACATTGATCAACCACACTTTTAGCCAGTGCACTCGCTTCCGGTGAAACTTCCCACACATCCTTTCTTACATTAGTCAATAAGATTGATAGAAGTGGCTGGAAAATATTGTTACTCTCATTCAAAATCAATGAAATAATTGTTTGCATTGATACGAAACTGTCATGTCCCTTTTCCGAGATAATTTTGTTTGAAGACCTTGGCTAATTTTGTTTGAAGACCTTGACCCATTTTTCTTCCTCATGGGTCCAAGCGAACAAGCTAGAGGAAGCCAACAATGTCATCATGTGCTTAATTTCATGTTTATTTCTTTAATTGACATTGTATTTGTTGGTGAGCCTAGTGCCCAACAATAAATTAAAAATAAAAAGATATTGGTGAGCATGTAGGCTCCAAAAAGTAAAAAGAAAATAATAAAGCAAGTCTAATTGTGGTCGGCCTCATTTGAGAGCCCCAAGACTTGGTGCCACCCTCTTATTATAAATAGAGGTTGTTGGCATTTTTTTAGGACATGTTTTGGAGATTATTCTTATTTTGGTGAAAGTTGGCTAGTGTAGCCCTTTTACTCTCTCTCTCAAGGACGAAACCCCTTGGGTTGAGGATCTCTTCCAAGGACGAAAACCCTTGGTTGGGAAACTTGTGAAGGACGAAAACTCTTCATGAGGTCTTGATTGTGTTGGAAAAACAATAAAGGATCTTTCTCTTGCATTTGTGGTCTTCTTGGTGCAATATTATATTTATTCATAGTGGAGCGACCCACTTTGGTGTGGAATTTTGGTATGTGTGATACTAATTTGATAAATCTGAAATTACCAGCTTATTCTTCATAATTTATAAGGCCAATATCTTGAGTTTCATGATTTTTGGTGTTTCCTAAGTTGAATTATGAATTTTTAAAAATAATTTTGCAGACAAGGGTTTCGTGAAATTCATATCTCCATATCTAGGGTATTAAAAATCTGATTTCTTGCATTATATGATTGTTGAGGATATATTATAATTTTAGAGACTCAAGTAAAGTTGATTTGAAGGGTTTGAAGGCATAAAAGTGGGTGTGAAACCCCAAAACAGGTCGCTGCCCTAGAAGGGTGTTGGTTGGCAGCAATTGAGGGTTTTATACATTAATTTCAGTCACTAACAACTCACTAAAAATATGAAAAGTGTTGTTTATCTTCAGCTTTTGGTCATTTCTTGAGTCCCCCAAAAAGGGACATTACTGATGGTATCAAAGCATCATCCTCCTAGCCTGTGAAGCATGGAAAAATTGGAGAGGATCATGAAGAACCAAGAAGGAATAGTGGATGCATTGGATAGGCTTGTCTTAGCCATCCAAAATATGCAAGGAGGTGGTTCGCTCAAGGAAGAAAGGGTTTCAAGGAGTGATAGCTTGGCAACAACATATAGAGCTCTTTCGAGAGATGGTACGTGATGCCTTTTCCTTTGAGGATTTTGTGGAAATAGAAAATCATAGAGTGGGAATTGGCACAAAGCATAATGCCCGAACCCCATCAAAGGACCTTGGCAAAAAGGTCTCATCCATTGAGGGAAGAAAACCCTCCAGTGTGAAGAAGCAAGTCGAAGAGCATGTAGCGGATCAACTACAAGATGGAGAAATCATGAGGAAGACCGAAGAGGCAACTTCCTTTTATAGCCACCCTTCGAGGTGACAAAAGAGGAAGAACCATCGCAGCAGCTGTTTGGGGTGAAGGATCAGCCTTTGGGAGCCCTAGAAGCACCCACCGCCATGGCCAAAGGTGAACCCTTGATTGATTTTTCTTACAGCCCTAGGAAAGCACAAGAAGAGGAAGAAATGGCCAAGCAAGAACCAAGAGAAAGGGAAGGTAAAGAATTTTTAATTGTCAATAATTTTCCCTTGAATTCTAATGGTTGCATGTGGAAAAATACTAAGGGAACTTGGGAGCATGAGCGAAAGGATGAAGGGAAGCTTGAGGAACAAGAGGATGAAGTGAATAGCTCAAGCAATTCTCATATGACAATAGAAGATGGAGTCATTGAGGAAGAAGATTCGGTGGTCAAGAGATCTAAGGCCATGATGCTTGACACCCATTTTTCCGGAGAGTGAACATCATCAGGTAATTAATGATCATTGCATGGTTAATGCTGATGATATTTTAGAATGTGATGCATTCAGGGCTGAAAGAAAGGGTGGTGAACAAGAAGGGGAAGCGAAAGGGATGGATGGAACTCACTTCCCATTACCATAGAAGCAAAGGGAAAATGAGATGAAAGCTTTGTTGAAAGTCCAAGGAACAAACATATCTCAGATTTATTGCTCCCTAGTTCGTCATTACATGGAGCTAATCATCATAATCAGTTTGACACAAATGTGGGCAAAATGGAGAGCACATTGAGTAGTAAGGGTACTTACACCTTTTTAGGCAACCTCCAAGTTATGCATGCATCAAGACAATGGTCGCTTTATGCACAAGGACTGAAATTGGATTGTTAAGAGGTAACCCTCTCCCCAAGGCCCATGGTATGCATGCAAAGGTAATTACTTCCTCTTTCCGCTTGGTTGGTAATCCATTTGATATACATATGTTTGAGGGAAGAGATTGGGGTCACAATGATGCTTGTGTTGATGACATCTCAACAAGTCTTATGAGGGCAAGAAGATTGAAAGAAGTTCTCCATGAAGGACCAACTGATAAGGTTGCTGGACTGTTATCAACAACAGCCAAACATGGGGGAATTACCAACATATTCAGTCCTAACAAAGTCCCGTGCATGAGTGCCATCACCACCTTGAAGAAGCTAAACGATACAGTGAAGGTAAGCAGCCCGGAACCTAGAGATAACTCAGATTTATTGCCTATCATTGTACCATGTCAAATTTATGGATATCATGATCAGCTGGGAAGGAATGATAACTATGTACTCTTTCCTATGACCCTACCATGTTTTCACCTCCACAATCCGCAAGATAAATCATGTTTGTGAGAAATCCATGGAGATAAGGTGCATTTGATATATTTTTGGAGGGCTGATTCTAACTCAGAAATTCTGAGTTGTAAAAAGGTTAGGGACAGCTCATGGTCCAAAAAGTCTTCTATTTCATTGCCTACTAGCATGCCCGTACAGTTTGGTTTTCACCATGCACAATCGGTCAGGTATGATGTCAATGTTGTATTGCTCCATTTCATGATACTGCTGTATTCTTATCCTCATGATCAGTTTGCGCCAAGTGTAGAGAAGATAAGTAGTGAATGGTATAGCAAAAGGTGCATGGATGCTTGGGTACAATGTCAAAGTTGTTTTAGCATATGTGGAATTGGTACCATTGTGGGCTTCAAAAGGGAAAGAAGGTCTGATTGTATGATCCATATGATTGGTAATCTCAACCTTGAGTGTTCGGGAGTGACCCACACCTTTGCATCTTGGTTTAACACTCATACATACCAACTTTTCTGGATAATTGGTTTCTTATTTGACCATGGAGTAACAATGCTTGTAGTTAATAGATTCATCAGTGGAGAATGTACAGTTAAGGATATAGTACAGCTGTTCAATCTCATAGGAAGGTGCAAGGTATGTGATGTTTTCCTTGAAATGAAGCCAACTGAAGTTACATTTGTTTGTGGGATGCATTGGATTCAGTTTTTGGGGAATTCATGATAGCAAAGCAAGGGGAGTTTCATTATTGTTCTCCTTTTCAAGATACTACATAATTACAGTTGGGCATGCACAAATTCAGCCTCCAAATAAATTTATAAAAGGAGAATTTAAGTTGTTGATCATGATGGTGAAAGTTGACAAGGTTAAGCAAAGGGGAATTGAACTCTACCCCTTATCAGCAGTCTAGGAAAGGTGGTTCATGGCTGAGTTTGCAAACTCAAGTTTGGCAAGCAACATCATGGGAATGTATGAAGAGAAAGTCAAGAGATGCATGACTGATTTTCTTTACCAGCTCTCTTATATTTTATTTCAGTCATCGTATATTCCCTTCCTAAAGGGGAATTGGTGAATTTTAGTTGTGGCAGTGATAGTGTGGTTGCATATCAACCAAACAAAGAGGACTAGGGGTTTGAAAGGCACGAGAGGAAGCTCATCATCATGCCTACCAGGCATGAAAGAGGATGGACAGAAGATCATTTTCTCTTGAATAAGTTTGTTTCATGTGTAGGTAGAAAGAAGAGGCAGCTGAGATTTATTTGGGATCCGGGTACTTGTAATTGCTTGGGGATAAACAATTTTGAGAGGGGAGGACTGTCATGTCCCTTTTCGAGATAATTCCATTTGAAGACCTTGACCCATTTTTCTTCCTCATGGGTCCAAGCAAACAAGCTAGAAGAAGCCAACAATGTCATCATGTGCTTAATTTCATGTTTATTTCTTTAATTGGCATTGTATTTGTTGGTGAGCCTAGCGCCAACAATAAATTAGAAATAAAAAGATATTGGTGAGCATGTAGGCTCCAAAAAGTAAAAAGAAAATAATAAAGCAAGTCTAATTGTGGTGGCCTCATTTGAGAGCCCCAAGACTTGGCACCACACTCTTATTATAAATAGAGGTTGTTGGCATTAGTTTAGGACATGTTTTTGAGATTATTCTTATTTTGGTGAAAGTTGGCTAGTGTAGCCCTTTTACTCTCTCAAGGACGAAACCCTTGGGTTGAGGATCTCTTCAAGGACGAAAACCCTTGGTTGGGAAACTTGTGAAGGACAAAAACCCTTCATGAGGTTTTGATTGTGCAAGCTGGTTGGAAAAGCAATAAAGGATCTTTCTCTTGCATTTGTGGTCTTCTTGGTGCAATATTATATTTATTCATAGTGGAGCAACCCACTTTGGTGTGGAATTTTGGTATGTGTGATACTAATTTGATAAATCTGAAATTACCAGCTTATTCTTCATAATTTATAAGGCCAATATCTTGAGTTTCATGATTTTTGGTGCTTCCTAAGTTGAGTTATGAATTTTTAAAAATAACATTGCAGACAAGGGTTTCGTGAAATTCATATCTAGGGTATTAAAAATCAAATTTCTTGCATTATATGATTGTTGAGGATATATTATAATTTTAGAGACTCAAGTAAAGTTGATTTGAAGGGGTTTGAAGGCATAAAAGTGGGTGTGAAACCCCAAAATAGGCTGCTGACCTAGAAGGATGATGCTTGGCAGCAGTTGAGGATTTTTATACATTAATTTCAATCACTAACAACTCACTAAAAATATAAAAAGTGTTGTTTATCTTCAGCTTTTGGTCATTTCCGAGTCCCCCAAAAAGGGACATTACAAAAACTATTTTCTGCATGATTCTTATGAAGATTATGTTATCAGATGCATGAAGAAGAAAAACGAGTTGTATGTTGAAGGCATTGTCCTGAATGGACATATCAGAGTTTATTTATCAAACAGAGGTGGTTACATTTAGTTTTCAATTTACATTCGAGTTAGAGGCAATTCCCAACTACGAGAACAAATGGATTTCAATATAAATATTCATCATCCCTTCTTAATGAGTAACACATAAACAACATTAAGTTTGTCTCGAAACTTTACAAATAATAAAGGACCAAGGGGTTTAGTCATTATATCGGCAGGCTGCTCCTTAGAAGGACAAAAATGAAGAGAAACATCACCCGAATCAACCAACTGTCGGATATAGTGATGATGGATTTCAATATGCTTAGTGCGACCATGGTATATATGGTTCTTTACCATTTTTAAGACACCTTGATTATCACAAAAAAGTGAAAGAGGTGTAGCAGTAGCTTGAGGAAGATGAAAATCAATCAGAATCCTACAAAGCCATATTGCTTTGCAACTAGCACTAACAATTGTATTGTATTCTATTTGATGGAAGAGATGGCCATAATGGGATGAAACCTACTCGCAAGAAACAACTCTTGAACTAAAAGAGAAGATATATCCAGTGGTGGATCTCCAACTATCAATGATCCTTCACAATCGAGTCGATATAAGCAATCAATCTGAAATCTGCAACTCTTTAACACAAAATGCCAAATTCAAGAGATCCTTTGACATATCTTAGAACTTGGTTTCTTTGCTCCCCAGTGAATGAGTTTTGGTTTAGACAAGAACCGAGAAAGATAACTAACAACAAAACATAGATCCGGTCATGTAGTTGTGAGGTAGATCAAGCTACCCACCAACTCTCTGTATACAGTGATTCATCGACTGGTGGTGAATCATCATGAGTTCAAAGTTTCAGCCCGACTTTCATAGGTGTAGAAGAAGAGTTACAATCATACATCATAAATTCTTGTAAAAGGTTCGTGGCATACTTAACTTGAGAAATGGAAACCAAGTGAGCACGTCCGAGAATTCTACACCATGATAATAGTGAAGGACACCTAAATTAGTCATGTCAAAAGCAAAAGTATACATAAATCTGATTTTACCTTATGAATCGCATCATCTCCATTGCTTGTGATGGCAAGGTCATCAACATAAACAATGAGAATCACAGTGTCATCACCATCGCTTTTGACATAAAGATATGGATCATAAGGACTCCGTTTGAAGCTAGAATCTCTGAGATGTTTATCTATCTTAATATACCAGGCTCGAGGAGCCCGCTTAAGTCCGTCTGAGGACTTGATCAACTGCATACCAGATGGTCATGAACACATGCCCGAAAACCTTTAGGCTATTTCATATACACATCTCCATTCGGAAAGCAATTTTGACATCTATATGATATACTTTCCAACCAAATTGAGCTGCAAAGGAAAGAAGTAATCGAAAAGTGACCATCTTCGTAGGAGCAAAAGTCTCCTCATAGTCTATCCCTCCTATTGCAAAAAGGTTGTTTGTAATAAGTTGAGCCTTGTACTTATCCAAAGTACCATCCGCTTTGCACTTGATTTTGTACACCCACTTACAACCAATGTTATGTTTCCTGGAGGCAATGGTACCAACTTCTAGGTATTATTTTTAATCAAGACATCATACTCTAGCTACATGGAAAATTCCCATTCCGGTTGCCTCGTGCTTGAGTATTTTTGTGGCTCATGAATATGAAGAAGATCAGAAGAAAGAGCAAATTGAGCTTGCTCGGAATAATCAATCTTCTTACCAGTTCGTCGAGACCGGCCATCTAAGAGAGGAGACAATTCTTCCTTCCTCAGATCCTGAATAGTGGAGTAAAACCACTTAGGACGCCGCTAAATTGAGGATGTGGAATCCGGTTGTGGTGCTTTCGGAGGTGAAACCAATGCAAGTTGATTTCCTAGAGACTCAAAAGTCTCAATGCAGGAGAGTGCATAGACTGTATTGGAGTCCGTGGAGGAGTATGAGAAGGACCAAACTCATCATTGGGCAAGGAAAGAGAACCAATCTCCATTACTACCCCTTGTTGATTGTTGCCCCCTTGCTGGTCCCCTTGTTGATTACAGCCAAAGAAAGACTTTGTTTCTTTTACATCAACATCCCGACTAACAATAATTTTATTAGTGGAAGTATCAATCAATCTATAGGCTTTAGAATGATCACTATAACCAACAGAAATATCTAGAACATTTGGAATCTAACTTACTCCTCTTGCGATCAGGAACAAATGTATATGCAACTGAACCAAAAACATGAAATGCTGATACCTCGCTTGATTTGGGATCAAGCCTCTTCTTGTGTGATCTCCTGCAAGGCTTTGCAAGGACTCTGATTGAGAATATATACCATTGTGTTAATTGCTTCTCCCAGTACTTATATGGCACTCCTCGACTGTGCATCATTCATCTTGCCATCTCCATGATGGTTTTGTTCCCCCTCTCTACCACCCCATTCTATTGTGGGGTATATGGGGTGTCAATTGTCGTTGAATCCCTTCTTTACCGCAGAAATTTGGAACTGTTTAGAGGTGAACTCACCCCCATTATCGGATCTCAAAGTCTTGATCTGCCGGCTGGTTTGGTTCTCCACCAAGGCCTTAAACTTGACAAAAGAAGCAAAAGCGATCAGACTTCTTCAAAAAATAGACCTACATCCGCCAGAATGGTTATCCACCAACAAGAGAAAATAACATGCACCAAGGACCGTGTGAGTCTTCCACGATGGCTCACATAGATCTGCATGCACAAGATCTAAGAGCCCCTTTGCACGCCATGCACCTTCAGTGGGAAAAGGATTCGCTTTTGCTTTCCTAACAAATAGCCAACACATATATTCTATTTTTCCTAGATAGGTGGTAAACCAACAACCATGTTGGCTCTATGAAGGCGGGCCTGATACTGAAGGTTGAGATGTCCATATCTTTCATGCCACAAAACACTGGTATTGCTTTCCACAACTAAGGCATGCAAGTTAACGTGCAGGATCAACCAACCTATATAGACCACCATGCCCAATCCCTAGGGCAACAACCTTATTTTGCTTGATATTAGACACAATACATTGTTTTCCAAAAAAATTTACAGAGATATTAGGATTATCCGTTAGCTGACTGATAGATAACAAATTCTTATTCATGTTAGGCACATATCTAACATTTTTCACAAGCAGTTTGGTGTTATCATTCAACACAATACAAACATCCCCAATCCCTTCTACAACATGTGATCTCCCATCCCCTAAAGTAACTGAATCAGAAGAACATAAATTAGCATGAAAATTGACATACCAATCTCTTTGACATGTGAAGTGTCGCGAGGCTCCGAGAATAAAAAAATAGCACCGATTAGGGCTGCCACCATTTGGGCAAGATGTCATGAGGGCATACTCATCTTCGACTCTTGTTCAACTTTTGCCACATGTGCCTATCCCTCTGCTTCTTTAGGGCATTTTGTGTAATGTCCCCAAAAGGACACTTTGCAAACCCAAAGGGATTTGAGGCAAACCCCACTCACCAACCTGCAATTTATAAAGCATATTCAAAATTTATTAATGCAGATCTTATTTATCCTTGGAAAATGTGACTAGGGCCGAGTATTAAGCTTATAGAAATAAGGAGATAAATCAATCCATTTGCATCATAAACCGGTCCATTAAATTTATGAAGCCCAAATACTTAGATAAAGCGAGATTGAAACCCAAAAGAGGCTAAAAATAATTTAATAAAAATTATGCGAGAACTTGCCTCGAGACATAGTTGAAAATGATCCTTCCTTCGTACCAAAATGCTGAAAATTAGATGATCTGATTTATAAAAATTAGATGTAATATCAATAGTTTGAACAGTCCTAAAAGAAGCCACAAAACATCATATAGAAACTCCTAAAGTGGTCGCTCCATTTGGGAAAGAATGGGAAATATCATAACAATTTTCTCTTCCAAACCCTTGACCAAAATCTGCACTTTTATTGCCTTCTAACTGCTGGAAAATACTGAAAATATATTGCAACCAATGATCCGCAATGGAAACTCTAGGGTGGAGAATCCTCTCAACTAGAGGAAGGGTTTTCGTCCTTCTCTAGATCTCTTGGAGGGTTTTCGTCCTCAAGAGTGAAGATGCAAGCAAAAATGCTCAACATACAAATATGAATTTAGAAGATAAACAAGTGATGCCTCTCAAGCAAGTCGACTTGTTTAACTAGAAGAATTGGGCCTAATGGCCACCTCCAACAACCAATTGGATTTCCCCCCTTATTTAGTGCGTTTTACCACTTTCTTATATCTCCTAGGCAAGTCACATTTTCCCTTGAATAAATAACTTTTGCCAAATGCTTTTCCCCTTTTTCTATTTTTATTTAATATTAAGTTTATAATACTTTATTATAAGTGCTTTTATAGTAATTTCTTTTTTATTTGCACTTTATAATAAATTATCATAACTTAAGTCCCCCTTGTGTTTATTCCTTAACCATCGGGAAGACAAAATGAGCTAAGGGTCTTTGTCATGATTATCTTAGGAAGTGAGACATTTCATTTTGTCGCTTTCAACAATCCTTCTTTACATGACCAAATTTGTGACAACAAGTAACTCTTCACTTGAAATTTAGGAGAGGAAGTAGATGTATGTAATATCACCTTCTATGACAAGTTAGGAATTCATACAAATCTGATCACACAGTTGAAAATAATTAATTTTCAAACCCTAACTGCTGCAAACTTCAAAAATTCATATCTTTGGCTAGAGAAGTCCAAATGAGCTGAAATTTTGGATAATGGACCACAAAAATATGAGGAACAATATGCAAAAATCAGATTTTGCACAGCCAACCCGAAACCCTAATTTTGACCTAAAAAGTAGGTCGCCCAGCACTTTTAGGGCACCAAAACTCCTCCAAAAATTATGAAATCAATTTATCCTTATTCCTCCTAATTTCTATAATCAGATGCAATATTAAATCAACCCCCAAACTGCAGATCTGAAATAAATATTAATTTACCATACCCAGAAAAGCCTGCAGACAGCTGAAATATTCAAAAATGCATAACTCCTTCAAAACTCAATATTTCTTCACCAAATAAATTGCAGATTGTTCTATAAATTAAGGGCTTTCCAAAGAGCTATCAATCTGAATTTTCTGAGCCTTAAAACCTAGCCAAAATAGTCCTAGAAAACTGATTTCAAGTCGTTAGGGTTAGATAAAATTATATAAAATAATTCCAGCTCCTTCCTAGCCTCCAAATACACCAAAATATTAGCCCCTTGCTCTGAAATAATCAATAACACATGGCAGATTGTAGATCTATCATTTATGGCATCAAAACATAATCAAATCATCACCAACCCAAGTCGCTATGGTAAGAATATTGGCAACAATAATAGAATGATTCAAAGGAGCAATATCAAATGATTTTCACACTCTAAACTTGGCGCAAAGATGTAATGACTCAAGCAACAATGGCAAATCTTCAACACAAAAGAACTCAACAAATGGAGCAAGAGAAAATACTTCAATAGATTAAAACCAGCTCACTAACTTCCCACGCAAGAGAGAGAGAAAGCATCGATGGACATACATCCCGACTCCAAACATGGAGCATAAAATAATAATCATCATAACATAAGTCTAACAATGATCCTAGCACTCCTTTTATAAGCAAGGAGGCACAAAATTCGAAATCCCTAGGAGATGAAAATTATTAAATAAAAGTAGTTTATTTCCCCTAGGTGTGGCGTCCCCTTTTAAAAGGGTGATTTTAATATTTAAAAGCCACCTAAATATTATTTAATTAATTCTCTTTTTAATTTGCATTTTGGGAATTAAATAAAATAATTACTTGTTCCATATATATTAAGTAATTAAATAAATATTGCTTTATAATGTCAAATGATTAAAAATTACTCCCGAGGCAATATTATAAAATTATTTAATATAATTTTCCCCTACTGCAACATCTCTAAAGTCCATGGGGAATGATAGGCTAAGAGTCTTAAAAATGGGGACATTACGAGTCCTCCTTTTCCCAAGATTGCTTGCCCTCAAGCAATAGCAAGCTCATGTGTCTCGTGTCCAAAAGTGTGGTACTCCAAAAGTCGTGCTCCCATGCCACTCAAGTGAAGTAGCATTTGCAATATCTTGGACTGCTTCATTCTCCTAAAAGTTAGGAGTGTAGTCTGTTGTAATTTCTTCTTCAAACCTATGCATGAAGCAAACAAATTAGAAAAATAAGTGTTGAAGAACACTTTTCCAATGTGTCTCCATGGCATGTACAACTCCTCCATGTATGGGCTGCCCCCAAACTCTGTTATGTGGCCCCAAGTGCTGCTGTAATCTCCAAAAATCAGAATTGGAGTGGCTGGTTTCCACCCCAAATAGTCACCCATGAGTCAAAATCAAGTACCATCACCCATGTCATCAACTACATGTGAAAAATCTGAATTATGGAAGTGATTTCATCCATAGAAATTAGAGGACAGCAGCTATTTGTTTCCAATTTCCTTTTCCCACATCAATGAGCGACCATCTAGTAAATGCAATAGGCCCCTATCATCCATAGAAATTAGAGGACAGCAGCTATTTGTTTCCAATTTCCTTTTCCCACATCAATGAGCGACCATCTAGTAAATGCAATAAGCCCCCATGCAACTGAAATTTCACTCCCCATAATAAAAATCTGAGAATCATCCATATGCATAGCTGAAAATGAGACTCTTACCATGCCGTGTAAAGCCCACGTGATCCCTTCTTCATCATCACCACTCTCATTACATTGTTACCAAGAAAACAAATGCTGAAACTCAACCGTATGCATGACATAGAGCTGATTCAAAGTGAATCTCATGACAAATGTGGTACTTCTCACTATCATGGCTGAAAATACAACATGCTTACCTTTTTCTCAGAACATAACATGACAACTCAACACCATACCTTCCTCTTTGCTGCTCCCAATGTAAAAGAAGTGCTAAATGGTCAAAAAGAGAACCTGCAACTTGTACCAATGATGCTCCAAACTGAAAATTATCATACCATGTGACTGAACCCTTATGCATGCATGCTAACATAACTCCAAACAATCTGAAAATGTGCAGGACAGCAGTGTAAATGGCTATGGAAACATTAAGCATACATATTTTCCTCTTGGTTGCAAACTCAAACATGAATAGATGATGCTCGTACCTTCCTCTTATGACCTCAACAATCAAAAACTGAATTTTATCAAGGTATGAGAACAATAGAATGTCCATCTTAATCATCTTATGAGCACTAGTAAATACAAACAACTTGTTATTTACTTCTCCATACCATGTAGAGGGATGACATCTCACTATTTTTGTTGCACCATGCATATAAGAAAAAGAGAAACCATAATTCATGCATCCATAAACCATAATTCATGCATCCATAAACCATATCACCGTAAACCCAAGGAACTTCAAACCTTTGATTGTGCCCATGTACCTTCTTTATGGATAAAGAAAATAAATCTAAAATATCATGCTTGGGGCTGCTCATTACATTTTCGTACCATAAAACATCACTTCTCACTTTGTAATTATGTACCTTTACTTGACATGTGCATGGAGCTTCCTTGGAACACTATTCTAGAAGAGAAAACACACTTATTTGCTCTCTGATAACCGCTGTTATGCACAGGCCAGCAAGCTTACCATCACGATTTTCATTTGTAGAAGGAGTCTTCGGCATCCCTTTCCTTTTGCCATGTTGATACTTATGAACCCAAGTGTTAAGAGCAAGAATATCAACAATAGTATGATCAAAATACCTCTTATCCATCCCTCTAAGATGCTCATACTCATATTCATCAAAGCTCAACATATAAGGAGGAGATAAACATGAAAAATCATACCTTGGGCTGCCCCCAACATCTACAAAACTCAGAATTTCTGAGTTTAGGACAGCACTCTTTCCCCCATTATTTTCTTCATCTAAACCCCTTTTTTCTCCTTCACCAATGCTTGTGTCATGTAGGAAATGACTTGGAGTAACCATGAGACTCATACTCCCTTCTTGTCCTTCAAATGGCTCATGATGAAGGTGAATGCTATCCTTCAAATTTGATTTTTCCTTTTTAGCATGCACATGCTCATCAACAACTTCATCATTAGTACTAGCCAAATCAAACTTAGAATAATTTGTTACCTTAATGTAGCTGTTAAGTGGTTTCCTTTTATGAGGAGGGAGATATGGTGAAATAGACCCTTTAGAGCCATATTGAGGTCTACCCTTGGCTGCCCCTTTGAAGCTTGTGTTTGATCACTCAATAGCGACCTTGGTTGCTCCTCCATTATTTTTCGCTGCATATGTACAGCGGTACTGTATGGACCAGCAAGTTGAGAATGGTCTAAAGTGTTTGGAAATGTCTCTTCTTCTTTCCTATCATTCATCCCCTCATCCTTGCATTCTTTGCCGATCCAAGTAGCATTAGTAACAACTAAATAATGACCATTGGTTACCTCTTGGCTGTCCTCATTTTGCTTGTCCATGCAATCTTGCAAATCAGATTTTTCTTCCCTCTTGGGCTCATCCCCCATGATTATTTTATCAACATGCATGCAATCATACAAAGGCAGCGAAACCTTTTCAATCAAAAATAACTCTTTACCTTGCTCATTTGCACCTAGAGGCTCTTCTTCCTTCATCTTTGTCTTTTGTTGCACTGTGCATGCGGGACCAACAAGCTCTTCATTAGTCAAATAGGGCCTCAACTTCTCTTTACACTGATTTATTATACTTTGAGCAAGTGTTTCTGCTATGGGTGACACTTCTGCTTCTCCTTTCTCATGTAGGCAAATAAAATTGTTAGAAGTGGCATCAAAATATCATCCTCATTCAGAATTGAAGACATAATAATTTGCATTGAAGAAACCACAATCTCTGCATGATCCCTATGAATAGAAGTAAAGAAATTGTCAAACATTTGAAAAATGAGTTCATCACATTCCAAGTCTATCATTAGGACCCAAGATCTAATGTCTGCCATATTTTTTAGAATAGTGACCCTCTTAGCAAAAAGAACATCTGTGGTGTCACCAAGACCCTCAAAACTGTCTACCATGATCTGAAATATTTCCTTCATGATGTGATCATTATAGGGTGGTTCCGGAGCCTTAATCCTCATAATTTCACTTATACAAGTGATAACTACAAGCCTTACATCTGGATCTGTATGTCCCAAAAATCTAACCAATTGTGCCCCCAAAGGATCTAAAACTGAAATCATCAAGCCACAATCTGATTGCTTAACCAAACACAAACAACTTACCACATTTTCCAAAGTGTAGATCAATATGCTCTTCTCAAGTGAGGGACCCTTGAGCATTTTTCCAAGCTTATAGAGCTTGGTCCTCAAACCTCCGACACTAGCAAGCTCCATGATTCACTCTGCAAACAAACCCACAAGGAGCAAAGGAAAGTTGCTCTGATACCACTGTAATATCCCCTTCTAGAATAAGTTAGGAATTAATACAAATCTGATCACACACAGCTGAAAATAATTAATTTTCAAACCCTAACTGCTGCAAACTTCAAAAATTCATATCTTTGGCTAGAGAAGTCCAAATGAGCTGAAATTTTGGATAATGGACCACAAAAATATGAGGAACAATATGCAAAAATCAGATTTCGCACAGCCAACCCGAAACCCTAATTTTGACCTAAAAAGTAGGTCGCCCAACACTTTTAGGGCACCAAAACTCCTCCAAAAATTATGAAATCAATTTATCCTTATTCCTCCTAATTTCTATAATCAGATGCAATATTAAATCAACCCCCAAACTGCAGATCTGAAATAAATATTAATTTACCATACCGAAAAAGCCTGCAGACAGCTGAAATATTCAAAAATGCATAACTCCTTCAAAACTCAATATTTCTTCACCAAATAAATTGCAGATTGTTCTATAAATTAAGGGCTTTCCAAAGAGCTATCAATCTGAATTTTCTGAGCCTTAAAACCTAGCCAAAACAGTCCTAGAAAACTGATTTCAAGTCGCTAGGGTTAGATAAAATTATATAAAATAATTCCAGCTCCTTCCTAGCCTCCAAATACACCAAAATATTAGCCCCTTGCTTTGAAATAATCAATAACACATGGCAGATTGCAGATCTATCATTTATGGCATCAAAACATAATCAAATCATCACCAACCCAAGTCACTATGGTAAGAATATTGGCAACAATAATAGAATGATTCAAAGGAGCAATATCAAATGATTTTCACACTCTAAACTTGGCGCCAAAGATGCAATAACTCAAGCAACAATGGCAAATCTTCAACACAAGAGAACTCAACAAATGGAGCAAGAGAAAATACTTCAATAGATCAAAACCAGCTCACTAACTTCCCACGCAAGAGAGAGAGAGAGAAAGCATCAATGGGCATACATCCCAACTCCAAGCATGGAGCATAAAATAAATATCATCATAACATAAGTCTAACAATGATCCTAACACTCCTTTTATAAGCAAGGAGACACAAAATTCGAAATCCCTAGGAGAGGGAAATTATTAAATAAAAACAGTTTATTTCCCTAGGTGTGGCGTCCCCTTTTTAAAAGGGTGATTTTAATATTTAAAAGCCACCTAAATATTATTTAATTAATTCCCCTTTTTAATTTGCATTTTGGGAATTAAATTAAATAATTACTTGCTCCATATATATTAAATAATTAAATAAATATTGCTTTATAATGTCAAATGATTAAAAATCACTCTCCAGGCAATATTATAAAATTATTTAATATAATTTTCCCCTTGCAACATCCCTAAAGCCCACGGGGAATGATAGGCTAAGGGTCTTCAAAAATGGGGACATTACTGATGTATCAACTTGTTGCTTCCACTTTCCTTTGGACGAAGAGCAACAAAAACACTCTCATTGTCCGAATTAGACTCTCGGCCTTGAGTCCGCTGAGTTCCTTTTGCAACGGTAGGAACTCACCTTGTCAGCGTAAGAGTTTGACTCTCGGCCATTAGATGGATGCCTCCACAAATGACTCATATGAAGAAGGTAGGTTGTTTAGAACCAGATCCACCATATTATCTTCATCCACCTTTTTGTTGATGAAAGATAACCGGTCTTAGAGGTTTTTATCCGAAGTAGGTTCTCAGACAACGATCCACCTTCTTGTAACTTCAAAGAAAACAACATATCCTTAGGTATAAAACCCGACTCTTTTCTGACATTTGATATTTATCCCTTAGACTAGCCCATTACTACTAGCCCTATTGGCATTCGGGACCTCAGGTATCAAATCATCTGATACGGATAATTTTGAAAGTAGTAGAGCCTCTTTATGACGTTTATCATAATCCACGAAGTTCGTAGCATGTCCACCTTCGCTACTTGTAATTATTTTATCACAATCACGAAATTTTGCAAGTGTCAAAATTTTGTGACTCCATACATTGAAATTTGTGCCTAATAACTTTTGTGTCCGGGAAAATGACGTTAGAAATATTTGCCATTTATTACTCCAAAATAAAAGAAATAATAAATAATGTTTTTCCTTCGAGCCTCGTTCTATCAGAGAGAGAGTAATACCTTCGGTCATGATTGTACTTGATTAGGAAATGAATGCCTTAAAAACAAACTTTTCCTTCAAACGTGACCGTTAAAATACCATGAATCGTGATTGTAAAAATACCATAACAACCTTTGTAGTCAATATGGAATTCAAGGCTTAGCAAACAGGAAGACAAAATCCATGACTGTAAAGGAACAAGTAGATAAAGTCTACGACTATAAAGTTGTGCTCAAATCCGCTGCATTTGTAGAAACAACAATCTTTGCCCTCGAAATGGTGACCTTTGCCTCGAAATGACAAAAAAAAGATAAAATGCCCTTCACGACTATAAAATCCGCAAAAATCTGCGATTGTACACAACGTGCCCTAGATTCTTGCAAATCACGACCTCCACATGTTTTTGTCTTCCTCGAACTGCGAATCTTGCTCGATACCAATGTTATCATATGCATGAAGAAGAAAAATGAGCTATGTGTTGAAGGCACTGTCCAAAATGGACGTAGCAGAGTTTATTTATTAAAGAGAGGTGGTTACATTCAGTTTTCAGTTTACATTCAGTTAGAGGCAGTTCCCAACTGCATAACCGATGGCTTTCAATATAAATATTCAACATATTAGCAAAGAATTGTTCAAACATTTGGAGAATAAGATCATCACATTCAAGATCTAACATTAGAACACAAGATCTAATTTTTGCAACAATTTCTAAAATCATGACCTTATTAGCAAAAGAAGGGCTTTTGATTTCATCTAAACCTTGAAAACTTTCCACAATCAACTAAAATATTTCCCTCATGGTGTTGTCGCTGTATGGCTGTTCAGGAGCTGTTATTCTTGTAATTTCACTAATACAAGTGATAACTACAAGTCTCACATCTGGATTTGGGTGTCTCAAAAGCTTGGGCTTAGCCAAATGAATCACCGATGGGTTCATTGCCCAAAACATAGACTCAGAATTTGATTGTCTTATCATGGACAAACAATTTGCCACTTCCTCCAAAATATTGAGTAGAACATTTTTGAATGAGGTGGATGCTCAAGTTTCTTCCCTGCTCTACAAAGCTTTGTTCTCAAATCATCTTTACTCATTAACGCCAATATTCACAGGTAATGCATCAGATAGTATCTGCAAAACATTAATTCTTCCCAACAAGTGCGAGATCATCAACTCTAATACCACTGTAATGTCCCCTTAGGGCAAAAATAAGAGCAATTTGGATTCTCTAGGAAACCCTTATGATAAAAAGACAACAATCTGATTTTCCTTCAATAAACCCTTATGAGAAAATGACAGCAGTCTGATTTCTTTAATATATTAATGCAAAATCATTAAAATAAAAACACCCACATGTTGGGAAACATAGATAAAGCCTCTAATGACATGGATTTGATTAAAAATCGGATTCACATCAAAAACTGAATTTTTCTCTTTTTATTTCAAATTGAAATTAATTAAAAAGTACAGCTGACCGTTATTGGTAAAATCTTGCAAATGAATGGCTCCAACTGACTGAAAATGGTGCTCTAGGAAAAATCTGGCTATATGCAAACCTTGGCACTCAACCCACTTGGAATCACAGCTGCAACAGTCCTCATAGGGGGTCGGTCAACCTTAAAATCTTCCCAAAATAAGGGTAAAACCCCAAAACTCGTTGTCCCAATTGGTGTCTTTGATGCCCTAGTTGTATAATCCTGGAGACTGATATGAAACTTCCTAGCCAATGCCCTAGTTGCTAAATCAAATCTGAAATTGCAAAACTCTGAATGGATGCCCAAATGCAACTCTTGTATGGAGTCACCCTTGAAGATTCGAGGGTTTTCGTCCTCAAATCTGAATACACCGGAGGGTTTTCATCCTCAGATGTAGATTGCAAAGGAGGGTTTTCGTCCTCAAATGCAAAAGTAAGAGCAGCAGCTCAAACTTTCAATGTCAAAATAGATGAGAGTAAAAGATATCTCCAAATGAATGCTATTTTATAACTTTTCATGACTCATTTCCTAAGGAAAAGTCCCCAAATGGGGCTTCCACCTTCTATTATGTTGTTGTGAGTTTGCTTTTTTTTAGAAGTCACATTTTAACAATAAAACATAAGTTGCCTTTTTAGAAATGTAACTTAAAGTTATGTTTTCAACAACTTAAGTCACTTTATGAATATAACATAAAGTTACTTTTTCGACAACTTAAGTTACTATTAAATTATTTCCCTCACCACACCCTTTACGCCTATGGGAAATAAAAAATAGGCTAAAGGTCTTCTCTGGATTAATTTTGAGAAGGGGACATTACACGAGATCATATATTTTCATATGCTTGATTGTTGCAGATTCAGCCATGTATTTTCCTTCATCAACATCACTTATCACCCCGATTTAAGGCTCATAGCCCCATTGTATTTTCCTTGCATGTGTTTAGGGTAATGTTGTTGCAGAGACTCACAACACCTCCGGATGCAGATCGGGCTTCTAGGTTGATGTTCGGGCATCCAGTGTGATTGCACAACACGGAATCTTTTCTCCAAGCGTGGGATTTGTAAAGATGAGAAAAGATTCTCCAGAGAAGGCCGGTTCCTATTCCTCTGTTCGAGATGCACACAAAAATGCAGAGGGTTTGCTAAAACCTAATCTAACTTCCAAGGAGACGGGGTAAGAAAATGCATAGAATAAAACCTAAACTACAAAGGTGATGCACCGAGGAATGTTAGACACTCGTTTTGCAAATTTAACACGACCACATAGATGCAATACAAACACCATGCACAGGTAACCAAACTGCAATAAGAGATCAAAATGACAAAGAATGAATACATGAGAGGGTCGAGAGTCAATCACAGCACATATATTATTGCTCAAGAGTCGATACAAGATACATTGCGGTGGCAAGAGGGAAAAAGAATGGCATTACAACCCATATGGGAGGTTTGAAAGCTCCACAATTTCTCTTGCAAGCGAGGGAAGAAGGGAGAATGCAAAACAAGAATGTCCGACCCCTTAAAGGAGCTCTCTTCACAATATATATCAAGAAATGAGAGAGGAAGAGAGAGGAAATCCAGATCCTGCCCAACCACTTCTTGGTAGCATTTAAAATCATCTCATTATGATAGAAGCGGCGGATCCTAGAAAAACGGCGGGGCCTGTCTAACAGAGCGTCGTTGTTGAAGCATTTCTTCGTCTATCATCCACGTGTCGAGACGTTTTCTTAATTTTCTCCCTCCAAACCGCACCAAAATGCGAGATTGATCCGAGAATCATGTAGAGAATTTCATGACTTTCCGTTGATATAAAGAACGTGTGAATCCGAGCTCTGGATCGAAAGATACGAAGGTCTCGAAGATTTAGGGCACAAAGCAGCGAAAGCGGATTTTTAAATCTCTTTTCCCGCGCTCCGCCATCCGGACGACACGTGGCGTGGCTGCGGTTCATTGAGCAATTTTCTCTCTCCACCTTTTCGCGGGCTTTTCTTGTGGGCCCCTTAAACTTGGACATGTGGCACTATTTCATTGGTTCGGATCAGTGCTCGAAAACTCGCCCCTTTGACTTTTTGGACCTTTTTCCTTGGCGACACGTGTCATGCTATGATTTGTCCACGGGCCTGCCGGATTTTCGCGTCCACTGCGTCTTTTTGTCCCGGATGTCCCAGTGCTTCGCGGGACAGAATCCTCCGATCCGCCCGAAATGGGCTTCCTCGTCCCTTTGACTGCCGGTGACACGTGGCGTGATCTGATTGGCTCGGCCCCTTAGGCTATCTGCGCGCCCCGCGCGCCCCTTTGTCCCACTTGTTCTTGTGCTGAAGTTTCTGTTTCGGCCGATCCGGCCGTTCGCGTCCTCCGCGCACTCTTGTCCCGCTTGCTCCCGGTAAAGGACTTGGACAAATTTTCTTTCTTTCGGCCGATCCGGGCATTTCGCGTCCATTTGTCCCAGATGTCCCTTTTCTGTTTGGGCCGCTGGAGGCTTTTCGGCCGATCCGCGCCTTCCGCGTATAATTGTTCCAACTGTCCCAAAGGTGGCCTTGAGCAGGACTTAGCCAATTTTACGATTTTCCCTGAATCAATCTACTTGCTTGGAACTAAAAACTCTGATGCATGTTATCAAATTAACTCTGGGGGGTGAAATTTGGATAACAATTTGGCGACTTTTCGGGGTCACCTGCCTGCTAGGTAGAAGATCAGTGGCCTTTTAGCGATCCATTGGGCATGGAGTCATAAGCAATAACCTGAAATGAGCCTGATGCTGCAACTCCCTCTACGAGAGCACGCTGAACTGTAAAAAACTCAATCTAGGAGCGACAAAACCTGCGCCAAAGCACTTAGGGAAACTGAAACCTAACTACAACAAGACAATGTGCATACGCACTTAGAGGAATTGAAATCTAGGCTAATATTTACAAGGGTGAACCTCTTTTTTTTTTCAGTAGCAATGTTTAAGGTAGATTCTGTTGACTAGAATCGGGAGTTCTTCTCCGTCCAATGTAGACAATTGGAAGGCATTGCTATTCTTACATTCCATGACCATGTAGGGGCTGCTCCAAATGGCATCAAACTTGGAATGTCTTCCTGGTTTTGCCCGATCTGCATCCCATTTCAGAACTAGGTTCCCTTCCTGGAAGGTCCTTGCTCTTGCTTTCTTATCAAACCATCTTTTCACTAAGGCTTGATCTTTCTCAATTGTTTGAACTGCACGTTCTCTAATTTCTTCCAATTCCATCAACTCTGCATACCTGGCCTCCATTGGTTCGAACTCAGCCAACTCCAACTGCTTCATGAACTCCAATGCAGGCAGTTCTAATGACATGGGCAAGATTGCCTCTCTTCCATAGACAAGCCTGAATGGAGAGTTACCTGTGGATCTTTTGGGAGTGATCCTATCAGCCCATAAGGCTGATTTCAGCTTGGTATGCCAAGACCTCTGATTCTCATCAAGAGTTCTCCTAATGATTCTTAGCAAATTTTTGTTCGTGGACTCTGCCTGTCCATTACCCTGTGGGTAATAATTGGAAGAGGTGCTCAAGTAGATTCCATTCTTGACAGCCCATTCTGTAATCTTGGAACCTACGAATGCCAATGCATTTATCGATATGATAGTGGCGGCACACCAAACACGGTCACTATTCCTTCATAAAATTCTAGTATGTTAGACTCGTTTGCCTCTTCGAGCGCTCGCTTGATCCACTTGGTGAAGTAGTCCGTTGCGTGAGAATCCACTTGTGGCCTTGGCTTGAGTTTGGGTTGATGACCCCGATGAAGTCCAATCCCCATTGCAGCGAAATGGTTGGTCAACCAAGATTGGGTGCAATGGAAGCGTTGCTTAGTCTTTCTTTGCACTGTGAAGAGTGCACATTTTTACACTTTCTTATCCATGTGTAGCAGGTCATTGAACACCGTGGGCCAATAATACCCTGCCTTTATTATCTTGAGAGTTGTTACTCGTGGGGCAAAATGTCCTCCAGAATCTCCATCGTGAAAATCTCGTAACACCCTCTCAATTTGACCGGTCCCAATGCACCTCAATAGAACCCCATTGATGTCTTTCTTAAACAAAACACCATCAACAAGCACATATGGAATGGCTTGTAATCTGAAGTATCTCCTCTTTGCTTTGCTCATTTCCGGAGGGCATAGTCCTGTCTGTAGGAAGTGTATCATATTCTGAGTCCAACAAGGGGTAGGCACATCATCATTTTCATGTTCTTGGCCATCCTGTAGTACCAAGACAGTCTCTTTTTCATCACCTGCTTCAACCTGTTGACTCAAGGCTAGCTGTTCACATAGTCCCTTTCCACGTACTAGTTTGGTGACCTTGATCTCGATGTCATATTCCATGACACGAGTTATCCACCCTGCACGCTTCTCATTCAGATCCTTGTTTAGAAGGAAGTCCTTGACTCCCACATGAGAGACCAATAATTGGATCTTGTTGTTTGAGACTAGGTGCTTGAATTTCTTTAAACTCCGATTCTTTTGCAAGTACATGCTTTTCAATGAAAGAGTATCTAGTTTCGTATTCCTCCAAGCCTTGACTGAAGAAAGCAACTGGTTGTTCTAATCCTTCTTTGTTTTGTTGTGCCAGGATTGCAGAAATTGTGTCTCCACCACCGAAGGCATATAGCACGAAGTCCTTGGAGAAGTCTGGATTGACGAGAGTTGGGGCTTGAGATATAGCCTCTTTTATTGCCTCAAAACTTGCCTTGCCTTCAGATGTCCACTTAAATGCCATGCTCTTCTTTAACATCAGCGTTATTGGCTTTACGAGAGCTGCAAAGTTTGGAACAAACCTACGGACAAAATTGATCCTTCCCAAGAAGCTTTGAAGAGCCTTCTTGTGACTTGGCAATGGCAATGCTTGAATTGCTTCAACCCGTTCTGGGTCAATCGTCAACCCTTCCTTTGAAACAATATGGCCTAGAAGTTTTCCCTCGTGAGCCAAGAATATGCACTTTTTGGGATTCAATGATACCCCAAATCTTCTACATCTCTGAAATACTTGCCTCAAATGACAGAGGTGATCCGTTGCATTTTTTGAGAATACAGTGATGTCGTCAAGATATATCAGAACTATTTTGTTGATCAACCCCTTAAATGCCATATCCATTGCCCTTTGGAAGGTGGCTCCAGCATTTGATAGTCCAAATGGCATCTTCTTGTAGGCATAGGTCCCCCATTTGGTGGTGAAAGCCGTCTTGAATTGGTCATCTTCTTTCACCATCACCTGATTATACCCTGAGTAGCCATCTAGGAGAGAGAATCTCTCTGAACCGGATACTACTTGCAATATTTGTTCCATTGAAGGAAGTGGGTAATGGTCTTTGAGAGATGCCCTATTGAGGTCCCAGAAATCTACACACAACCTGATTTCTCCGCTCTTCTTCCTGACCGGAACCAAGTTTGCAACCCAGCTTGAGTGCTTGATCGGGAATATAATGCTTGCCTCTATTAGCTTGTTAAGCTCTTTCTTCATTAGAGGCTCAATGTGAGGGTTGTGGTCTCGCTTACGCACTTTGATGGGTTTAGCATCTGGATCCGATTCTATGGTATGTTGTGCCAATTTGGATTGAATCCTCTCAAGTCTTCATAGCTCCAAGCGAAGACATCTGAAAATTCTTGGCAAAGTTGTATGAAATCTGATTTCTCTTGCTCAGTGGCCACTTTACCAATTTGAAGTATTTTGCCTTCCTCAACCAGAATTGGCTCTGAATCTTCTCTCTTGACCTGTATGTTAGCCTTTTCCTTACGGAACTGAGTCGTTAGGGTTGAAGATAGACTCAATGTGACTAAACCCTTAGGAAGCTTGTTTGTCATGTTTGCACTACTTGATCCCCATCTTTGCTGCTCTAATCTGTCCTAATTTCTAGCTGAGAATTCAGCCTCTTCCTGTAGAAAATTGACGATCTGTTGATCGTTCTCAAACCCCGCCGACTTGTGTTATTATTTGGGCTGCTGGCCTCACAATCACATGGATATGTGGTTGTGTTTTTTCCTTTGATGTTGTCAACCACATCAAACGTTGCTCCAAGGCTGCGAGCCTATCCGTGGCTTCATTTTTCTTCACAGGTATGGACACAATGTTGAAAGCTTGAAATCCTCAATGAGGTCCCATACCCTATTCTTGTAGCTCCTCGTGAAGTCATTCTTCGTAGCATGTTGTCCTCTAACTTGGTTGACGATTAGCTCGCTATCCCGAACACCGCAAGTTATTTATCCCCTTTTTCCTAGCCCAATGAAGTCCATGAATCAAGGCCTCATATTCAGCTGTGTTGTTTGAACAAGAAAAGCGGAAACGAAAAGTGAATAATATTTGATGCCTTGAGGTGAAACAAGCATGGCTCCACCTCCGCACCTTGCCTACTCCTTGATCCGTCAAAAACAATTTGCCATACCTCATTGTCATCATTATGGCTTGGCTTGGTGATGCTAGAGCAGGTTGATTTTCTTCGTGTAGACAATAGATTCCCACTCGATTCTTCTACTTCTTGATAGGGATCAAAAGCATGTATCTTGTTTGCCCATTCATCGAGAGTTAGGTCGGGATACTTCTGACCTTGGTGTCGGCCTCACCGGTACTAGGGTGATCTTCTTGATCAAATCTTTGAGCAATTGGCATTAATCGACTTGGAGTGTAAGGCTCAATATGGAAGTTTGCAATAGGTTCGGACCTAATTGTAGCCTTAGTTCCATACCTTGTTCTAAGCGAGCATGTGGGACCAATCAGCAGACAAATACCCCCAATCTTGGTGTGAAGTCCTTGACAAGCAAAGGGAAAAGAGTGGTGGAAGGTCTATGATTGATATATCTTGTAAGACAACAACATTTGGACATGCATGCAAGGTAAGACTCAAGTTTTTAATCACTCCAACTATTGCTATTGCTGTCCCATCCAATTGCACTACCCCTTTAGATATTACTTCATATTGGAGACCCAACTGATCTATTTGCTTGGGCATCACTGAGCTACTTGCCCCGGAATCAATCATGCAATTGTGTACTAGTTTATCCCCAATGATTAATGAAACATAGAAAGGAGGGGGCTTCAACATTTTACCTTGTTGCCCTCCATGGCTTCCTTCAGGCTGGGCAGCATTTGTAAGCACTTTGTCTTGCATCTGAACCTGCTGATTCGAAGTTGTCCAATCCTTCATGGCAGCTTGCAGCAGATCTCTTTGTCCTGGGATGGATAGGGATTCCCACATTGATATATTGACGTTAGTCTTCTTCATCTGTTCAATGATACTGAACGGGGATGAAGTATCCTTTTGTTGTCCCTTGGTTTGTACACTTACTCCTTGTACGTGGGCAGCAACAGCTGGCATTTGAGTTGGCCTAGGGGCTGTTCTTGGCTGCCCTTGTGTATTTGAAACTGGACTCTGCTTGCCAATCATTTGTGGAGCCGTGGAAGGTGGTGGATTGGCTGGGGCTAATGGCTGTTCTTCACCCAAATTTCTCCTCTTTGACCTTGTGTTGGCTGCGACACCTTGAGAAACTGCTTGATTCATGCCACAGAAATCTTCCGCTTGCCAGTTCACCAATGTGGTGTCATTTGGGGCTGATTTTTGTTGGAATGTTTCTGGTTGTTGGCTATTTCCTTGATTGCCCTCACCCTCCACACCAGTAGTTGTCACCATTAGTGCTTGATTGAGAGCACCATTGAAACACATGGATTGGTTATGAGGCTCGTTGCATGGAAAGCACCAATCATATTCCTGAGCAATGTTGTTCTGTGTTGGCACTAATGCCTTAGAGGCAGATATGGCATTTGGATTATAGGGCTGGAATGGTCTATTAGAGGGAGGCCTTGTTTGATTCACATTTGCAACTGGATTAGGTGGTCTTTGTGGTTGGTATGGCTGCCTATTAGGCTGAGCTTGAGGTTGATAGGAAGGTCTGAAACCTTGGGCTTGTTGCCTCTTAATAGTAACCAGCTCATTTCCCAAATTTTGCAACTGTTTCATGACCTCTTGGAGTTCATTTGAAGCACTTGGAGATGAAGTGGAAGCTTCATTTGAACTCTGATTTCTAGGAGTGGGAACAGGAGCCAAAGTGGGTGCTTGACTAGTGCTTGGATTTTCTAAGTTTGGATACAAAGGCATGGGAGGCCTAGGAGCCAGTTTACCAGCTTGAATAAGACAATTTTCGGCTCTAATGGCAATGCTATAAGCCATAGGGATTGTTGTGCCTCCCATGGACTGAATTAACATAGAAATATCAGAATTCAAAGCTTTAAGGTAATATAGAAAAGCACCTTCTGCTGTTGGCCTGACTGCCACTGGAATCCTATCCCAAGACCTTTGAAATCTGAAGTTGAAGTCAGTCAGCTGCTCGTTGGGGGCTCTCTTGATAGTTGTCAGCTGCTCCAAAAGAGACAAGTTGTCTCCCTTCTCTCCAAATTGCTCGTGAAGTGCAATACACAGCTGATTCCAGTTTGTGATAGAACCAACTCCGAGGCTCCTAAACCATTGTAATGCTTTACCCTTGAAGGAAGATGCCAGTAACTTGATAGCCACTTGCATTTCATCGATTTCATGGATTGCGCAAAGGTTAGCAATATCTTTAACATGATCACCTGGAGTAGTCTGATTTTATCCGGTGAAGTAGGGAATGTTCTTCAAGGCTGCAATAGGAACTGGATGTTGTGCATTGAGAGCAAGTGGGCTGCTTTGCTGTAAAGTTGACGTAGGGATTGTTCTGAGCCATTCTAATCGGTCTTAAAACCCTTCTATACTGAATGAAAGGCCTGTCAGGTGGAGGAGTTGAGAGAGTTCTATTTGGTGGAGATGGAGACCTTTGAATCCTTCTTCCTCTTTGCCTTCTTCTTGGAGATAATCTGCGGGTATTCAAACAGCGCTTCTTCTTCTCTAACTCTTGACCTTGTGGTGATTCTTATCATGAGTTTCGGGCCCTGCATTGCTGAAACCAGTTGATTCTTCCCGAGTGGAGTCGCGGATATGCAAATAATAGCTCTTATAAGCAAGAAAACTGCAGCAAATGCATATCAACTTTGCTGCAATAAAAATGAGACCTCTAGGTCCCACTTGCAGGCGTGCCGTGCCAAAGCTGTTGTTGCAGACACAGACACCCCGGATGCGATCGGGCTTCTAGGTTGATGTTCAAGCATCCAGTGTGATTGCACAACATGGAATCCTTTCTCCAAGCGTGGGACTTGTAAAGATGAGAAAAGATTCTCCAGAGAAGGCTGGTTCCTATTCCTCTGTTCAGATGCACACAAAAAATGCAGAGGGTTTGCTAAAACCTAATCTAACTTGCCAAGGAGACAGGGTAAGAAAATGCATAGAATAAAACCTAAACTACAAAGGTGATGCACCGAGGAATGTTAGACACTCGTTTTGCAAATTTAACACAGACCACATAGATGCAATACAAACACCATGCACAGGTAACCAAACTGCAATAAGAGATCAAAATGACAGCAATGAATACATGAGAGGGTCGAGAGTCAATCACAACACATATATTATTGCTCAAGAGTCGAGTCATACAAGATACATTGTAGTGGCAAGAGGCAAAAAGCGGCATTACAACCCATATGGGAGGTTTGAAAGCTCCACAATTTCTCTTGCAAGCGAGGGAAGAAGGGAGGATGCAAAACAAGAATGTCCGACCCCTTAAAGGAGCTCTTTTTACAATATATATCAAGAAATGAGAGAGGGAAGAGAGAGGAAATCCAGAATCTGCCCCAACCACTTCTTGGTAGCATTTAAAATCATCTCATTATATGACAAAGCGGACGGATCTTAGCAAAGAAGCGGCGGGCTGTCTAACAGAGCGGCGAGCTGTCCCATTGCATTAAAGTTCGTTGTTGAAGCATTACTTCGTCTATCACCACGCGTCGAGACGTTTTCTTAATTTTCTCCTCCAAACGCACCAAAATGCGAGATTGATCCGAGAATCATGTAGAGAATTTCAATAGCTTTCCGTTGATATAAAGAACGTGCGAATCCGAGCTCTAGATCGAAGATACGAAGGTCTCGAAGATTTAGGGCACAAAACAGGCGAAAACAGATTTTTAAATCTCTTTTCCCGCGCTCTGCCATCTAGACGACACGTGGCAGGCTCTGGTTCGCTGAGCAATTTTCTCTCTCCACCTTTTCGCGGGCTTTTCTTGTGGGCCCCTTAAACTTGGACACATGGCACTATTTCATTGGTTCGGATCAGTGCTCGAAAACTCGCCCCTTTGACTTTTTGGACCTTTTTCCTTGGCGACACGTGTCATGCTGTGATTTGTCCACGGGCCTGCCGGATTTTCGCGTCCACCGTGTCTTTTTGTCCGGATGTCCGGTGCCAAGCGGGGACAGAATCCTCCGATCCGCCCGAAATGGGCTTCCTCGTCCCTTTGATTGCCGGTGATACGTGGCATGATCTGATTGGCTTTCGGCCCCTTCGGCTATCCGCGTCTCGCGCGCCCCTTTGTCCCACTTGTCCTTGTGTTGAAGTTTCCTGTTTCGGCCGATCCGGCCGGTTTCGTCCTCCGCGCACTCTTGTCCCACTTGCTCCTAGTAAAGGACTTGGACAAATTTTCTTTCTTTCGGCCGATCTAGGCATTTCTTGTCCATTTGTTCCAGATGTCCCTTTTCTGTTTGGGCCGCCTGGAGGCTTTTCGGCCGATCCGCGCCTTCCGCGTATAATTGTTCCAACTGTCCCAAAGGTGGCCTTGAGCAGGACTCAGCCAATTTTACGATTTTCCCCTGAATCAATCTACTTGCTTGGAACTAAAAACTCTTATGCATGTTATCAAATTAACTCTGGGGGGTGAAATTTGGATAACAGGTAATTGCCTTCAATTTTACTTTGTATATGCTAAGGCAAAAATTGCCTATATCGATTACTTTTTCTGTCCTTTGCCGTTTTTTTTTCTCCCAATATGCTTGTCTATGTTATGGATTTCTCATGTGAGACACATGCATGTTTAACGCTTCAACTATTTTAGGCTTTCTTTTTGTATTTATATATCCTATTTATATAACCTTAGTTGGTATTCATATGGAAGAATTGATTTCTACATTCATCTTTTTTGAAAGTAATTGATATCAATTGGGGAAATCGGATGGGCTTTTATTTTTGTGTTCCATTGAGTCCCCTCTTTTTGGGGTGTGGTGGGCCATGGGGTTGTGTCACTTGGTGAAGAAACAAGGAATGAAGAAAGGAAATACCCAAAAGTACTCAATGTTTCTAAAACGATATTTGGATAGGAAAATAACAAAGGGATAAGGACCGAATGAGCGGGTGTGTTCCCATGGAACATAGATTTATTTTACATTAGAGGTTGATTTGGATTGTTTTTTGGTCGGTGAAATCCATGATGTATACACATATGAACAGGTATGTTGGTAAATGTAATATTGACAACCAACATTTTGTTTTAAATTATGATTTTACAAGAGTGAATTGTAATTGTTAATTTTAAATTTTTCCCTTATATTATACATCCATGATTTTCATTCCACATTCCATAAAAGGAAGTTAATTTCTTGTTTGATGCAAACAAATGAAACTTGAATTCTATTTGATTCCAAAATCTAAGGTATATGTTTCCTAGACATATATTGATCCACTCTTACTTTTCAAGCATCATTTGTGTTTTGCTTTAACAAAAGGATGAGTACTGATGTGTGAAATCATGTTAGTAACTTACCAATAACACATTTGCATTTGACGTTGTTCATGTAGGATTGCAAGAAGGATTTTCAAACCACACTATGTCTAGGAGGTTCGATGGAGCCAATAAGACGATTATTGCAGGGACGTGGTAAGACCATTATGGATAGTATATCCATCTTCAAAGAAGCTTATCTTTGTTCCTTCAAAATTAAAAATTTTCATCTTTGTGATATACAATTATTTCTTGTTAATAGCATTTTATTAACAATATGTCAACTAGGAATGTTGTCTTTTCCCTTGCTATCAAGTAATCTTTTAGCTATTAGTGGTTGAGAGTCAATGCCAATCATTGTGTAGAGCATTCCACCACCTTAAGTTATGTTTTGGAGCGTATGTTTCCTTTATTTCCACCATTTTACACCTCCGAATTTGAAAATTTACAGAGGTTTCCCTAGAGAGGTAGTGCTTTTTCTTGAAATGTCACTTACCAAGCTGAATTCAGCTTAGTTATATTTCACCTCGAGTTTGTAAGATGATTTGCATCCAATTCATATCATTTTCTCTATTTTCAGGCAAATAATAGGGTAGATTGACCCAATAGAGTTTAAATGGTTAAAATGGTCAATGTATACACATTAACTTTGTTATATTGACACTTTTCTTGTTTAGGGCTTGTTGGTGCTTTAATCTCCATGAATGTATGATTCAAATACATTCGGGATTAGGTAGGCTAGTTTCGAGCACTTCGTGAGAGATGTGTTGTGGGTGCCCTTCATACTACCACCTTCATATCATTAGATTTAACTTCCTTTGCCTCCTAGTCCTTCCTTCAACCCTCTTCCTATTTTTCCTATTCATGGCCAATGTTATTACTCGGGCGTTGACGTCCCTTTAGCCCCTTTGTTCTAGCTCACATCAATGGTCAGTTTGATGCTGTATTACTTATTTCAATGTCTTTGATTGGGCTGATGATGTTGGCTGAAATCGAGTTTTGATTTTAGGGATATGTACCTCTATTTATAGGTTTCTGTAGTAATTTATCAACAAACTACTACTATGCTTGCGCATGCAAATCACCATAGGAAAGAAGAGGGATTATGGCTAGGGATCTTAACCAAAGGAAGACAAGTTGTAAAGAGGCCTTGAATATTTCAAGAATAGGAGCCATGCCATCAAGGTATACCAAGTCTTTGGTGTCCCCAAATGAGGTCTACTTAGGTTTATTCTATTCATCTTGACTTCACCTACAATCATCTCTAACAAAGTGCTCAAATCAATGGGGAGATTAATGCACCAAGAAGTCAACCCAAGGTAATTATCTTTAACCATATCTTCTCTTTTGTGCCCGGTGGATTCATGAATATTCGATACATTTATTTATATTATAGCACATGCTTGTTATCATTTAATTTATTGCTATTTTTACAATATTGTTATTTTGGCTTTTGCCATTACAGTGTCCTTGACCTAATTGCCACAACTCTTACTTTATTGTCTAATGACACCTGTAGATATGATAAGGTCCTCTACCTATTTCTCTAAATAAAGATTGTATGTGTAGGTCTGCTTTGTTAGATCATTCCATCTTCCTATGCACATGACCCTTGTCATAGCTTTGGGCTACTTTGCGGATTGACATTCTTATGTGTTGGATCTAGAATGATCTTCCACCTTTACCTAATTATAGTCTTGCTATATGTAGAAACACATACTTGAGTATAATATATTTTGGTGAAACTAATGTGTATCTTACCCCACGTTTGGTTGAGCCATTTTCACGTCTTCCCTTTTCAATTAATTTGTCCATTTCTAGCTTTCCAAATTTGTGTCTCTTTAGAATCCCTAAAGGATATTCTCTCATTCCTACAATGAATTTCTCTAAGAAAACCAAGAAGAGGCCACCCATTGGTCTGACTTCTTCCAAGTCCCATCCTACCCTAAAATAGCTTGTATTATGGCGTCTTCTAACCTTAGAAGAATGCGATTCTTCCAACTAATGCAACACTAGATTCTTTAAGTCAAATCAAATGTAAATACCTCCCTAAGAAGATATTAATCAAGAGGGAGAGAGAGAGCAAATGGGGATCGTTGATGTTACACTTGAAATGGGACAATTCCTCAAGGAAAATCCTTATTATGGGAAATTTCTTAAAGAAATCAAAACTTTTCATGACTATTGTACTTAACATTCCTCCCACGACATTGGGACGAATATCTTCTTAAAGCATGCGGGCAAGTCAATCTATGAGCATGACTTCCCCATATTCTTCATATCCACAACCCTTGAAATTTGTATCTGCTGGTGGGTACCACAACTACTACGCCACCCCTAACAACACTAGTGTTCAAGAAAATCAAAATCCATAAGTAGATCTATTGGCAAGAAAATTTGTCGAGTAGACAAATTGGTGGATATCTTTCCAACGCTTTGGGACTCTAGGTCCCTTTGCTTGTGTGGTGCAGCTCCACTTTATTGTGAATGAACAAAAAGGGAAATCTGTTGTTGGCCAAGAGGCCGGGATCCAACAGGCACACTCCACTGTACCCGTGGCAAATGCTTGCAATGAATTGCAAGGGAGGAATTTGCTGAATGATGGGGAAAGGGAGTGAGAAATTAGGAAAAAGGGGGATTAGCTTTGCAAAATTCTTGCCAAAGTTAACCGAAGTTTCACATTCACAACTTATAGGAAAGAAACAACCATGTTTAGAACATCAACGATGAGAGGAAACCATGCACACAAAGTTGCACACATTCATGCATCATGAAAAGAAGAAACTCCTTTCTTTATTGACATCTTCACAAGTTGTACAATACTAGAGAATGGAGGAAAATAGATAGGGAAAGTAGAAGAATGCTATCTCTTTTTCCTTGCTCAAATAAATCTCTCTCTTGAGTGCACAAAATTGACAACCCTTAAGAATGAGGGTGTCATTACATTATATAGACATCGAGAAGACCCTTCGTCTACCCCCCCACGACCTTTCACTTATCCTTTCCATTCGTGACTTTTGACATTCCTAGGAAAGAAAATTAAGTCCCCTTTTATTAGTTAAGGGTGACTTATTACATTTTGAACTATAGTCACATTAATGAATAGGACAAATGTTATGATTGCTCACAACGAAGAATTAGAAAGGGGGTAGAGAAGAGGAGGAAAAATGAGGAAAAGGAGGGAAAGAAGAAGTGCTCCAAAGAATGAAGATACCTTCATCATTGATGAAGATCCGCCCTGAGGAAGTTGAAGACGAAAATCTCGGCATCAGATGACCACTGCAACACTTCTACAATGATGTGAAACTCCATTGTATTTTACTTTGAACAATTTTCCCTCGCTGATGATGATCACAAGCTAACTCCTTTTTCATGATGCATGAACACCCTGGACCATGAAATGAGTGTTGAGAAACATTGTTTCAAGACTTCCCAATGTGAGCTCGAGATGGACACATGCACTGCTCACGAATATCTTCTTGACACTTGATTGATGAACCTCTTCAACTCATTGATCTCACCTTGACCAACTCATTCCAACACACCCAACTCACCAAGAGATGGTGATGGATTCACTTGTTGCGCCTTGCGATGCTTTGCCTTGCTTCTGGACACAAATGAACTCATGATGATGCTTCCAGGACCTTTGTGAAGTTCTCATTCCTTTGTTTGAACCATGAAATCATCCCATCATCCCATCATCCCATGAAGAGTCCAAAAAGCGGAAAGATGAGTGAAAACGAAGCCATCTGCAACTCTTTGTGCCCAAAACTGAAAATTTCTATTTTTAGAATGTGAGATCATGACCTATTACTTTGGGACATATCACCAATCTTTCTCTAGTTTCATCCTCGAACTTTCGGCATATTCCATCCTCCTTTGTTGCGGAGATATTGCTATTTTTAGCAGGTTGCTTTTTGGGAACTTGCTATTTTGGGAAGTAGTCATTTTTGGCTTACTTTCCATTTTGGGAAATTGTGCTCCAATTTTCACTGTGATTTGCTCACCGGAAAGCTCAGAATTTTTTTTTTTCCTATTGAGAGCTTCGGCCATGGAGCTACCATGACAGCCATTAATGGAGTCACAGAGCTTTTTGACAAGTTTTTTTCCACCTTTGATTGCAATGAAATCAACTCCATCGGGATAGGTTTTTCATTTGGAGTTTGTGTTCACAATTTTAGCTTCGTCCGTTTCTCAGTTGATGGGAACTATGAGGAATGAGAGCTAGGGCACAAAATAGAGTTTTGTTGCAGTAAATTAATGGGGGCACCTTTGAATCTTTTATTTGGTACAGCTTGAAGGCATTTGGGAGGAAGAGATGTGGCCAAAATTTCAAGAGCATTCGATTTACAGATCATGAGTTATGAAGATTTCTTCGTTTCTTGGTCATGGAAGCTTCTGGCAAAAAATGGCCATGGTGTCGATTGGAAAAGAAAGGGTTTAGAGGATATTGCAGCAATGGAGCAATGGGAATGGATGTGCAATGAAGGAATGAAGAGGTGGAAGCAATGGCGATGGAGAAAGAAAATTCCTTCCGGCAGTGAAGTTCTCGTGCGCATAGGGAAGAAGTAGTAGAAACAACACAAGAAATGAAAAAACTTAGAAATTTCTTCAACTTGGGCATGGGCGCACTTTCTATCCCAAACGTTTGGGATGGTTGGTGCAAAAAAGTGCGCCCCTTTCCCATTGGTCTACGTGTCGTTCGTTGATTAGCCGAGGCGGAAGGGTGAGGGGGCTAGAAAAAGCCTCATAAGCAACACGGGTCATGTGGGTGACCAGGAGGCCAAGATGGGAGGGGGCACATTTTTGTGTCCCAACCATCCCAAACATTTGGGACGGTTGGTGCACAAAAGTTCACCCCTCTCTAATTGGTCCACGTGGCGCTCGTGGTTGGATGAAGGTCTGGGGCTAGAAAATGGTGTACAGGGGCTTAACTGGACAAGTTAGGCTCCAAGACGGTCATATCATGGTCCAAAGGGCTTCATGGGAGGATGGGGAGTTTTGTGTCCTAACCGTCCCAAACGTTTGGGATGGTTGGTGCACAAAAGTGCGCCACCACCTGGGCTTGACACGTGTCCACCCCTGAAATTGGCTAACTCCTTGATCTTACCTTGGGAGCAACTTGACGGAGGCATAACTTGAGCTCCTAGATGAATTTTCCCACACTTCTTTATATGAAATTGATTGGAAAAGACCTTTTGAACACAATGGGAGGGGTCTCATACCTTGATTCTTCTGCAACCTCCTAAAAATAGGCTTTTTCTTCGGGCTCATAGGTTGTGCATGTTGTGGGCAGAATTTCCTAAGTCTTGTGAAAAATGTGAGACCACCATCCTCTAGAGATTTGAATTACCGTTCCAATTTTGTTTCACCTCCAACTCTTCACGGAGTTCCCGGAATCACTTCCCAAAGCTTAGGGTTTGTTTTTGCATTGTAAGCTGCTTCACCCTCTAGGACGCACTTTTCTTGAAACTGTCCCAAAACTTCTGAAACTTCCCAGAATCTTCCAAAACCAGTTGCACAACATTCTTAGCTCTCTAATACACCTCCTTGATGAGTTTGAGTCTTTCATTCCGCTCTGGGGGGTGTACGCCACCTTAGGAAGACCAGAGAAATAACCTTTCTTAAGCTTCTTAAAGAGCCTGTCTTGAAGAATCTTGTCTTAGAAGTACTTGAATGGACTTGGCATCCCTAAATCACCTATGGACATGATGACACAACACATTGGGCCACTTGGAAGGATGGGATAGGACTGATACGGGGTTAAGATGATCTAGAGGACTCGGGGTGACTTTTGAGCAAAAATTTTCACGGTAGGGTATGGTTGTCATGCTTTCAGGTTTGAATTTTGCCCTTACAAAAACTCATGACAACAAGATCATACTCAAATGTCAATGCAAGTTTTGGACTATCTGTACAAATACAAACCGTGACCAATAACCAAATGGTGTAAATGCAAACCTAACTTATGCAAATCACAAATCGATCTCAACAAACATATTGGGAACCTCCTAAGCAATGTTCTCTCTGTCCTTCCCTAACATATGCTAATGGGAGACCTATCTTGTAGTCTTCTATCCCAAACAAAGCACTTCAAACACTACAAAATGAACCTTTAGCTCCCTATATTGCAGCTATGGATATTGGAGGAATCATTCCAGCTATCACATATGATGGGTCCACCAACCCCACCCTACATCTCAAAGACTATCAATCTTTACAAATTTTAGCTTAGGACCATCACCTATGCAGCTCCTAAACTTCTAGAAAAACCCCTAAGTGGAGATCCTTTAGAATGGTACAATCAACGTAAGCCTCATCACATAGTGAAATTAGAAGGCCTATGTCAACATCCTCGTGCAAGAATTTCAATACCACGACTTTCTTGAAAATAGCATAGGAAAATTTGTCAATGCCAAACTATTGGACCACAAATCTTAGTCATCCTTGCGTGAGAATTTCAATACCATGGCTTTCTGAAGACATCTAAAACAAATTTTTCGATGCCAAACATTTGTACCACAAATCTGCCCATGACTTCATCAAGCGACGAAAGTCATGAGCCCACAAGACCAACCATAACACAAATGAAGAAAGTGTCTTTCAATTATTTATAATTGCCTTAGTCAAAATTGCAAGTACAAAGTTCAATCCTCCTCTTAAGACATTAGAAGAAGCAACTAAACAAGCAAAAAGACAAGACCTCTCTCATGCGACAATTTAAGAATCAAAGACCTCAAGCTTCCATGACTCATATTTTTAACGGGGAAAAATTAATAATCAAGCAACAAAGAGATATTTTGGGACGATATCTCTATGATCACATCAAGTCTACAGGCTTGCGAAGTGTTATCACCAATTTTGATGCATAAAATTAATAAAAATGGAAATTTTGAAAATTTTCAAAAGTGTTACTTTGCGTGATCTATCGCTCTCATCGCGATCGTCTTGTTTTTGTGATCGTTCCGGTCTTCGTTTCGTCCATTTCGGGCCAGAACTCCTCCCCGTGTCTTAAATCGAGTTAAATATTAATTAATTAATATTTATTTAATTAAAAATCCCAAAGTTATTAAAAATTGATTTTATCAATCAAAGAGTAATTAATTAATAATAATAATAATAATATTAAAACAAGTCATATTATTCTTGCATTGTGACAGGGTTTGAGACTGAGACCCGGCCCCGCTTGCATTGTTTTGCGTGCTTGAGTCATTTTTCTGTAAAATTCATAATGGCGAAAAATATAATAAATCTGCAGGAAGATCAAGGAAGCCAGTGGAGAAATCGAACAAATCCGCGCTCAAGTACGAATTCCAAGGAATCATCCCTCCCAGTTCCATTAAGTCGACATATGACAATATCACTGATACGAATCTGGGTCACATCAATGTGCAACAATTCTGCGATCGGGTGAAAATGAAGGCAAAACCATATTCTCGGATAGGCTTTACCATAGTGGTCTACCCCAAGCAGCAACATTTCTTGTCTCGGTGCAGTGTCCGGAGTTGGTTATTATCGCTTGCGAGCATTATGATCCCGAGAGACGAGGAATTTTTAAAGATAATCACGAGCCTTTCCTCTTAATCACACCAGAGCACATTGAGGAATTGCTCAACATACTTGACTTCCCTGAGAATGCGGATATCACTTGACAATCAAGACAAGAATTTTGGGATGAAGAACCCCTCAAGTGGAGCAAGATGGTTAATAACAACTGGTTAGTGACCAAGAGACCTCGAATTGACTGTCTTCCTAAAGAACTGTACCACATTGAGTTTGTGAAATAAATCGGGGACATGATTACTCTTGAAGTTGAGTTTTCGGTTTACCCTCTGCCAGGATTTTCCACCCATGGATGTATCAGTTTATCTGTATCATCCTTGCAAGAGAGAGTTTGTGGATTGGGCCACCATCATCAGTGATACCCTTCACAAACAATTGATTGAAGTTAAGATGATTGGATGCTTCTACATGACATCGTATCTGACTTATGCGGTGGCAAGAAGAAAGCTATTTTCGGGACTCGAAACAAGAGGAGTCATGGGTCCATCGAATAGTGTCTTCCATTACTATCCGCAACTAAGTTTCAAAAATAGCTCTCACCATTTCAGAAGGGTCAATGATGCATTCACCTTCCGCGTGATTCAGAACCTGAATCGGAATACAGAGGAAATATTTTCTAAAGAAGTCATGGATGTCATTTCCCAATGGGGAACCTGGTTTATCCAATTCTCATCCTTTTTCTATATTCGCATGAGTGGCTTTGCTGGTACTCCATGGAAACTTCCTAAGTACGTCGTCGGTGACAAATGGGCATTAATGGAGCTTGCGTGACAACTATTCCAAGTTCATTGTCTTCTCAAAACAAGCATCGTTCGGGAAAAAGAGTTTGCCCTCATCACAATTCATACATATGTGAAGAGAGCCCAATTTGATATCAATGGATAAATGCAGAAGATTCTTGGAGAAAAGTATCAACATAACCCTACCATGGAAGATTTTTGGGCTGCCTGTTCAGACGAACATGAAGTAAGAAGACGAGAGTTTTCTCGCCTAACCCTTGCTCAGATCAAGGCCTTTCGCATCAAGAGCCCTCCAAACTCATTCGTAAATGATGATGAAGATGTTATTGATCCTTCATATGATGCAATTGCTTTTACCCCGAATTAACTGGACCAAAAGAGATGAATTTTCTCTTGATAACAAGAATCAACCGATCCTTGAAAGAAGCATATCTTGGTATGAAAGAGAACTTGCCAAGTTACAATCAATTCAAGATCATACTTCAGGATCACAAAATTGCCAACTCGAGGAGGTCTCCATTCAACCAAAGCCTCTTCTCAATCGACCTCCGTGCCATCCAATCATATGCAACAAGCAAGAAAGGAGTGGTTACCAAAATCCACTTCGCCGAATAATGTGTCACGAGGAGAAAAACCTAAGGGTCCTAGCCCAGTGAAGGAAGAGAGCGTGTATCGGGATTTTCTACTTCAAGTAGAGATTCTTCTACTCACATTGTTAATAGTTCTCAGAAGCTAGTGACAAACGATCCTTAGCCATGCCTTGCACAAGTGTCCACTCAGGTGCAGGTAGTCCAAATATCAAACACTTCGGAACCTACAGTTCACAAAGAGATTTCCCAAAATCTCCCAAATGAGCAAGAGGTGGATATCGAGGTTATTTCTCCTGAAATCGAGGTTGTGGAAAGGATTCTTGCAGAATCTCATGATGTCGAGAACAATGAGAATGTTGCTTTGAGCTCCAGGCTTTTGTATGCAGAAATAGTGAATGATACTCCTTTCTGGGTTGATTGCGAAGTCAAGAAAAGGAAGAGGGTTGTCAAGGCAATTGACATTGATTTTGATGCCCTTTTCAAACTTTCAAATGACGTCATTCCCAAGAAGCCTAAAGTGCTTTCTCGAATAATGGTGGATAGTGACGGAAACAGATTTGCGGATCTTGCCATCCCACAAGTTGACAAGGAGCGTGATGCCATGACATCTGTTGATTATGAAGTTTCTAGACTTGGACTTGGGAGGTCCACATTGGAAAGTGACATGGCGATGGCTTGAGATTCAATTGATATCGTGCTAAAGAGACTTGAGAAATATAAGTCTCAGAACTCTCAGCTCAAGGCTGAAAATAATCAATTGGTGGAATATGTTCAACATCTGATAAATCCCATATCATCCACTTTCCCAGTACCTGATGCAGTGGCTACCCTTGATGAGGAAACTCTCAATTTATCAAAAGAAATAAACACGTTGGGCCATGTCATTAAAACTTGGCTCTCATAGATTCTCGTTTTAGGCCAAGAGACGATCAAAATAGTGGTTAAGCTCCATGAAGATGTCAGTGTGTATCTTGATCCAGTTCTTTCTTTTTTTTTTCTAACATATCAAATTTGGATGAGATATTGCCAGTTTACAGGAGATGACAAGTATGGAATCCTCAATTTTAGCCATTGAAGGAATTCTCGAATTTGAACATCGAGGGACATGTTTTCTTTGGTGTTTACATCTCAAATCAAGGAAGACGCTTCTCGAGGATTCTATGATCCATTATGAGAGCGTATGCAATGAAGCCTTCACTTCACTCGCCTTGATTCAAGAATTCATAGCTGAGATCCCTTGCAACCTCGTAAATGAGCATAATCAAAGGTGTTCATCGGAACATGTGGAAGAGCAATTTTCACAATTGTTTAAGGACATGTATACTCCCGCCAATAATTTCTCTTCAGCTTCAATGGAGCGTTGTATCAAATTAAAGAACTTGTTTGAGAATACTCAATCAAAGATGGTTAATCTGAATGATATGCTAGGTAGGATTTTGGAATTGCAGGTATTTTGTGAGGCTATTCTTCGACCAAATGAACCTCCAGAAGAAGAAAAGATGTTGAAGCATTGGGAAGGTTTAGATCCTTTCAATTGGCGAAAGCGGCAGATCCTAACTTCACCGATGGTTCAAGGAGATAGTTTTCTTGGTATCTAACAAAATGGGAGAGTCCATTTCTCATACGTTTGAGATAGGCGGACCCCATTTCAATGGATAAGGCATTGGTTATTATTGTATGTTTTAAAAGTGGAATTTTAAGAAAAGGATGTTATTGAGTTTGTTTTCGGAAAACTATGGATAACTTAAGTGATTTCTATTTTTAGTTGCTTTTAATAAAGTTGGTTGAAAAAGTCAAAGGTCACTTAAGTGCCCTATTTAATGTTCATGTAAAACCCTAACTACTTTGTAACCAACTTTTGGGTTATAAAAGGAAGTGAGGGGCTCATTTGTAAAGGGTGATTTTGAGAGAGGAGAAGAAAATACTTTTGTATGCAAGCTTTGTTTCAGGAAGAAACTTTGTGTTCTTTTGTGAAGACATTTTGGAGTTAATGAAATACGAACTTTGTGTCTCATTCATTGTCTCTTGTAACGTTTGATGTTCTTATGTTCATTAGATGTTAGATGTTTAAATCTTGCATGCAAATATTGTCTTTGATCTTATTGTCAACATTATTAAGTTGTTCTTGTTCATAGTGATCAAGCTTTGTTATTTACTTGCTCATGTGTGTTCCCTTTACTCATTCTCGTTTAACTGATGCAAACTCCGTTTTATTTGTGTTAGTTATTTATTGTTCTTCTCCATGCAATATTAGGCTCTGCTTTTACCTAACTCTTGCATGTTCCTTCCATTCATTCCTTTCCATTCCGTTCCTTCATTCCATTCCATCTCCCTCATTCACTTTTCTTTCCATTGATGTTCCAAAACACCCCCACATACAATTTTGAATGTACAGGTGTAAAGTTAGTTTTGTTTTTCAATAAAGGCATCCTCACCTTCATTGAGGAGGGATTTCGTTCCCACACTGTTGCATGTCATTTGCATGCGTGCAAATCCATATGCTAACACGGTGCACGCCCACACTATTTTGCACGCGATTTATATAGGTAAAGCAAAGATTCTAGTGAAGGAGCCACTTTTTTATGAAAATGAAGGTTAGAAGGGCTATAGAGATTGGAAAGTATTCGAATCATAGTTCACATACTTGGACTTGACAGATCAATTTTTTTCAACTTGGCAAACACACCGACAAAACTCAACAACTTAAATTTCTAAAAAACATAAATTTTATACAAAATACAATTACAAAATTTATCGAATGAGCGTGTAAAACATTGAGGTGTTTTCTATTAGATTTGAATACAATAAAGTACAAAATCATATCATCATGCAAATACAAAACCAACCGATAATCTGTTTTATTTTGAATAGATGCTTTATATATTAACAAAAACAATATTTCTGACAAATGATTATCTTAAAGAATGAGCTATACAACAAGTATGTACAATGAAAATCATCGTCAAAATTCCATATCCATGCAAGTTACATATTACAAAAATTTACAATTTCCTCATTATCGTTGCCCTCACATTCCAATTGCACTTACATCCGAAAATGTTACAAGGTTGTGATAAAATTCGTGTTGGCTGGATTATATGCATAGTTAAAAACCTAGGCGGTCATGAGATAAATATCCCTCATTTAATGGTGAGGCTCCTGTGCAAGATGCTTATCAATTTGGTAAGGGTGAATCCTAATAACTATTTCCAGGGGTTTTACTTTAATTCCCACAACTTGTGAACCACTGCTGGGCAATTTTGCAGCAAGTAAGCTAACTCAATGTGTTGAGGATTATTGGCAGAAGACGAAAAAATAGAAGTAGGGAAAGAAAAATAGAATTTTGGTCATGTACGGAATCAACCAATAGTTATCAGAGTTGGTCTCATCCACACAAATTAAATAAACAGATAAATCACAACATTCAGTAGAACGGGAAAGAAATGACTTCTAACCTAGATCTGAGATAACACAAAGTTTATCAAAAACCTCTGAAAAGAAGAACTCAACAAAACACTGTAGACACAAAGTTCTCCAGAAATCCGCCTTTTATTCAATCCCAAGCCTTCGCAGCAATCACATCAAGGGTTCCAACACAAAGTCTGAAAACTCAAGAATGCTCTAATTACAAAAGCTCTTGCTAAAACAAGTTCTGATAAAACCAATTGTGATTCTTAACTGTAGGTTCTTCCTCTATTTATAGTGCATAGAGGGCAATTACAAATAGGAAGCTTTCAATGAACTCCCGCATGTGGAAGCTATAAAGGAAACAACTGGCAATCTTTCTCCTAGAATTCCTCTCTACACGACATGCATCTGAAGACTAAATCAAAGCATTGCATGTCTGCCACCTATTCTTAATTAAAGGACCTTTTCAAACAACTTGAAGTAATGGCTTTTAACCAATTACTTTTAGTTTTACAATTTTGTCCGAGAAAATAAGAAAGAAGAGAAGAAAGAGGAGAAGAAAGAAGACATGCCAGCTGCTACACTTCATGCTTGCCTAAATCTGCTTTTGTCTGAGACTTCCCTTTTCCACCTTTGCCTGAAGCTTTTTCCGTTGTGAGAGTTGGATCTATTTGTGCAGAAGTTGCAATTGCTTCCCCTGATTCTGAAGATATCTCCAATGTATCAGACATTGACTTCTGCTTAATTTTCACACAAGTGAATTGTCAAAAAAATTCAGACAAACATTCAACTCATCCTCCTTTTAATATTTTTTTATTGAAGCCGTAAATTAAGGAATTAATGGATGCAAAGCAAAGAGAAGTGGGCTCAAGTATTGGGAGATTGCATAACATGTATAGTGGTTGCGTTTGGGATTTTTTTGCATGATTGTAAGGATGTTTGCATGCTTGGAGAGGGAAATAACTGCGTTGAATTTAGAAGAAAGCTTCTTGGGATCCACACAACTTTGAATGCTTTTCTTCCGGCAAATCTACGTGAATGCTAGGATGAGTGGATGGTGTGAATTTAGAAGACAAGGAGCATGGAATCCACACCTTTTAAAATGCTTTGCAATTCTCAATCAAATGCTGCGTTGATTTTCTAAAGCTTTCAGAGTGTGGATCTTAGGGTGATTGGATACTTTGCGGAGAAAAGGAAGACAAGATAGCATTATCTAGGACATCCACACAATTCACTTAAGTGATTTTCTCCTTCCAACTTGTGCGTGAAAAATAGAAGACTCTGCTGCTAGAAACCACGATTTGGTTAAGTGGAATTGCCCCTTTAAAATATGGCGTGGATTTCTAGAGTGAAGGTTGCTTGAAACAAGAAGACAAAGGCATGAAAAACCACGACTTGCATAAAAACTTCATCTTTGGATAATTGCGTGGAAGTTTGATGATGAGGGCAGCTTGAAAAACCACGTTTTGGCTCTAGACTGTATTTCTTTTCATTTTTGGATTTTCGGTGAAGAAAACACAAGCATAGAATAAAATTTTCCATTTTTGGAAAGGGTTCGGGAAGATGTAGCGAAAAAACTTGCAAGTGCCATAACTTTCACTCCATGGCTCCGTTTTAGGTGTCATTTTTTCCAAAAGTGCATATTTTCTCGAGCTCTACGCATTGGTGGCAGTATTTTCCTTATTTTCACAAAATCCATTATTGCACCTTTTTGGACCAAGCAACCTCTTGCAATCTCCTGAAGGAATCCTGAGCTGGTCACCTTTAGATAAATTTGTTAGCAATTAAAAACACTTGATAGCTTTTCAAAACCCTAAGCTTGGGAAAAGGTCTGGCAGGAAGAATGAATAGGCTATGGGGACTTTCTTCAGGACAAAAACGGAGAAAAACCAAAACACAGATAAAAAGAAATAAAAGCGGGGAAAACAAAACACAAACAAGACCGCTACTTAAAAAGAACGAAAAATTTGAAAAGGGGTAGTCCCAGATTTGGGGTGGTGAAATCTCGGGACACCAATTCAAAGGGCTAGCTTTTTAAGATTTAGGGTATTTCCACCCAATCTTCCCACAAGAATTCGCAAAGAAGACATTTAACTAGTTTGTAAGTAATTAATAAATATAAACTTGTAAGATATAAATGAAGACTCCAATTTTCATTACTTGGTGTTGGGTTGGATCTCGCTTGGATAACTAGTGGTGAAGAAAAGTGTAATGTTCCCTTTTCCAAGTTAGTTGACTACGAAGACCTTGGGTCCATTCCATTCCCGTGGGCCTTAGGCGGGGAAGCAAGGGAGGTGAAACATTGTCATAATTGTGAAGGATGACTTGACAAACAAGCAAGAACTTCTATTTTTGTCTTCGCGAGGTCGGTCTTCTTTGGAGATAGAAAGAAGTACTCTTTTCCTACATTTAGGTTTTCATCTGGGAGGCCTACGTTGGTGATAGAAAGTGCTCTTTTCCTTCATAATGAGGTCGGTCTTGTGGAAAACATATGTTGAAGATAGAGGAGAAATTACTCTCCCAAGGTGGTTGGTCCTCCAACAAAGAGCATGCCTTGAATTTGGCGCCACATAAATGATATATAAGGAGATCATTTGGCTTGAGAAGGATCATGCATCATTCATCATTGATATTTTCTTGAAGTTGGAGCTTGTGAAGTTCCTCTCTCTTGCCTTGAAAGACGAAACCCTTTCTTGGCCTTGTTTGAGGACAAAAACCCTCATTCATCTTGGAGTGATCTCATAAGTGAGCTACTAAGGAGATTTCTTGTGCAATTCCTTCATTTCCAGCCCTAGGCGACTTGCTTGGGTATTGTGTTTGGTGCCTTCTAGGGCACATCTTGGCATTTTGAGTTGATGTAATTGTTCCTCATAATTTATGAGGCTGGATCTACACTTTGGAGTGATTTTTGGGATTCATTAATCATTATTTCCAGCCCTGTGTGTTGGCTGTACTTCTGCTGTTAAGAAATTAATTACAGCTGTGATTTATCTCCTCATTTCTCATTTATTTTGGAGTGTATTGGCTGGATAAATATTTCCATGGTTGAATAAAATATTTGGAAGCATTCTATGTCATTTTCAGCTTGTGTTGCATGGGAATTGATGCCATTGAAGTGCCATTATAGTTCACTGCCCTAGGAGAATAAATACTGGTTTGCAGCTAGGGTTTGTGTGGAATCATTGTTGGCTGTCATCACAATTCAGTTGCTGTCATAAAAAAATCAGATTTCTTCTTGTTGCTAATTGCATTTTCAGTTTGTTTCCATAAGGGTTTGAAGTAATTTTTGGTGGCTGTCATAAACATCAGAGTTTGTTGGTTGGGGTTTGAGCCCAAACCCTTATTTTCCGTTTGATGTCCTAAAAGGGACATTATAGTGGTATCAAAGCCCAAGATCTTGCCACCGAGGGTTATCCATGCAAGAAGATCACAAGGAGTACATTTTCTATCAAAGGAAGGGTAAGAAGAATTCAGGGCAGCCACTTGAGATGGATAGTATGGGCCACAAAGACTTAAAAAAGCTGAGTTGAGCAGACTTTGTGATGATGTTAGGGTTGAGAGGTTTTTGTGATGATGTTAGGGTTGAGAGGTTTGCCCTAGGGCAAGAAAGATTGGTGAATAAGATGACATAGTTGATCCATGCCATGCAAAACCTAAATGGTGAAGGAAGCTCTTCAAGGGCAAGCAATAATATTCAGCCACCAAGAATCGTGAGTGATTCTTCATCTAGGTCATTCCAGCCTACCTTCCTCCCAAGAAAGGAAGTCATTCCGGTGGTTGAAACATGACATTTAGTGGGTCACAACATTGTGGACAACTATGAGGAGTATAGGGCTCTTCCAAAGAAGATTCATGATGCCATATCACTCATGAGTTTATAGGGTTGAAGAAAGGTAGAGTGGGAATTAGACTAAGGTCTAAACCCCAGAGCTATCTTAGAAGGAAAATGGAAAAGATGTTCCATCCCTAGAGGGAAAGAACCCCTCTATTGTGATCAAGGAAGAAGAAGAACACTCGAAGTTGTTAGGGATTGAGAGGAAGCAGCCCATGGAAGCCCTAGAATGTAATGTCCCTTTTTTTTGAATTAATCCATTTGGAAGACGCGGGTTATAAATGAGAACACGCCAAAAACGCTGCAAAAACACTCATTTTTAATTTTTAAGGCACGAGGAAAGCACTTCATTTTCATTCACACAACCATTTAAGCTTGCATTGCATGAATTGAATGGATTTTTGAGCAAATTTGAAGAGGAAATTCGAAGAATTGCATTTGGAGGTAAGTTTAAAAAAAAAAATTCTTTCAAGTTTTTGCAAATTCGGTCTATATTATTTAAGTTTTATATATTCATATTGTAATTTTAAATACATCTAATTTAAAAGCAAATGATTTTAAATTTTTAATAGTCATTTGAGCTGGAGGTATGTTTTTTTTTTCGCAAATTCGTTCTAAATTATTTAAATTTTATATATTTGTATTGTATTCGATTCTTCGAATATGTTTTGTAATTTTAAATGCATTCAATTTAATTGCGAATCATTTTAAATTTTTAATAGTCATTTGGAACCGAAGGTATGTTATTTTTATTAAATTATGGTTAAATAGGGTTATTCAGACACGTTTTTTTAAATTTTAATTAAGTTTACATTTTTTTAATTTTTAAATGTGCATTGTGTTGCAGATTAGAGCTTACCAATGACATCAGGCTCGACATCAGGTTCGACATCTGGGTCAGCATTATTAACGAGGAGTGTTAGTGCGAACGCCCGTACCATCGCTTGGAAGTATGGTGTACGTGGAGTAGTTTCGGGAACAATGGTTTGCAATTTCTGCGGCAAAACATTTTCTGGAGGCATCAATCGCTTGAAGTATCATCTTGCATGTATTGTTTGCCGAGACACTGTGGTATGCCCCAATGTTACAGAAGAGGCAAAGCGAGAGATGAAAGTAGAGTTGACAGAGCTAGAGGAGAAGAAACTAGAGAGGGAAAGGGTGCATGCAGCCATAGTAGAAGCTATTAGACTTGGGGCTGAAATGATAGAGGATTCAGAGGATGATGCGACAAGAATTGTAGGCTCTACTCGTGGTCCATGCATATGAACCAGAAGAGGCACAATTGCTTCATCAAGTTCGAGCAATGACACTTGATGAGCCCTCGTTTATCTATATAGTCCTATGTAAACCCTTGTTTTGTCATGTCATCATTTTCCACTAAGTATGTAATCTTTCATCGTTTTGTAATTAATACTTTTTATATTTTGGAAGGAAATATTGTGCATAATTCTATTATTTTCATCTTGTTTTTGCTTCTTCAAATATGGCTTGAGTGAATCTTAATGAGTATTAACAATGCATTCGGAAAAGCATATTTTAAGTCATTAACATGACTCAACTAAGACCAAAAACTTAGTAAGCACTAGCGTAGGGCTCGCTTTATAGTGCAGGACTTGCCCTTGCATTAGCATAGGACTCACCCCAAACACTAATGACTCAAAGCTTGGAATGAGGAACTCATGCAAAAGAGGCAAATGGGTCGAGTGGCTGAATGATGAGTTGATGTAGCTAGCACACTAATGACACTAACAATGATAGGAGCATGAAACGTGTACTACTATCTCAACCTTCATGCGGATTATGAGGACCATGCAACCTCAACTTAACACCAGTTGCTCAAGACGTGGAGCAGACAAACAAAACACTCATAGACTTATAATCATCATGATTATAGGGAATCAATCGAGAGGAATATCTTCTGGCGCTGATTGACTATCTCAACTAAGAGTCAATCACGGACCTCATCTGTAGTTAACAAGATGAATTTGATCCAAATACGGCATGCACTAATCCTTCCACAATTGTAACTCCTCAATCGGTAGTTGTTATAGATATCTTCTAGTTAAGTAGTTGTAATTAAATGCAAATAACTAGTCCTCTTTTAGAGTGACTAGTACTACTCGAGTATAAAAGAGCATCTGTAATAGGAAAAAGAGTTAGTTTGATTGATTATTGTAAAAGGAATTCTTTCATTCAATAAAGTGTTGATTCAGGGGAAAGTTCGACTCGTGTGATTTACAACTTCGAACCGGATATGCGAGAAGGGGCAAGGGCCACTCCTTCCCAAAGTGAAGGGATAATTCTTGTCCATTTTATCTCTGTTATTTTGCATTTATTCAATTTACTAGAATTTCATTGTTTTAGTAGTTTCAATTTTGAGTTTAGTAATTCTTTGTTGATCAATCTTTTCATTTCTTTATGGTAGTTAGCATAGCATTTGGTTAAGTTTGCTAGTAAATAAGTACTGAGAACAGTTCCAACTGTTTCCTTTGTTGCAAATAGCCGCGGACACCGCCCTGGAATGAAAAACATAAGATAACTAAAGTGCGAGTACCAATGATGCTCGTCACTTTTTGGCGCATTCAAAGTGTTCCGGGAAATTCTCAAGGTGTTATCAAAGATTAAGGTACTAACTGGAAGTGCTACTTGATTGCGTGGTAAGTTTCCATTTAGAAATTTTATTTCCATAACTCTTTCTTTTGAAGTAGAAGACCTTGTAGTGACAATGAGATTCTTTTGTACTTTGGAGTATGTGGAACACAAGTAACACAAGTAGTCAATTAAGCACTGGTAGTTAGGGAATTGTCCTCAGTATGGTAGGATTTTATGTTTAGACCTAGAGACCGTAGAGGTAGATTTATTAGAATTAATTTACAAAACCCCCTTAAAACCAAATCTTGTGAAACAACTTGATCACTAGTGTGAGCAAGGATGGCTGATGGAGTAGAAAACCCCAATGGTGTTGTAATGTCCCTTTTTCCCATTTGAGAGCTACTAATTGGTCTTCTTGCCATTCCTTCTCCATGGCAAGGAAGTGAAGAAGACGGAGGAGAATCTTGAGCCTCTATTTGCATTATTCTTCTAATATTTTATAATTTCTTTTAGAGTTTTCCCCTCTTAATGAGGTTGGCTGGGTTTAATGCCTTTAATAAGGCTTAATGAAAGATTATAATGGTTCATTAAGAGGTCGGCCTTTCTAATTGAGCATTGGTGCCAAAGAGGAAGATATAAAAGGAGATTAGAGACTTCATTGGCATCTAGTCTTGGCGCATTTTCTTATACTCCGGCAAAGAGAGCAAGTTGCTCCTTGGTCATCCACTTGAGGATGAAAACCCTCTTGTGAGGCCTCATTGAAGGACGAAAACCCTTCATGTGGCTTTGGTGAAGGACGAAAACCCTTCATCGTCATTTGGCATTGAAGAGAAAAGCTTATTGGAGAATTTACTTGATATTTCCAGCTGTTATTATATTTATTTTGGATAGTGCGACCTACCTAGGGTAGGGTTTGAAGACATTGAAGAAGAATTTGATAATTTTGAGTTTGTAATCAGATTTGCACTATTTTTAAAGGCCAGAATCTTGAGTTGCATGATTTTTGAGGGCTTCTATATCTATATTCTATATTTAATTCGTGGCTGCAATTTCCAGTGTGTATTTCATTTCCAGCAGTGTGTTTTCAGTATTTGTTGATTGTATTGGCTTCTAAAAAATCATAAAATCATATAAAAATATTGGCGAGTTGTGTGGGTGTGTTTCATGGTATTTTTGGCATCTTTTTGAGCTAGTATAAGTCGCTGGTTTTGTCTACAGTCTGCTGCAATTTTCAGTTTCAGATCTGAGTATTGAATAATTTGATTAAAACCCTCAAAAGGGTTATTACATGTGTAGATAATGAAAACCCTCCACTTGGAAGGACGTTCACCTATCCCATACAATTGGACCCTAATGATGCATCCCCCATGAAGAATATATCCCCTTCAATTCTTCCAACCTTTAGGGGATTGGTCTCAGAAGATCCTGATCAATTCCTATTTGAATTCAAGGTCTGTGTCAGACCTATGACTACACCTTAGATACTCAGAAATTAAAGTTATTTCCTTCAACTTTGAAGGATGCAGCCATGAGGTGGTTCATGGGCCTAACCCCTAACTCCATTCACAACTAGCAGGAAATGGAAATAGTCTTCTTGGATAAATACCAAGATTATTGTAGAGTCAGGGACCGAGAAGGAAGATATTTTTAGGATTCAACAAAGGAGGATGAGAGTGTGGAAGACTATCTTGATCGGTTCCTCTTCCTTCACAGGAGGTGTGGTACTGGTCTTGATATAAACCTTCTTAAAACTTTATTTCTCAATGGATTGGATGAAGACACACAAGAAACCTTCAATCTTATGGGAAAAAGAGACATGAACAATTTAAAATTTACTGATATTATTATTAGCAATCCTGGACTCCAAACCCAAACATTCCATTGTTTCAACAATTTAATCCTCAATTCCAACAACAATGGAATGTACCTCAAGGATCAGGGCAACAATATTATAACCAAAGAAGACCCCAAGGTCAACAAGCTTTGTTGACTGGGCCTACAAATGTTACCTCATTTGAACAACCTGCCCAGCCACAAATTCCATCTTCAGACTGTGGCGAACCCCAAAAATGTGAGGTAGGGTAACCCATCATACACAGTGGAATCAGACAAAAACCCCACAAGTAAACTCTATGGATTGTAGAAACATCTTGCTGCGTTTAGAAGGTTACCTAAAAACCTTCATCTCCTATTATAGAAGAAATCCCTGAAGATAAAGAAAAATCAGAAGAAATGCAACCCAATCTTGTTGTTGAAGAAACACCCTAACCAAACACTGATATTCCTTTTCCATCCAAACCCTTGAAGAAACACAACGCTGTAATTCATGAACAACTAGAGTCAAAGCTGATTCAGGGACTAAGGAAATTGAGTATTGGGATCCCCTATTATAAGATCTTAAGAAAATTCCAGAATTGAACAAAACCATTAAAGAGCTCTGTTTTAAGACTCCAGGAAGAAGAAAGAATCAGCCTAAAACCATCCATGTTGATGGGAAACTTGCTAGTATATTGGAAGGGAATATGACCCCTCCTAAATACGAGACCTTGGAAGTCCTATTGTTATAGTTTGCATAGGAGATGTGTAGATTCCAAATGTCCTAATTGACTTAGGAGCTGCTATCAATGTGATGACCACTGATACCTTGTCCACATTGTCTCTCCCTGAACCATGCAATCAACTTCAATAGTTTTACAAATGGCAAACCAGAGTTGTAAACAAGCCAAAAGGGATTATAGAAGATGTTACCATCACCATTGAGTCATGGGATTATTCAGTAGAATTTATGGTCATAAAAATGAAGAATAGGAAGATTGGATACCCTTTGATCCTAGGACGCCCTTGGTTAGCTATTGTTGCCGCCCTCATTGATTGCAGAACAGGAAATATGGTGATTACAAATAGACATGATTCGAAGAAGTTATCCATCTATCTAGCCGCAAAACCTTTTGCTACAGAAAATAAACAATGGTGGAAGGATAATACAGATGAATCAGAAGATATGATTTCATCTCTGGCCATGGTTATAATTCAAGAACATTCAAATCAAATTCAGGATGGTGACCATGAGTCCTACATTGGACTGAGTATAAGTCCCGGCGCCTCAGCACGAATCTTGTGCTTGAATTAGCTACGAGTCCTACGCTGACCAATGGAAATAAGAGATGACATGATGGATGAGAACAATCAACCCTATCATCTGCTCTTTTTCACGAAACATAGATTTGGCCTAGTATGTCTTTCAAAATAGCAATGTTATTTGCAAGGCTCCCCTCAAGGGCGCAAAACTTGGCAAGGGCTGGATTTTCACAATCTGCTCATTCTCAAAGCCCGATCAAGATTGTGGGCACCTTTGTTGTCAAAAGCATATGGAAAGCTTGGGAATTGCTCAAACCCTTTTTAATCTGGGAAGGGGATGGTTTCCGTAATGGGCTTTCCATTAATGACCACAACATCTGGTGGTCTCCTCTCATCAATTTTCATGATGTGCCACTTGCCCAAGTACCCTGGGTTCATGCCCTTAAGTTATATCATCGAGGCTTGCGCACTCTTAATGACATCTTTTGTAGGCAGTCTAGACTGCTTCTCACTTGGCCTCAAGCTAAAGCCAAATTTCGGCTTGTTTCATCTGACAAAGAGTCTTATTAGGAAATTCTTGATTCCATTCCTGCTGAGATGCTTCACAAAGTTGGTGTTGTCTCTCTCAGGCCTTGGTGGAAGGATTGGAAATGGTTTAGATACCCCGTTCTTAAATTACTCCCCAGGCAAAGGGTATGCTCTTCTCACCCCAGGCTACCAATGGTGGCTTTGCTAAACTCCAGGTGGTCCATCAATTTTGGATGGTCCTCCTGGGAAGCTAGATTTCACATAGTTTGGAAGGCCATCCTTCAGCCCAAGCTAGCCTGTTTTGCTTGGTGCCTGCTCTTTCAAGGCCTCCCTATTGGGCGCAGATTAGCTCATTACGGGATTGCTCCTTGGCTTTGCCCTTTTTGTGGGCATATTGAGATGCTTATGCATCTCTGCTAGTCTTGCCAAAAGCTCAGGCTATTTGGGACTGGATCCACAATTTCTTTCGGCCGTTTCGACCAGCTCCATTTCTTTGGCAACATGTTTTGCTTGGGGATTCTATTTCCATTCCCCATGCTTTTGCGCAAGTGTGGCATACTTTCAGAGTGGAGATCCTTTTTTTATATGGAAAGAACGCAATTCATTTGTTTTTGCTAATTCCATAGTTTCTTGCTTTCTTTCGCATTATGATAAGGCCATGCTTATCTCGAATGTGTTCTTACGAGATCCGGGACCGAGTGCACGCAAGATAGAGTGGAAGTGCAGCACCTCAGACCCTTACGGATCATTGGCCAACGCCAACGCTCCTTGCACGGCGCGGAAGCCCCCCACCTCCCCTTCTGGGAGTGTTCGTTTGAGAGGATGCCGTGGCTGGGGCCGGTCGAATGAACATACCCACTGTCATCGCTCTCTGGCGCGGCCCGAGCATCGGCGGAGCCTGTCAGCTGCGGTGGTTGGGGCTCCCGCCACCACTCCCCGCCTCCTGCGCAATGGGATGGATGGGATTCTGGCAAAGTCCCTCGGTTGGCTCTTGCCATATCTCCTAATCAGCAGGACGACAAAGAAGAAGAAGTTGGCTTTGGCTGGCCGCCCCTGGATGGAAATGATCTTCCAGGTAGTAACCTGGAGGATAAAGGGCCTCCACCACCGCCCCCTGCCGCTATGTTTGCTGCGGCAGCTTAGTTTTGTTTTCCGGCATTGTTGCCTTTTGATACTTTTGTCTCCTAGCCTTGGCTAGTTTGAACGTGGGGTGTGCCCTTTACCACCCATATTTTTTGTGGATAGATTGTAATATTTTTATTAAGTAATATAGACTATTTCATAAAAAAAAAAAATAGCCTTTATTATTCACAAATTACTTCCTTATAGGTGCCGTTGAATGCATTATTGAGAGGCTGTCTCGTTGCAAATTCTCTCCACACAGACACCAAACAATTACCTATTTTCCTAGGAAAAACATTGGCAATCAATAGTTGGTTGACTAGTCAGGAAGAGAATACCTTGTTTAAACTTTTATGCTCTCATCCTCAAGCCTTTGCTTGGGAATATAGTGACATGAAGGGTATTCACCCTAGTATTTGTACACACCACATTTACACAACTGATTCCAGACAGTCAAACAACCACAAAGAAGGATAAACCTTGCTTTAAGAGACATTGTAAAAACTGAAATTGAAAAACTTCTTAGGGTAGGATTCATTTATCCAATCTCAAATAGTCAGTGGGTTTCTCCATTAGTTATAGTTCCTAAAAAGAATGGGAAATGGAGAGTCTGTGTGGATTATAGGGAGTTAAATAAGGCAACTCATTGAGATTATTTTCCATTACCTTTCATTGATCAAGTCTTAGACAATCTATCTAGGAAAAGGTATTTTCATTCCTTGATGGGTTCAGCGGGTACAATCAAATAATAGTAGCACCTGAGGATCAAGATAAAACAAATTTTACTTGCCTGGGAACATTTGCTTATAGGGTATTACCTTTTGGTTTATGTAATGCTCCTACCACTTTTCAAAGAGCCATGTTGGCAATCTTTGCTGATCTCACTCATGATTGTGTTGAGATTTACATGGATGACTTCACTATTTATGGGGCAACATTCAAGAGGCAATTGATAATCTAGACAAAGTCCTTTTTAGGTGTGAAAAACATCAGTTATCCTTAAACCATGAAAAATGTTTATTCATGATGGAGTAGGGGATAGTCTTAGGCCATCACATTTCAGTTGAAGGAATCAAGGTAGATCCATGACAAGGTCAGTATCATTGTAAAGCTCCCATCTCCCACAAATCAAACAAAGGTAAGAAGTTTTCTCGGGCATGCTGGTTACTATAGAAGGTTTATTTCAAATTTTAGTAAGATAGCTTCTCCATTGTTTTCTCTTCTAACTAAAGACTCTGAATTTGAATGGACAAAGGCATGCCAACAATCCTTTGACATTATCAAAGACAAATTAACAAACACACCAGCATTAAGAGGCCAAAATTGGAAGCCCCTTCCATATACAAACAAATGCTTCCAATGAAGCAGTAGGGGCTGTACTTGGACAACGAGAAGGAGAAGTGATGTATGCTATTTACTATATGAATATATAAAGCTCTCCCCTTACGAGAAAGGAACTACACCACCACAAAGAAGAAATTTCTTGCAGTTGTTTATGCAATTAACAAGTTTCGCCATTATATCACAGGTATGAAGTGATTGTTCACACTGACCACTCTGCTATTAAGTATCTAATGAATAAACCTTTAGTGCATGGTAGGATTGTAAGATGGTTGCTGTTATTGCAAGAATTTAATATTAAAATTATTGACAAACCAGGGAAATCAAATGTTGTGGCTGATTTTCTTTCAAGGTTAACCATTTTAGGAACAGAGGAGGAGATCAATGATGATTTTCCAAATGAACATCTATTTCGGAGGAGATCAATGATGATTTCCTTTGCCTCTCCTTGGTTTGTAGATATGGCTAACTACTTGGCTACAGGGAAGTTCCCAACCTTCTTCACACATAAGCAAAGGAAGCAAATTGATTAAACAAAGTGTGATGTATACATGGTTAAATGGAATACTTTTTAAATGTGGACCTGACCATGTTCTACGCAGTGTGTAGCTGAAGATGAGATCTTTGATATACTCAGGGCATGTCATGATGAGCCATCAGGAGGACATTATTTAGTTAAAAGAACCATTCACAAAGTCTTGGGAGCTGGTTACTATTGGCCTTCCTTGTACGAAATGTCAAAAAGTATGTATGGCAATGTGATCAGTGTCAAAGGATGGGGAAGCCAACATTTACATTTGAGATGCCACTCAACCCTAGGTTGTTTTAAAACCATTTGAGAAGTGGGGATTGGATTTCATTGGACCAATTGACCCAACTTCTCAAGGGAAGGAGTACATTTTGGTTTGTATAGATTATGTCACCAAATGGGCTGAGGTGCAAGCTCTACAATATGCAAGGGATGAAAAAGTTGCAAAATTTTTATATAAGCACATCTTCCAAAGGTTTAGAGGACCAAGATCCATTGTTTCAGACCAAGGATCACAATTTATGTTAAGTGTAATTAGTTCCTTTGTATCAACATACCGACTTAAGCATAAGAAGTCATCCCCATACCATCCACAGTCCAATGGTCAAGTGGAAGTTACTAATAGAGAGTTGGAGAATATCCTAACCAAGACAATAGATATTTCAAGGAAAAATTGGGTTCAAAAGTTACCTGAAGCAGTATGGGCCTACAATACTACTTGGAAGACAACCACAAGATTCACTCCTTATGAGTTGGTTATGGGAAGAAGCCTATTCTTCCTATAGAATTTGAAATTCAAACCTTAAGAACATCTGCTAAAGTGGGAATTGATTTATCAGAAGCACAAGAAACAAGGATTCTTCAACTAAATGAGTTGGATGAGATGAGACTACAAGCATTGCATTAGACAAAAATCATCCAACACCAAAGGCAAGTATGACATGATAAACATATTAAGCAAATGAAGTTTCAAAAGGAGATTGGGCCTTACTATTTGATTCAAAGTACAAGGACTTTAAAGGAAAATTGCAGACAAGATGGATGGGTCCATATCAAATTGAGGAAGTCTTGATAATGGAATAGTTCAAGCTGATCCCAATTGACGGTGAAAGGAAGTAATGTTGGTTAATGGCTATAACTTGAGGCTATGCCACAAAACAACATCTAAAGAGGAATTCCAGAACATGCTTCAAGAAGATGCAACTTTGAATTGTTTGGACAAAGTCTCTTTGTCCAATTCAATTCAGTGAGTTAGTTCTCGGTAAAAATAAAGAGGAGATGGTTGAACACTAGAAATGGCGACCATCATCCTCACGAAGTATTATCTGAAAACCAGAAATGGCGGTCACTACTAAAAAAAAGTGCAAGTGGTTGAAAAACCAAAAATGGCGGTCACCACCCTTGAATCATGCAATCAATAAATGAGGAACGATATGTGGAGGGTGAAACAAAGAAACATTCAAATGATAACCGATGATGTGACAAGTGAAATTAATTAGGTATGCGTAGTTATTCTTTTCTTGAATGTTGTAAAGTTTAATTATGAGATGATCATTATGGTGCTTGTGTGAATTGATGACCTCCCTCATTCCTAGTGTCTTCTCACGTACCGCATATCCCAATAAATCCGTCACTCCTTTCCACATTAATCTCCCACACATACCAAATTACTCCCCATTTTGTCGGTGGCACATTGGGACTTGTGAAAACTTTACTAATTCGTGTTGTTCCATATAAAACCGTTTTGTTCCCCTGTCATTTTCCAATTTTCCCATTCTGCCATTTCATTCTGCGCTCCTACCAGTCTTACTCTTGCGCTTGCATAATCCCCACTCTATGTCATTCTCCCTTCCAATTTCAGCAATTACTTGCTCTGTTTCAAGCATTAGCTATGGGAATCAGACTTCGGCATGAGCCTACAAATTCAGCTGAATTGCTTGTTGATATGAAATCGGTAGAAATTTTTGAGAAAACAGGGTGGCTCGACTTTATGTTGGCATATGAAGAATTCAATCCAAAAATGACAGAGGAGTTTGCAAAGAACATGGAGGGACATGCCACGGTAAAAGGTAAGAAAATTTTGTTTAACCCTACTATCATTAGTCATATTTCGGGCATCCCAGAGGAGGGGCTAACTAGTTAATTTCAGGACCCCCTATTTTGAGATAATTAAGAGATGTTAGTGTAGGAAGAAATAAAAATTAGAACTGGTAATGGATAATAAAGGAAAGGCTAAAGGCATAAAAAGGGGTACTCTTCCTGAACCATGGGAAGAGGTAGCTAAGTGGGTGATTAAATATTTCACATGTGAGGGGCAGTATGAAGTCATTTTAGGCCTGTGTTAAGAATTCTTATCCACCTCCGCCATGGCCAAGCTAAAGCCCAAAACAAAGTAAATTTGCCCCAGTTCTTATTTGACTCCGTCTCTTACGCTGAAAAATTCCGTTGGGGTACGCCATGGCCCTAAGAAGTGGGTTAAATTTTAGAAGTATGCCTTAGAACTTGCATTGGTTCTAGAAAGGGGCCCTCCTCTTGAGCGGCCTAGGAAATGCCTTAGAACATCGAGGTCTGCTCAAACCCTTAATGAGCCCCAAACAGAAACTGTTCCCTCTCACGAGGAACAAGAAGCAGCTGCCATCATACAAATATTACTCCGGACACCTTGTCGTCTCCTCATTCTTTATCTCCCTCTGTTCCAGTTTTCGAGATGGAAGTTGACAAAACCCCAATCACTGTTGAGGATTCGCCCATTAGAGACAAAGGTAAAACACCCATGGTCGAAGGAGAACCTAACTCCCCTCTTGATTCCGACACAATCATGCCCCAAGTATCGTCTCTTTCAAAATCCAGTATGAACTCCAATAGGCCCAAGATAGAATTGCCCACTTACAACTCCTCCAAACTAAAGAGGTCAATTTCTCTCAGATGGAGTTCGAAAAAGAGCAGAAAATCCAATAGCTCCAACAAACTATAGAACAACAAGAAGAGACAACTCTTCAACTTCAATATGCCTTGGAAGAAAAAGAACAGAGGATTCAGTTCCGTCAAACTAGAACAGAGGAATTAAGCACATCACTTGCACTCTTGCAAGAAAACAGGAAGGAAATAAAGCTTATACTTACCACAAAAAAAATCACTCAAATAGACTTTGTGTTCCCTTAGATTATTGTATTAAGAGGAATGGCTAAATGGATGCAAGAGTGCTATAGTCTTAGGGGAGTTGCTGAAGAAAATAAATTGTTAAAGGAAGAGAACAAACTGCTTAGAGATAATGTGCTTAATATTTGTCGGTTGTATGATCAAGCCCTCTCATGCAGGGCTCCTTCTAATTTCTATGCATTGTTTTTAAAGGAACAATTCTTAAAGTGGCAGATTTCTAGAGTCATTCTATGGAAGATATAGAATTTGATGATGATAGGCAATTTGTTGGAGCATACACAATAAGAGATAATGTTGTTAAGAATCTACTATGTGAATTTTATGTTCATAAATTCCTTCTCCCTGAACAAATTGAAATTCCAATTAATCTATATGTGGGAGAGGTACAATTGAGGGCATTTATCTCTACTTTGAGACATCAGTTTGTGTGGAGGAAGAAGAGGAGCATACATCCGAGAAGAAGCTAATATAGGCCTCTTAATGAGGCATGATCTCCCTGCCCCCATCCGATTTTTAGAAGGTTTCAATCTCAAGTGTATTGTTTACAATTGGTGGAAAAGTACAAGGCAATTATGAGAACTTGCATATCAGATTTCAGGGAGCAGGTAAACCCAACATTTAATGTCAATTTTCATGCTTGTCAAGTGAGATATGGGTTGCTTCCAGAGCCACTGGAAAAAGAACGAAGTCAATTCTCCAACCAACCCCGCTGGTCATTGAAAAGGGCCAAGGATCTTTGCAAAATTATCTTGGAAATGCAGGAGCAATGGATTGGAATGAGATACATGCCTCCATTGGTGATAGCCCTTGTGCCACGCTGGAACTCCAACGGGGATCAATCTGAGACCGATTCAAAGCATGGAGGGATACAATTGTCAAGTTCTTTGGTTTTGTGATACAAAGCAAGATGAGACATGGCGTACTTTTGCCAATGAATATAATTGCTCAAGAATTGTTGAGAACTTGAATAGGTAGCAGGAGGACCTGCTAAATCTTAAGTGTGGGGGAGTGATGAGCCCTCATTTATCCTATGTAATCCTATGTAAACCCTTGTTTTGTCATGTCATCATTTTGCACTAGTATGATATTGTCATTTTGTAATTAATACTTTACTATATTTTGGAAGGAAATATTGTGCATAACCTTGTTATTTTCATCTTGTTTTTGCTTCTTCAAATATGGCTTAAATGAATCTTTATGAGTATTAACAATGCATTTGGAAAAGCATATTTTAAGTCATTAACAAGACTCAACTACAGACCAACGCAGGACTCGCTTATGCACTAGCACAGGACTCGCCCTTACATTAGTGCAGGACTCACCCCAAGCACTAATGCAGACTCACTTGGAATGAGGAACTCACAAAAGATGCAAATGGCTTGGGTGGCTGAACGATGAGTTGATGTAGTTGGCACACCAATTGACACAATGATAGGAGCATGAAACGCGTACTACTATCTCAACCTTCATGCGGATAATGAGGACCATGTAACCTCAACTTAACACCAGTTGCTCGAAGATGTGGGGCGAGACAAACTAAACACTCATATACTTATGATCATCATGATTACATGGAATCATCGGTCGGGATCGTAATATCTTCGGCGTTGATTGACTATCTCTACTAAGATTCAATTACGGACCTCATATGTAGTTAACAGGATGAATTTCATCCAAATATGGCATGCACTAATCCTTCCACAATTATAACTTCTCAATCGGTTGTTGTAATTAAATGCAAATAACTAGTCCTCTTTTAGAGTGACTAAATCTTACTCTGAGTATAAAAGAGCAAGTATAATAGGAAAAAGAGTTAGTTCGATTGATTCTTGTAAAAGAAATTCTTTCATTGATTAAAGCGTTGAATCGGGGAAAGTTCGACTCGTGTGATTTACAACTTTGAAGCTGTATTTGTGGGAAGGGGCAAGGGCCACTCCTTCCCAAAGTGAAGGGATAGTTTCTTGTCAATTTTATCTCTGTTATTTTGCATTTATTCAATTTTCTAGAATTTCATTGTTTTGGTAGTTTGATTTTAGTTTTAGTAATTCTTTGTTGATCAATATTTTTCATTTCTTTATGGCAGTTAGCATAACATTTGGTTAAGTTTGCTAGTAAATAAGTCTTGAGCAAACCTCATTTATTTCCTTTATTTGCAAATAGTTGTGGACACCATACTGGTGACAAACATAAGATAACTAAAGTGCGAGTACCAACTAAAGGGAAAGAGCTTGTGCGAGTTGGTGTCATAAGGTTTACTGACTAACTTCTTGACGTTGTAAAGTATTTCTAGTTCATTGACATCATTGAAGTAAATGTTGTGTGGGTCACACATGGCTAGACTCACAATATTGAAAGAAAGCTGATGGAGAGAGGATTGCAAAGATAGTTTTTGATGATATCTTTGCAAAGAGAGCTATAAAGATCATCAAGGTAATTTCAAACTTCGATTTATATTTCAAGTTGATTCCTTTATTTTAATTTGTTAAATTATAAATATATTGTTATTTCCTTTTTACTTTATTTGTAAGTTTGTAACCTTACATTTTAATTTGTGTGTAGGTGTCGGATGTGTTAGTGAGGCTTTACGTTTGGTTGATGGGGAGCAAAACCTATGGGGTAAATTGATAGGGCAAAGAGGCTATCCAAATCTATTGTAGGGGGATATCGTCGAGATATGGTCCCTTTTGGGAGATAATTGATCGAAGGTGGAACAATCAACTCCACCAACGTATTCATGCAACAAGGCACTACCTCAACCCCAAGTTTTTCTTCTCGACGGCTTCACAGAGGTGAATAGAGAGAGGTTATGGAAGGTCTTTCAACATGTATTGAGAGGATGATACCAGAGGTTGAGATGAGGGACCTCATTATTTTAGAGCTGTAAAATTACAAACATGTTAGGGGAGGCTCTTTTCTTTAGGGTTAGCTATCCGAGGGAGAACCATGTAGTCACCAGGTAATAAAAATTAGAATGTTTACTAAGTTACTTATATATGTTACTAGTTACAAATTTGATTTTATTAATTACTTATAAACTTTTGATTATCTTGTTTGTAGGTTCTTGGTGGGAGGATTGGGGAGAAAATACCCACATCTTCAAAAGCTAGCCCTCAAAATTTTATCTCAATTTGGTAGTGCTTCAGAATGTGACGCAAATGGAGTTTGTTTGAGGCCATTCACACGAAGAAGCACAACAAGTTGACTGAAAAATTGTTCAACGACTTGATTTTTGTGCAATACAATCTCTGGCTTCATACAAGAAAAATGGAGGCCACATCGAAGGAGCTTATTGATTTGGATGAGATAGATCCATACATTGAGTGGATTGGGCAAGAAGAGGAAATTCCTGCGTTCACATAGGATGAGATTACTTCTTTCGAGAGGGAAGCTATGGAGGGAGAAGCACTAGCAGGTGATGTTTGATTGGATGACATCTCGGAGCTGATCTCGAATATTAGCTTCTTTTTTATCTTCTTTTGGTACATTAGCTTTTTAGTTTAATTAGTGGGGTGAACCCACTAATTAAATAAAGCATTAGCTCTAGAAAATAAAGCTTTTATTATTAATAATTTATCAAATCTCTTTTAGACTCGAGAGAATTAGCAAATCTTTTAGCTTAAAGAACCATTTTCCGTAGGGAAAATAAAGCCGAGAAATAATTGGAGCACGGTGCATATTTTTTCTCAACCATACCTTACATCGTATCTAAGGGTTGTGGTGGAGAAGAGACTTGGGGATGAAAAGAATTTGAAAAAAAGACTTATGAGATTAAACAAAGCTGGATGATTATTGGATAAAGGGAACCATGGGAAATTGAAGTCACGTAGAGGAGGAAGCACCGACATGAAAAATACCTCTAAAGAATAAATATCAATTTGGGAGCTTTGGTTTGAAAATATAATGGGGTTGAGAAATAAAATGAGGTAAATTTAAAGTGATTTGGACGAGACTATTCAAGATATAAAAAATTTTGGAGAGTAGAGTGGCGAGGATAGAAAATATGGACGATGTAACATATCTACTCCGGACGATGTGATTGACTTGGAATTCCATGGTGCTGAAGAAAATATGTGTGTCATCCACAAGTATAAAGGGGCCTGCAAGAAAAGAAGAAAAAGGTAAGAATATAATTAATAGTGGAAAAGAAAATAATAAGTGTTGGACATTATGGAAGTAAACAATAATAATAAAGTGCACGACATTGTATTATTAAGCTATAAAAGCAAGGTTACCTCGTTAGTCAAGCAGAAAAAGGATGTGCCTAGTCGGAAGCAATAAAAGAAGAGAAACATGCTGTTCTAACAAATCAATATGTTCCACATTTACGGGTGGTGGTTGGTTGCATGTATATAACAACCCAATTGCTGAAGTGTATGACAAGCACCCTTGCCCGATGTATGATATTGCTTCGTTTGCTCCGTATGCTCATGCTTTATGCGACCTTGCTCCATGCATCCCTACTTCCCATGATAAGAGTCCTCTCGCTATAGCCCCTCGGTGGTGAACACCACAAAGAGGAGGAAGTGCTCTCACATCATGATAATGTTCTAAATCAATATACACATGTTCTTGGGAAGCATGGGTTCGTCTCCCTCCCTCTTGTACCCCCTAGATACGTACCTGATACGGATCCATCTTGGGTGTGACGTACCTAGAGTGTTTGGCGATAGGGGACTTATTTTTTTTTTAAAATTTTGACTTGGTCAATGACCAAAAAATGAACCCTAACTCATAAAAGAATAAAATAATAAACCCTAAACTCTAAAAGCTGTAAAAAGGCACTCAACCATTAACAAAACACAAACAATTCATTGTTGGTTTTTGCAAGTGTATGAGCAAAGAGCCAAAGAGTAATTGAAGAGGAGGCAACCATTGGAAGGAGGGTTTGTTTGGAGGCAGCCATTGCAAGGAGGACGAGATTGGGGGCAGCCATTGCTTGCAAGGAGTTCAAGTTTGTTTAGAGGAAGCCATTGTTTAGAGACAAACATTGTTTTATTGATCATTCAAAGGAGGAGACGTCATGTTTGGAGGCAGCCTTTGTTTGAATTTTATTGCAAGGAGGATCTACGTTTGGAGGCAGACCATTGTTTGTTACTTGTTTCCCTTGTTTACAAATATTTTTATTTAATTCATCCTTCTATTTTTATTTTTTGACCTTTTTTAATTTATTTTGTTTCATATTTCATTATTTTTTATTTTAAACACATCCTAACTCTGTGTATGCTCTCACCTCGCGCCTTTATGGTGATCAAAAATAGATTATAATAGCATCAAGTTCTAGGTTAGAAAAATAATAATTATTAAATATTGTTATTTTATTATTTTTGCAATGGCAAAATGTTTTTAATTTTTGTTAACATTTTGTGTATGCTCTCACCTCGTGCCTTTATGGTGATCTTGGTGATAAAAAACAGATTAGGATGACATCAAGTTCTAGGTTAGAAAATTTTAAATTAATAATTAGTAAATATTGTTATTTTTAAAGGCATTGTTAATAATTATTATTTTATCATTTATCATTTATGTAAAGGCAAAATGTTTTTAATTTTTTTAACATCCTAACTTTGTGTATGCTCTCACCTCGCGCCTTTATGGTGATCTTGGTGATCAAAAACAAATTAGGATGGCATCAAATTCTAGGTTAGAAAATTAATAATTAGTAAATATTGTTATTTTATCATTTATGTAAAGGCAAAATAATTTTTAATATTTTTAACATCCTAACTCTGTGTATGCTCTCACCTTGCGCCTTTATGGTGATCTTGGTGATAAAAAATAGATTAGGATGACATCAAGTTCTGCTTCAGTTGGAGTGCAAGGCCCACAAGCTTTTAAAACACATAAGTTCTTGTGAAACACAATCGTAATTCTCCTCTTTGGAGACATGTGATAGCGGTAAAATACCTTGTTGGTGGTGGGGGTTGTATTTGGATATGCCATGGTTGTCATACTCAATACAAATCCTCATATAGTCGACTGAAAATCCATTTGACTGGGGTTGGAGGTGTGGGGATAAAGAAGTGCCCCAAACTATCAAAAGAGAAAATGACAGAGTACTTGAGAGAGCAAGAGGAGGTTGATAGACAAGATGAAAGAAATAGGTCTAAAACAATTCCATTGCAAAGAAGGCCTTCATCAAGACCACCCACACCTACATCTGCTACTCATCCTTTCATCCAAACTCAAAGTCAAACTCATGCTCATCCACTTGATACCCCTTTTGATGAAGAGACCTCACGAAAAAAGCCAAAAGGAGCATTGGAAAAAGCATTCAATAATGACAAGAGGGACATTGTTGATGAGTTGATTGCTCGATGCATTTATGCATGTGGGCTGCCCTTCAATGTATTGAGGTCTCCATATTGGCAACAAATGGTGAAGGTTATCAATGAAGCTCCACAAGGGTACAAAAGCCCAGGTTATGAAAAGGTTTGAACCACACTCTTGGCAAAGGAAGTGGAACACATTCAAACTTCTTTGTAGCCAATTAGAGATTCATGGAAGGATTCAGGGGTTTCCATCATTTCAGATGGATGGAAAGATGCTCAAAATAGACCCCTAATAAATGTTGTTGCAGTATGCCCTAAAGGGGCAATGTTCCTAAAAGCCATTGATTGTGAAGGGGAAGTCAAAGATGCACAATTTATTGCCGACATTTTGATAGAGGCTATTGAGTCGGTGGGCCCCCAGAATGTTGTCCAAGTCATCACGGACAATGTTAAAAATTGTAGAGCAACACATATTTTGGACCCCTTGTGTTGTCCACTCCCTTAATTTGATGCTTTGCAAAAGATTGGGAAAATCTTGTGGATTGAGAAAATTTACACAAAGGCAAATGACATTCAAATGTTTATTACAAACCATCATATGTCACATCCCATACTCAGGAGATTCTCGAGGTTGGAGTTGTTGAAGGTTGCAAATACATTTTGAGATGACTTGTGAAGGTAAAAGAGGCCTTAAGCAATATGGTGATCAACAATGTTTGGACAGTGTGGAGGCGGGACAAGCACGTAAAAGAAAGCTCTGAAAGCTAAAATCATTGGTCTTTGATGATGAATGGTGGGCCAAGGTTGAGTACTTGCTCAGTTTTATAGAGCCCATTCTCTCCATGATCAAATATGCAGATATTGATGTAGCGTGCATGAGAGAGATTTATGATGGAATAAACTCTATACTTGAACATATGAGAGAGGTCATACAAATAAAAGAGCAAGATCTAGAAGAGACCTACAATGAGGTCAAGAGTGTGGTCATGAAGAGGTGGAATAAAATGACCACCCCATTACATCTCCTTGCCTATGACCTTTGAACCCAAAGTATTATAGCTCTAAAATACTTGGGCTACCTAATAGGAAACCACCATTCTCTGACTCCGAAGTTGCAAATGGAACCATGGCAGCGTTTTGAAGACTTTTTCCTAGTCTATCTATAGCCAGTATTGTTTGCAATGAAATGGGCATGTTTGTAGCTTCAAAAGGCAACATGGGAGAGGTTGAGTCTCTCTTTGACAAGTACACCATGAGCCCAATCAAATGGTGGTATGTACATGGCCATGATGCCAAGTACCTATGACCTATCACCATCAAAATTCTCTCATAGGTATAACATTTTTTGAAAATTTTATCATGTTACTCAATATTAACATATATTTTATACATTGTTAGAACTTAGTATGTTATTGATTTGAAATTTCCAACAATTAACAAACTTTTTTTGTAATAGGTGGCTAGTAATTCTTCCACAGAGCGGAATTGGAGTACATATGCCTTTATCCACTTAGCTAAATGAAACAAGTTGGCATCCAAAAAGGATGAGGATGTGGTATATGTGCATTCCAATTCACGCCTCTTGTGATGAGGACTATATTGGAGGTCCTCACAAAGTTTGGGAAATTCTTCCAGAGACTACAATTTTGGATGCCTCCATAGCCACCCTTGCCCAATTTTCAATATTTAATGGCGAAGATGACATTTAAGGGAGTTCATAAGGAGTGGAGAACATAGCTGCTGAGAGTGGAGCTAGCGGGAGTGCAGCATGCAAGAGCTGGATTTTGAGGAAAATCTAGATGATATATTCTAGATTGTTTCTATTCATGTTGACATGATATTCATATATCATATGTATGGCAGCCACATGATCAATGAAAATGTAAAATATTAAGTATATTAAACGTTTTGAACATTGATCTTACTATATTTTCAAGTTTTATATTTCTTATGGACTAAAAATTGAGTAAAATAAGCATATATATAATGTTAATAAAATTTAAATAATTTATTAGGTGAGACACGATAATTATTGGCTATATTATAATGTGTGTGTGTACAAATATGCATACATGTACATGCATGCATGTTGTAATATAGTTGATTCAAGGCATAGAAAGTGCTAGAGTAAAAGGCCTTGAGGATCAACAATCAACTAAATCGAAAAAGAAGAAGAATAGCCTTAGCTAATATGTTTAATATATATATCTACATGTGCATGCATACACACACATATTACAATACATCCTCCATTTGTTTTTCAATTCTATTATCCTTTTTGGATCATTTTATCCTCCCGGGTCAGCCTTGTCATAACAAATTACCTTGGAATCCTATATATGCAAGTTAACATCAACTTTAGCGAGATTTAGGCAGCCTTGAGTGCCTTTTGTGTTAAAATTTGTAGTGGGAGCTCATAAGAGTGTCCGGTGAGCAAATGAAGTGATGAATCTAGACTCCATCAATACTATGGTATTTATCCTTATTTAATAAATAAGGAGGGAGAATCTATGAAAGACCTTGACCAGAGAGTTAAAGCAATAGTTAGAAAAGTAGATGAGCCCTTAATGGAAAATCAATTGGTTGAGTGGTTCATTTCTGGGTTATTTGAGTATCTAAAAGTATCTATAGATTCTCCCTCATAAACCAATACCAGTTGTTCTGTTTGAAATTATTTATAATATGTCAAAATTATAATTAATCAATTCAGTCATAGTAGCACCTTATGGGGGCATGGAAATGTACATTACTTACAAAGTCTATTTTTTTCAAGTTGGAGTAAATTAGGCCTTCCCTTTAGCTGAATTACCACCTCTGGATGATGAGGGCAAGTTGATTCTAATTCTAGAGACTATCATTGATGTTAGCGAAAAGAAACTAAGGAACAAGCGTATCAAAGAATACTTGGTACGTTGGAAGGATCTACTTGTTGAGGATGCTACATGGGAAGGTGCTCCAACTTTGGCGTATCCTAGCTTGCAATTGCTTGAGGGCAAGTAATTTTGAGAGAGGACTGTAATGTCCCCTTCCATTTGTTTCTTTCCTCCAAAGATGTAGAGTTTTATGCCTTGATGTGCCCAACACTGTCAAATTTCTGCAAGGCCTCATTGGAAATGATCTTAGATGCTTTGAGGAGCCAAACAATGAGTAAACCTTGTGCTGACACCAAACCTGGCATTTCAGATCACAATTTGTAATCTATTGTATAAAAATCTCTCTATAATTTTATCCAAAATTTCTTTTTCATAACATAGCTTCTTGTTATGTTAAGTTAGGATGTTTGTCCCTCTCTAATCGCAGGAACCTTCTTTCCCCACCTTGTTTGATGACACAACAATTAGTGTGATTCAAGTCATGAAATTCTCCGGAGGAGTAGAGGGGTAGATTTAAGAAGACTCTATCTTTTGCCAATCAGAACAATAGTAACCTTGGGGCAGTTGCCAATTAGGTTCTGGTGTAAAGAGAATGTGTTGGGTATATGGCAAGGAAGATGGGGTGCACAACGTGCATCCGAATTAGTACTGAGAACACCCTAGATGTGTGTGTGTGTGTGTGTGTGTGTGTGTGTGTGTCTCCATCATATGAAGAGGATAGAAAAACCCTCCAAGTAATTGCCTTCTCTCGTGCTAAATTTTCATTACAACTGCAGAAACAAGAAATTGATAAATTAACTCAATTATTAAAGGAAAAGAGAACATCATACAAGGCTTAAAATAAGGTACTGAGATTCTAAAATTAAAGGTTGTTGATTCTAAAAATTAAAGGTTATTGATTCTAAAATTAAAGGTTGTGGAGGTGGACAACTACTTCTCTAGGATGTTAGCAATTAATCGAGATGATTTTTAATATTACGTTTATTAGTATGTTATAAGATGGTTTCAACCTTAAATTTGATGTCCATTTGACCATCATTATGTTGAGAGGCATCCTACAATGGTTTTTACCTTTAAATGGTGTAAATTTGTTGTGGGTTTTTCATTGAAATCTCTAACCAAGAAAGAAAATCATATATCCTTAAATTGATTCATGTCAATGATTCTCTAATTCATATTATCATAGCTTAATGATGGCAAACCCCTGTACCCGTACCAGTAACTTTATACACTATAGGGTGTAGGACAACAAAATCTGCCCCCTGATGGGTGCCGAAAACTATTGGTATACAAATCTACCAGTGGGTATGTTTTCAACTTGTTTGGTGGAGCTATAATTTGGATGAGTAAATGTCAAGCATTTGTTGTGATATCCACCACACAGATTGAGTACATGATTGCTACTCATGTAAGGAAGTGGTTTGGCTTCAAATGCTTATTTCCACGATTGAGTTCACTCAAAATGTTATAAAGATTATTTGTGATAGTCAAAGTGCAAATTATCTAGAAATGACTCCATGTTTCCCAATGAGCTTCTCTTTCACGCGAGACAAACCCTCCCCTCTTTATTTTGGTCGATATTGGCCACACTACCATTAATCTACATCTCATAGAAAAAGGTTCTATAATTTTGTTTCTTCTCTCAATTTTCTTAAGAAACATGGCTATTCTTTTAACAATCTCAAAACCTTATAGACATCGAACTTGGCATACTTCTCTAGTCAACTCAACTCAATTGACAATTGATCCCGACCTCATCCTTTGCATTTTCACAAAAGATGAAATTCCTTGAATTTTAGAACTATAATAGATTTTCAAGGACCAAATGGCCAACATACTTTGTTTTACATAATAGCACATCTATCAAATCTCATTTGAATTATGGAGTATAGAAGTATATCTTGGATTAGGTTGCGGTAGTTAGTATTCAAGCCTTCTTAACAGTTCCATAACCTATTAGAGATGTCCTCAATGAAAAGGCAAGAGTTGTAGTCCAACTTGGCTTTTGACCATATGATATTTCATATAGCACATCAACCCTAAACAAAATTTCCATACCCTAGAATTGGTGTTTTGGGTGTTCATTTTTGTTTAGGGTCCTCAATTGGGGTTTAGGTGTTGCATTAGTGTTTACAGAAAGATGATGAAAGAAGTGATGAGGATTCACCTCCTTCATCTATGCACTGGTCCTTTAAGCCTCCCCTAGAGGGTTTTTCTTGAGTCAATGGAATGTAAAAATGGTGGAAAATTTCCTCTCACAACCAACTTATTGTTTTAGGGAGCATAAGATGCTTAGTAGATCTAAAACTTTCAATCGAGCCCTCTATGAATCGATGAACCGACTTCACCAATATGTCCATATGGGCCTAAAATGCAATATCAACCTTCATCCCTCATACACCCCTATACACCCCTAAATGACCTGGTCTACATGCATCTAAAAATCATACTTAAGATAGCCTCGAGAAGCTGCATACATGTGTAGTTAGGGTCGTTCTTTAAGTGTTGGTGGGCTGAGTCGAATCAAACCCACATTTTTAGGCCCATTTGGATGTTTTAGTGAAGTTAGTTCATTAATTTAACATTCGATCAAAATCTTCTAACTCTATTGAACAACTTCGGCTCTAAACCATGAATCGACCATGAGACAATCTACCACCATTTTTGCATCATATCAACTCGATAAAAACCCTATGGGGGATCTTAAACGACAGTGCATACAACCATGGGGACTTAAATTTCATCTCCGCCTGTCCTGATTTGCATGTCACATGTAAAGAGTAAGATGTTCCCTGAACCCTGAACCTTGACACACTCTAGTTTATCGGGAGTTTGGTACATCGGAACATTCTAACACCCAGACATGCTTTATTTCGTCCAATCCCTAAACTTAAAAATGCAAAGGGTCCTTGTTTGTCGGGTTTTGGGGGTCGCGTGCATAAGAACAAGTCATTGCATATGTGGTCAAACCTCGACCCCGGGTCAATCATGATTAATTACAACTAGATTTGACCTCCACACGTGTCGCCGACGTGTAATTAATGCCATAGAAGGTGACATAAATCTGATGCAAACCTCTAAATTTTAGTTTTTATATTTTACCATAAAAAATATTTTCAATTTATTTTAAAATTTTGAGTGGTGTAAAGATGACACAAATAGTGATGCAAATGTTGGTTAGCATCACTTTTGAAAAGGTGCTTAATGTGGCAATAATAAAAATGTATAGTAGCTTCATTTTATGTCACTTTTGCAAGTAATTATTGTTTAGCAATCATTTTAATAATTTCAAGTATGAATGCATTATTATGATTGTGAATGGTTAATGTTTGAAGTTAATTAATTAGAATAATCTACATTACAAACCGTTTCATCCTTCTTATTTATCAGTATATCAAACAATACTTAGAGATTCAATTAGGGTGAAACTAACTCACAATTGTATCTCATGGTACCTTATTCCAAACCCTAGGAATCTTTATTTGTTATTATCTAGTTTTGTAGATTTTAGAAACCTCATTGTCACTCCATCCAAGGAACTGTACGAAACAGAGTTTCAAACCAAAAAAACAGCAAAGAAGAGAAGATAAGATAAATATATTAATGTTTGGTGAATGACCACAAAGTAGGTCAATGGAACTGAAATGGCCAGCTAGGGAAAATACAAAGCGGGGAACCAAACGGTCCCAAGAAAGAACAATGCGAAGAAGAAACAAAGGGCCTGGAAAGGAAACAACAATGGAGAGAATAATCTTGACACCCAGATCAGGGGTGGGTTTACAAGTGAGAAGATGAGAAGAAAGAAAGGCCGGAGCGAAGAAGAGGAGAGAGTCCATCATGGGATGGTGGAACTAGCTCCCCTAACATTCGAGGCCAACTGGAAGAAATTTTGGATGGAGAGATGGCCGACGAGGAGGCGGCAGAGTGCAAGGGCCATCTACTAAGTTGTTGTCTGGTTGTCGTGCTATATCTAGAAGATCTGGTAGGTCTCATCTGCCGCCTAGTACCGGGCTTGGTACCGACGATGAAGATGATGGCTCGGTGAACTATGAGTGTTATCCCTGGGATGGACCAATCTAGAGTCCGATGCGGAGCTAGTCATCCATTGGTGCTTGGTGCCTCTCGTTGAAGGTAGCACCATGAAGAAGGAAGTGATCAACTGGGTAGAATCTGGTTTGGAATGTAGTTGAAGAGTGTGCTCACGAAGATAAATGGCTCTTTGCCCTCCTTAAAAATAAAAGGCATGAGGTT